>BDMV01000012.1:18568335-18816236 GCA_008326285.1 Oryza officinalis | reverse complement strand
CAATCCCCAGCTGCTGCAAGTACGTGTGAGCAAGGCAGATGTCTAAGCTTGGGCTTCATGCAGCTACAACTGCAACCGCCCTCCGCATGAAGCACACATTCCTGCACAGCTTGAACACGGTTGATGCCGCGCCTTCGCCTGTCCACACACATTATCTCGTACCTATGAACTTGGGTACCTTGGGGAATAACTCTGTGCTTCATAGCCTTTGCTATTTTATCTTGCATATACTTTGTCACCACACTCCCAAATACAATGTTGTTATCTTGCATCGAAGGGGCAATTTTCTTGTATCTGTCCCTGAAGTATGCCTGAGTGCCATGAAGGATAAATTCCACAATACCGACCAGTGGGAGTCCTCGCACTCCTCGCATCACCCAGTTGTACACCTCGGCCAGGTTGGTTGTCATTATACCATACCGAGACCCGTCAGTGTCATACAACAGAGACCACTTTTCTTTCGGTTCATTCTCTATCCACTGCGAGAAATTATGTATTGATGATGCCGACCTTCTTCTCATTGTTGGCGGGTCATCATGTAGTGGACCAAGAGGTACTGGAGGATCGTCATCCTGTGGCCGACGAGATTGCTCGTCGGTTTGCTTTGTTGTCAGCTCATCCAACCTCCTCCACAACTCATTGAATTTTTTCTCCTGATTTTGACCACATAGCCTCTTAAATAGATCCATCAGGTGCTTGTTCTTGAATTGCTTGTAGAAATTGGCTCCCATATGACGCATGCACCACCTACTCCGAACATCATGCCACCTAGCTGGAAGTCCCCTCTCCGGCCAACCATTCTGTAGGTAGTCAATTGCCTTCAACATGCCCACATGACGATCATGAATGAGGCAAACATTGGGCCTCATACGCACGACTTGGCAGCGAACTCTCTCCAAGAACCAATACCAGCTTTCGGTGTTCTCACTCTCGACAAATGCAAACGCCATAGGTAACACCTGGTTGTTTCCATCGGCTCCAATCACCGTCAGTATCTGACCTCTGTATTTGCCTGTCAAGAAGGTTCCATTTATGCACAACATAGGGCGACAGTGCACAAATGCGTTGATGCAAGCACCCAGCGAGAAAAAGACTCTTTGCAGCACGCTCTTGCTCGGGTCATTAGACAACGGAAAGGTCTGAATATCGTAATAGATATTGGGGTTTCTCTGAGTAATGGTGCCTAATAGACGAGGCAAGTTGTCATAGGATGCTTCAAATGTGCCATACCTCATCTCCAAAATCTTTTGTTTCGCCCTCCAAGCCTTGTAACATCCTGAATATTTCGACTTTGGAATACGGAATTAAAAATTCAGAATAACCAAAAATCTTTTTCAAAATACATTCATGCCTGAACTAACTCAATTCGATCTGTCGTTTTTCGTTTACACGTGGGCTAATAGACGAACGTCTGAGGATACGTCGATATTTGATTTCAAATATTATTTATTCAAGGAACTATGATTTGCATATGCCAATTATTTTCGAAAATCAAAAACCCTTGAGCATATTTACTTTATAAATAAAGCTATATATCTAAATGTATCACCATTTTGGATAAAACCCATTAAGGGATAGTTTATTAAAACAAATATTGTTCCACTAAAGAAATAACTTTGATTAGTTTCTATGCACCTTTATATAGAGTGATAAGCTTTTGGAAATTATTTGCAAAATAATGTCTATTGGTAAAGTATTTACTAGAAACCTTAATTGCGAAATATAAATTCCTAATAGGCTATTTTCAAGGATATGACCTGCTCAGACAAAGTCTAGTCCTCAGGCATAATTTTAGTTTGCTTGTTTATTGTTTATTTGTGTGTGTCTAGAATCTGTGCCAAAAGATCTCGATTAAATCCTTTTACCGAAAAGGTTGTCCTCTGTACAAATTCTATCTCAAACCCCCTTCAAATTTCCAAATTTCATATCCCAAAGAAAATATTCGAACATCCTATTTCTTTGGGCCACATTTCCCTCTGTTAACCCAACCCATTCCGCAAAACAAGTTCATTTCCACTCCCTCTACCGTGGCATTCCTGCTGGGCTTTTTCTGGAAAAAGTCCATGTTACCTCCCCAAGCCCTTTTCATTCCTATTAGGTTGGAAAAGAGAAAAGTCTAATTTTCCCCCATACTATTTTCGGCGACGACGTCGCCGCACGCCGCGCCGCTACGACGAGGCCGCTACGACATCACCGGCTGTCGCCTTCCGCTCCTGTCTCACCGGCGAGCTTGCCATCCATTCCATACGCATCCGGCCCCACCTCGCACCGCCGCGAGCCATGCAGCAAGCTAGTTGTGCATGCGCGTGCATGCAGGCAAGCCAGCCACGAGCAAGCACCATGCAACTAGCTAGCTATGCGTATGCCTTTGAAGGGGGTTTGAGATAGAATTTGTACAGAGGACAACCTTTTCGGTAAAAGGATTTACTCGAGATCTTTTGGCACAGATTCTAGACACACACAAATAAACAATAAACAAGCAAACTAAAATTATGCCTGAGGACTAGACTTTGTCTGAGGAGGTCATATCCTTGAAAATAGCCTCTTAGGAATTTATATTTCGCAATTAAGGTTTCTAGTAAATACTTTACCAATAGACATTATTTTGCAAATAATTTCCAAAAGCTTATCACTCTATATAAAGGTGCATAGAAACTAATCAAAGTTATTTCTTTAGTGGAACAATATTTGTTTTAATAAACTATCCCTTAATGGGTTTTATCCAAAATGGTGATACATTTAGATATATAGCTTTATTTATAAAGTAAATATGCTCAAGGGTTTTTGTTTTTCGAAAATAATTGGCATATGCAAATCATAGCTCCTTGAATAAATAATATTTGAAATCAAATATCGACGTATCCTCAGACGTTCGTCTATTAGCCCACGTGTAAACGAAAAACGACAGATCGAATTGAGTTAGTTCAGGCATGAATGTATTTTGAAAAAGATTTTTGGTTATTCTGAATTTTTAATTCCGAATTCCAAAGTCGAAATATTCAGGATGTTACAAGATCCAACTCCAAGGACAGGTAACCTTCAATAGTCATCAAACTCTTGTCTCGAACATATCTTCTGACTTGCATTTTTATTCATCATCCTTAGAGCAAACAACCGAAGAAGAAATTACCCGACAGAAGTCCACAGAAGACTCAATACCTCCAACCAAGATAGAGCGGCGAGATGCCGAAGGTAAAAAGCAAGGCATCGTATTGAACAAGCAGAAAGAAGCCGAAGAACGCGATATGCTTGTCGCCAACCTCAACGAAGCAACTCGACTCATGAATGTATGAACAAATTTCTCATATCTCAATTGCATCATAATCTTTTGTAATTGACTGACTCAATCTCCATAATGTAGAGAATATATCGTCGCTCGCTGGCTAAGTCAGACACTCTAGAGAAGCTTGTACCTCATGTCAATTCTTTGGAAAACATCCAGCAGGATCTCAAAGAAGCCAAAGAAGAAGCTACTGCTAGAGAAGTCGTTCTTAGGGAAGAAATCAACAAGCTTTGAGATATGAACCTAGAGCTTCATGGTTCAATCGGAGGTAGAAAAAACCAACTCATTTGTTCTTGTTCAATTCATTCGGCTCCACTAACTCCAAATCTTCATGCTGTAGCCAATATATTCGAGATTGATTCCCTCAAGGCTCAACTAAAGAAAGCAGAGACTGATAATGCCAAGCTTGAATCTGACAAAAGAAATTGAAGGTAACCCCTGAAACTCATACTCCTTGATCTATCTGATCTTGGTTATTTGTGTAATCTGAATCATATCAAATTTATAGCTAATAAGATTAAATCCCATGCTCAATTTGAAGTCTTTGCTGAAAAAGTCCGGAGAGCCGAAAGAGTCAGGGATGACATCACCAATGCAACTACGCCAATATTGTCAGCACTCTATGAAAACGGTCTTGGAACAAGCACTATGGATGCCGTAGAAATCTTCGATAAACTCAGAACAGCTCCAAAAATGTACATAGAGAATATTACTGATGTTGCTGTCATGAGCGCGAGTCAAACCCTGGCAATGACGAAGTCGCTCTATCCCCGAGTAGACATAAACTCGATAGGAGATGGCTTTGCAGACGACACTTCTGATGAACAAGCCTTAGAGCTGATAAATGAAGCACAGGAATCGGCGAAGAAAATTGCTGCTGACGTGGCCGAAAACTTCCAGGGATAAGTTCTTTGATGTAGGTAACTCTTGTAATCTAACTTGTAGATACTCAGTTTATTTATGTTTATGCCCTAATTTGAGTCTTCGTATTTAATTTCTTTAAAAATTTTCGTTCGACTGTCACCAAGCCTAGACTTGATTAAGCCATCAAAAAATTTTCAGTCCTTATTTACTTGACTCAAACCAGAACACTAAACAATGATAAACCAAGTATCAACAAGTCATTATTGATAAAAAACATCATGCTTTATTGATACGTATAGCCCTCGACTGACAACTCAAGAAGGCAACTTACTTGAAGTCGGCAGTCGAGAAGAAACATGACACAATAAATCTAAGTATAATATCGTCGAAGGTGCTCAATATTCCATGAATTGTCCACCCTGGTCCCATCTTCGCGCTTCAAATGATATGCTCCTGGCCGAGTGACCTCAGCAATTATATAAGGTCCTTCCATAATGGAGATAACTTGTGTCTATCCTTCATAGTCTGAATCTTCCGTAAATCCATATAGCCAACAATAAAAGCTCCTGACCGAACGTTTCGATTATGATAACGTCAAAGTCCTTGAAGATACCTTGCCGACTGAACCAATGCAGCCTCATGAGCCTCTTCCAGTTGGGTCATATCGTCAACTCGGTCTTGATCGTAACGTTCATCATTGAAACTGTGAACTCGAAGAGATTCAAACTCAATCTCACACGACAACATTGCTTCAGCCCCATAAACTAAGAAGAAAGGTGATTGGCCAGTAGCCCGACTGGGTGTAGTCCGCAATGACCATAATACCGAAGGCAACTCTTGAACCCATCTTCCAGCATAAGGGCTTAGCCTATCAAACACTCGGGCCTTAATACCTTGAAGAACCATACCATTGGCATGTTCAACCTGTCCATTGCTCCTGGAGTGTGCCACCGACGCATAGCAAATCTTGATTCGAAAATCTTCACAGAATTTTTGATAGGTTCACGATATACACATAAATACCAAATCATGCGAAAAATACAAAATGCTCTAAAATGCATGGTTTGTGCACAGTGGATAGGTTCTGACCTAAGATGGATTTAGGTGAAAGAATTCCTATTTTATCTCTTTTCATTTATGAGTTATGAATTTCCTAAGTTTGCATTGACATATAGTAGTAGTTACTAATGTATAGTTGTGAATCATTGTTAATATATGGTTTTGATTAATTTGACCTTTCTGGAATGAAGGGGATTGTTTTTCTAAGATTAATACAATTGGTTTCATAATTTTTAAAGCTAGAATGAATTTCCTATAAATTTTGGAAATTAATTTGCATTTGTAATGGTCATTCTAAAATATAAATTATTAGTACTATTTCTGTTACAGAAAGTATGAAATATTACATTTTTAAATTAAACTTCATACTTTTGTGATTCTACAGAAATCTAGTTCTCTCCAATTGGAGTACAAATGAATTTTCTACAAATTGTGCAAGTTTTATGTTAGCTATTTCTTATTTGTAATTTTATAAATAAATATCATATTGTGAGTATAGGATTTTATTCTACAACATTAAAGTTCACAACTTTATGAACCTACTGGAGTTGGTTTCACCTCAAAATGAGCTATATTTGATTTTATATGAATTTCACAAGGTTGAGCAAATTTTTAGTTGAAAAGATATTGATCTAACTTTTTTCTATTTTATTTCAAAAATACAATTCATTGGGTCCACAGGTCAACCTCTGGTATTATGCAGCAAAGCCCCTAGGGTTCTTAGGAATCAATCCGCAGTCCTTTACACGTGCTAAAGTAATTTCCATTAAGAGTCCTCAAGGTTTTAAGTTATTACTAATCAGTCCATGGTCCCATATGTCATACTATGAAATCTTACAAATCAAACCTTACAAACTTTAAACCTTTGCTAAGCTGAGTCCTCAGCGCTTAATCAAGTGGGGCCTGCCGTTGATGCAAAAAAACACACACTGGCCTGGGAGATCTGCTTAGCTCCAGTGCAAGTCCAAATCTTGGTGAGATGCGGGCGTGCCAGTCAGTTTGATCCTACAACTGACAAGATATACAAATAGCAGATCAGAGAACGGATCGGCCAACATAGCCGATGTAGTAATTCCAGCCGATCCTGATGACAGCATATACAAACGACAGATAAAACAATCGATCGGCCAACATAGCCGATATAGTACTTCCAGCCGATCCTGATAACAGCCGATAGCGATAGGGTATTGAGCTATCGGCTATGTGTTCAATGTAGATTCTGACACTTGATGTAAATAATGACAAAGAGAGAATCGGCTGATGATAATATGCATTAGATCGGCAATGACTTGATAAAGTGAAACGAAAGTTAGACATACTCGATCGGCTGTAGATATCAATGATACATAATCTAAATCTCAAAATATATTTAAACCAAGTGATTGGGATAGATCGGACAGGGCGCCGAGACAGTATAAATCACTTATGTCTAAAAACATCTCAAGAGAGAGATTATATATATTCATAGCATAGCCGATGAAGTGAATCTAACATAGATCCAATGCCATAAAATCCACAGGATTAGATTAAATAGTGAAACCTTTATTGTCATCAGCTAAATTCAACTTATATGCAACCCTTACAAGCCGATGCAACGTCCAGATAACTCATCAGCTGAAACCCCGATGAAACCCTTATCGGCAATCAAAAAGCAGGCTAGAGATTCATGATTCTAAGCACGACTTAGTAGGTCAAACTCAACTGATGCAGCACTAAGTATGTAAAGAAACACAGTATCTAGATGATCAAGCCCTTGACTAATTTTCAGGGTGGTAGATGCCTAAGCTAATCTAATCTAGCAAGACGATTTAGTCGATACCGACAGAAACCCTAAAACGAGAAGCAGCCGATAAAACTAAATCGAGATGCTAATACTAGATTAACAGAAGACATATGATAAATAGCCAGGCAAATATATCATCTAAACCAGAGCAATCCAAGAGGTCGAATGTACTGATGCAGCCTTGAACGACGCCGACGTAGATGATACAATTGCCTAAACCGACGGAACATTGGACTTACCCCTTCGCCGGAGATCGACAGCCGATGCAGCCCCGCGTCAGGTGCCAAATTCCGCCGGTTGATAAACAAACCGTAACAGAGTAAAAGGTGGCGATGCGCCGAATTGTATTGATCGAGAGTTGATTAATTACAATAACCCCGGGTGTACATATTTATACCCATGGGGAGATACTAGTCCTTGTAGGACAAGAAAGAAACTTTCCTAAAGATAAAAGGAAACTAACAAATATTCTAATTAATAGATACAATTGCCTTCTTCGGACTCAATCCGCACGTGGCAATCCTCATGAAGCACACCAACCGAACCCGACAATGATCCTGCCATCTCCTCATCGGAATCGGCTACATCGGCTATCCTTGTCCGATTCTGTTTCAGCCGATGCACACCGTAGCCGATTTGGCTTGCAGCCGATTCATACTCTGTTTTTGTAATCACTTATCTCCTCCAATCGGCTTCGGCTTTAACTCTGAATCCAATGCATGATTTACCAAATTTCGTCGTTAACACCTGCTTGTCAGCGGCTTAGCGGCCGGGAAAGCAGAGCAGCCGTGCTCCGCCGAACTTCTCGCCGGTGGCAACGGCAAACGACGGCCGATCTCGGCGGGCGGCTAAAAGAGAAAACGGAGAGGATTCCATGGCGAAGCTATCGGTGGTAGTCTCGCTAGCTGTGGTGGTCGGGATCAACGGCGACGACGGCGCAGGCGGCGGTGGCTCTCGGGTTGCCAACGCATACTGAGCTAGGGCTTGGTTCCGCGCGAGTGAGTGCATGCAAGCGCGTCTAAGAGGCTCCAGGAGACTTACCAAAAGGCGTGCAAAGGTCGGCAAAGTCCGGAAGACGCCGGCGATGGAGAAGATGGCTTCGGTGATGGCGCAGATCCCCGGCTTCACGGCGATAGCCCGCTTCAGTCGGTGTTCTGCTAAGAAGAGGAGGGGACTAACTCAAGGAGCACCTGAGGATGCTCTACAAGTGAGGAATCACTCTGGTGCTCATTGGAGAAGAAGTATTCGGCGATGGAGCTCGGTGGCCGGAGTTAAGGAGGAAACGGCCGATCTCCTTATCCAAGGCTTCGTGGTCCGATTCCTTTGATCGACAGGCTCCTAGGGTTGAGGCGAAGATGATGGCGCAGCGGTTGGTCCTTGTCACGCCCGGAAAATAGAACACTATAGTCCGTTTGTGAGTGCATAATTCCTTGTCCCAGGAGGCAAGGGACACTTTACAGAGTTGGTAAATATCAGAGTAAACAAGCGGAAGCGAAGATAGAGTATTTTATTACATGGGCGACCAAACACGCAACACTGAAAGATAAACAAATAAAAGGCGGCAGCTACGATGGACCACCACAAGCACTTCGATGGCAGGCACGAGCTAGACACCAACGTCTTCAACTCCAAAGTACTCCTCTGCTGGAAGGGGGAAAAAGGGGAGCAAGGCTGAGTACAACCACCGTACTCAGCTAGCCATGCCGCAAAAAAATGCAAATATAATGCTAGGGAGTACAAAGGATTCATATATAAGGATATTTTGCATAAAACTAGCATTTCGAAACATTTAAATATTTAAAGGCATTTTAATCCAACACGAACCTATCTCTAGACAAATTATCATTAAGATGCGCACCGACGCGATCTTGCCTAAACCTAGGCCAACAAGTGCTAACTCCAATTATTTTAGTTTTAAACAGAATTAAATTCTAACTTGGGTACATTGCTCAGCTTGCCCATAACCGAGGACGCGGCTATTCGAATAGATTAAACTCTGACCAGAGGTGTACATCTTTACCCACCAGACCTGTGTTCCTCACGTGTTGCGACGTGCCGCATGCCACCACGGCATTCGGACGAAAGTCATGACATAACTCGTCGTTTAGTACTGCCCTCAAAAAAGAAGACCGACATAGACTTCCCCCGCCAGGCGCCCTGGGTCGAGCGGACAGTCTATGCCCCCGGGCGTACTGCCAGAGACGTCAACCCCACCAAGGGCTTCATCCATCCCTATCCGTGTCTTTTCTGTTCATGACCGTACTAGACGACGTGTTAAGCCTTACCTATTAGACAAGTGGTAGTACGGAATATGCTTTGCAACAGAGGCCCGAAGACCGGTCCTTATGACGGCCGAGGTGCGACTAACAAAACCAAGCACCCCGAGCCCAGCCGAAAACAAGTTTGGGGAAATTTTGAAGGGGAAACATCACTTCATGGCTAGACAGCCGCTAAACCAAAATTACCATTATTTATAAATTATTCACATTTCTAATTATTAAAATTAACTCTAATTGTTTCATTGTAAGCAAGGCTAAGCATATTCCTAAAGATTCTAGTAAGCACCTCATAAATAAAGTCCTTACTAGTTTTATTTTTCCTAGGGTTATCAAGGATCAAAATAATACAAATAGTAAGGTCGTAACGAGGGAAATTGGTAAGGCTAAATAAAACGGTAATAATCGCGGGAATTTAATAAAGCGGAATGCAATAATTTAAATAAACATAAATTTTGTAAACTGGGATAGCGATATGATCAAAATGACATGACTTGCCTTGCTCGCTACCAAAGTCTTCAAGATCAACCTCGAGAAAGAGCGGCTCTTCCGGATCTGCAGCGTTAACCCGACATACGCAAAGGAAAAAGGTCAAAAGATAAATAAAAACCATATAAGATGCAAAAACAAAACATAAAAATGGGTTCTTTATTAATTAAGAAGAAATTAGCAACTTGAACAGGTCGATTCCGAGTTCAAATAGTCAAGATATGACATTTTGAATTTCGACTGTTGTTTAAATGGAAATTTGCGATTTAGTGAAATAATTTTCTAAAGGAAATTCAATTTATTGCGTCAGCCACAGGGTGCACTAGGTCCATGGGGTGAGTCCCACCTGCCAGCCACATGGTCCACCGTGAGCCGAGCGCACCGAGGCGGCTCATAGTGCACCAGCGCCAAGGCTTAGCCGGGTAGGAGTGGCGTCCTGCCGGCGACGGCCTACGTCGGCGGTGGTGGCGCAACGGGGTATGAGAGGGGAAACCACAAAGAGAGGTGAAGGCGACGGTTCTCACCGTTAAGTCACGGCGGCGAGAGGACAATGGAGTTGGCCGGCGGCGAGGAAGAACCGGTTAGAAGCTTCGGGTCGTCGGTGTCGACATCGTTCCCTTGGTCCTCGTGCTCGACGGGTGCGTGGATAGGGAAGAGAAGGAGGTGGCAATGCTAACAGCGGCGACGCCGGGCTCCGAGGAGGTCCCGATCGTTGGCGAGGGCGGCCGGAGTTGCGACGGCGATGTCGCAACAGGAGAGCGGCTCGGGAGAGCGGGAGAGGAGAGCGGTGGTGTGCGGGAAGGAAGGAGGAGGCCGAGGGCTTTCTTTTATAGGCCGGAGGGAAGGGAGATGGGCGCCGGGGAGGGAGATCGACGCCGGCCATGGTGGAGCTCACCATTGATGCAAGCTTTCAAAATCCACCACGAAATAATGCCGATTTGAGTGGGATTTGTTGGGGGAATTGATGAGGAGGATGTGAGGAATCCATTTTTGCAATTAAATCGGAGGGAAATCAATCGTGGAGAGAGCTCGAGCAGTGGCGGCGGCACTTTGGTTCCTAGGAGAGAGAGAGGTGGCTGGAGGTAGAAGACACCTCCGACAGGTGGGTCCCACGGGAGCTGGCGGGCTAGCGGCTCGGTTGGGCCGGGAAGGAGTTGGCCGGGCTGAGGGAAGGAAGGAGGCGGCGGCTTGGGCCGAGTAGGCCAAGGTGGGGAGGAAGGAGGGAGAGGCCGGAGTGGGCCGGGAAGGAGTCGACCGGGCCGAAATGGCCCAAGAGAGTGAGGGAGATTTATTTTAATTTTTTTTCTTTTTTTTTGAGAATATGAGAACTGTTTTTGTTGCATTAAAAATATTTATAGTGCTCTGAAAATTCAAGTAAAAAATTGTTTAAATATTTTGAAGCATGAGGAATTCAACAAAAATTCCCACACTCCGGTTCGAGTTGGATCTTGGGGATTTTTAATTGTTGAAGGCTAAATTTGATTTTTACAATTTATAGAAATACTTTTAAAAGATGAAATTTTAGGGTGATTTTCAAGGCGCGACAGTCCTGCTTTGGCCGGAGCTGGCCGGACGACGACGATGCGGTAGCGGCGGCGCTCTGGAACTTCAGTGGGTGCAGCGGTGTTCCGGCGTCACCTCTGCAAGTCATGATGCGAGGTTAGAGGGAATGGGATCGGCGCCTTGTATAGGTGATAGAACGCAGGAGGAGAGTTGACAACCGTGGCGCAGAGGCGGTGGCGACGGTTGTCGTCTCCACGGCCGACGACAAGGAAATGGCGAAGGAGGAGGCTGAGGACTTCCTCCCACGATTGGATTGGTACAGGGACGGAGGGATCGATCATGCGACGTGGCAAGGAGAGGTTATGGGCGAGCTCGGCGGTGGACACGTCTCGGCCACGCGTCGAGCACGCCGGCGTCGCTTCCTCCTACTCGCTCTCTGTCTCTCTGTGCTGACTTGAGCGGTGGGGCAAGATATACAGAGATGGAGCTACCTCATGTCACTGCCATGTGGGCCCAGGGTTGATGCAAACAGAGGCAGAGTGAAGGAAGTGGGTAGAGTGTCTGGTAAACAACTGTTTAAACAATTTACAAATGATTTTCAAATATATTTCTTCTCCCATCTTTATACTCTCATAACAATTTTTCTGTGCACGATAAATTAATGTGGATTTTTTTGGAGGTATATAAAAATACCTAGATTCCATTTTCCTTGGTTTCACACAAAAATAATCTATATTTTAATCTCAGTAAAATAGATAAATTCAGTTCAGCTGAAATTGTTTTGAATTTTTAAGAGGTCAAAACCTATAAAATAAATTCTGGAAAAATTATATTAATTCATGCTAAATAGGGTAATATTTGAATAAATTATATCCTTTATATGTTTTCATATGATAAAATATACATATGAGAGGTATATTCGTTTTGCCGATTAGGGTTTTAGAAATAATTATAATTTGACTGGTTTGACCCAATTACTTGTGGTATCAAAAGTACTTATTAAATTATACCAAAATTCCAGTGATAAGTATATACTGAATAGTATCTACATGAATTTTCCCATGATTTTATATTGCACCAATTATTTTTAAATATTCAATGAGTGCATCTACCTTAAAGTATTCTTATTTAAAATACATATTTAAATGGTTGTAAAATTATATTTTGATTTGTATTTAACCAGATATGATGTTGTTAGGCTTTGCTTTCATTTCACCATGTTCAAACTCACAACTTCTCTAGGTACTAGTGTGCATATATTTGGGTTGGACTAATGGTACTTAAGGTGATAATTAGTGAAGTGCTTTTATTATAAGTATAATAAATTAATGGGGATTCATACTTGTGTTCCTACAAATGTTTTACATAACAAATTAATTTGAAAAGGACGAAATTTTAAATCATTTGCAACTCTATACATAACCACTAGCTAGTTTAATCCTTGCTTTGGTCATATATTTGGAAAAGTTTTGGTCATTAACTCGAAAACATATTTTATTTATTTAACTGAGGTCAAAATTCGAAATTCGAATTTTTGGTATGTTACAGAATGTGACCAAAATATTAAAAAGCCTAAGCTATAATACTGGTCTCAATCAAAAAAGCACACCAAGGTGGCAAATCAACATTGATATAATATAAAATCAAATGCTTTGTAAAACCAAACAGCTCCTGCAACCTATAAAAAGTTACCAGGACAGTTATAAAAAACTTTACTGTTTGTTACCTTTTAAGTTGCATCGTACCAACCCTCAAAAAGTTGTATAACTACTGTATGAAAGGATTTTGAAGGCATTAGACAATAAGACACGTGCATATTGCCAAGACAAATCTACTTAAGTCCCTAGAGACACGTGCGAAGCCACACCTGTAGTATGGGCCGTAAGCTTCTCATGGGCCTCGGCCCAAATATGAGAAAGCCTATCGATACCCTACAAATCGCTGAAGCGCCGTCGTCTTCCTTGCCGCTTCATCTTCCGAAAATTTCCCCTTTCGCGCTCCTGTTCACAAGCTCTTCCGAAGAAACCTAGAACTCGAGCGCATCCAAATCCATCCATCTGAAGCTCAAAGCTCCATCCAGATTCACCGCGTGCAACCAGCTCCCAACATTTCCTCAGAGAATCCTCTCTCCCAGCTCCAGATTCACTTCCCTCAATCATCATCCATGGCAGAGGAGAGAGAAATCCCCTTCGACCAATGGGCAACCTCAGATGCGAAAGAATCGACTCTGCGAGAAATGGTGAAGGACGGAGTTCTCCCTGCTAAGGAAATTATCGGCTGGCGCCCGGCATTCAGCGAAGAGTTCCCAACCCCAAACACTGGTGAGATCGTAGTCTTTACCCACTTCTTCTATTGCGGATTTGGTCTTCCCACTTCCGAATTCTTCTGTGGCATCCTCGATTACTACGGTCTCCAAATTTATCATCTGAACCCAAACTCCATTCTGCACATCACCATTTTCATCCATGTGTGCGAAGCCTTTTTGGGTATGTATCCTCACTTCAACCTCTTCAGCCGCATGTTCTCTCTCAAGGCACACCCAACCAAAGACAATCCCTGTGTTGTTGGTGGCGCCGGATTCCAACCCTGCGGAACTCTCCGCAAGGACTATTTTCCTCTTCCCAAGAAATCTTCTAATAAGGGCTGGCATGTGAACTGGTTCTACATCTCAAACCCAGCCCCCAGCTTGCCCAACTTCATTGGTCTCCCTCCAATCCAACCAGCCAACTGGAACACTCTGCCAGAAGATCAGGATTGGATAGAAGCGAACAACCTCCTGGCTAGAATCCTTGAGATGAAGAATAAGGGCCTCCAAGGAGAACAGATTACCCGACATTTCATCATACGCCGACTGGCTCCTATCAAAGAAAGGTCTAAACCAACGTTTGAATATGAAGGCCAAAGTGATCCCAATCGGGAAGACCGTGAATCCCTGATTTTACAGGTCTTGTGCGCTCGTATGTACAAAATCTTCTCTTCTGGAATTGCAGTGGATTATAGCAATAAGCTGCCGGTTATTCCCTTCAATCTTCATCGACCACCTCCTCCGGTAAGTAGACTCTGCTTCTTGAACCTCTTTTCAACTTATCCATGTTCTTCAGTGTATCTTAAGAATTTTGCTTGTAGGAAAACGCTCTAATTATTTCTAGGCCATACAAGGTTTTCCATGAAGATACAACTGCCCAGCCAACTACCAGGAAGCCAACTGGCGGCCCAAAAATCAAGCCTCAAACTGAGAACAAAAGATCTGCTGCTGTTGAAGAGACCAGCAAACGTGCTTGCAAACAAAGGAAACTGGTTGTGGATGACTCGGATGAAGAAGCTGAAGAAATCCAGACTCCGAAGGCCAACATAAGCTCTCCCAGGCCATCCACCAGACCTGCCCCAAAAATTAGAAAATCCAACAGGTATCCCTCACTCAATCGAATTTATCTTCTTCTTGAAAGCCTACTTGACGTCATCTTAGTCATCTTTCATCTTCTTTTGCAGAAAACCTCAAGATATAGATCCTACTAGGTAGACAGAAAAAATAAACCTATCTGCAATGCCAGAAAAATCAACGTCTGCAAAACAAGGGTCCCAGAACCCTCTCCCGAGTGAGGACAACCCCGAGGAAGAGCCCCCGACTGTCAGCCAGGATACCCTGACTGGAAACCAGCCGGACAAGGATAAACAAGGCTCGTGCAATCAAGAAACTCCGGTTGAAGATCCAACTCCAAGGACAGGTAACCTTCGATAGTACCAAAACACTAGTCTCGAACATATATTCTTACTTTCATCTTCATTCATCATCCTTGGAGTAAATAACCGAAGAGGAGGAGATTACCCGACTGAAGTCCTCATAAGACTCAGTGCCTCTAATCAAAATTGAGTGGCGAGATGCCGAAGGCAAAAGGGAGGACATCATATTGAACAAGCAAATAGAAGCTAAAGAACGCGATATGCTCATCGCCAGCCTTACTGAAGCAACTCGGCTAATGAATGTATGTATAAATTTCTCATATCTTTATCGCATGATCTTGTATAATCGACTAACTCAATCTTCATAATGCAGAGAATACATCGCCACTCAATGGCTAAGTCGGACACTCTCGAGAAGCTGGTACCTCATGTCAACTCTCTGGAGAACTTCCAGCAAAATCTCAAAGAAGCCAGAGAAGAAGCCGCAGCTAGAGAGGTTGTCCTTAGGGAAGAAATAAATAAGCTTCAATCGGAGTTAATAAAAACCAACTCGTCTTGTTCTTGTATAATTTGTTTGATCCTGACAATTCCAAATCTTCATGCTGTAGCCAATATATCTGAGATTGATTCCCTCAAGGCTCAACTAAAGAAAGCAGAGACTGATAATGCCAAGCTTGAGTCTGACAAAAACAAAGCCTTAGAAGAAATTGAAGGTAACCCTTGAAACTCATACTCCTTGATCTATTTGATCCTGGTTATTTGTGTAATCTGAATCATATCAAACTTGTAGCTAATAAGATTAAATCCCATGCTCAATTTGAAGTCTTTGCTGGAAAAGTACGAAGAGCCGAAAGAGTTAGGGATGATATCGCCAACGCAGCCACGCCAATATTGTCGGCGCTTTATGAAAATGGCCTCGAGACAAGCACTATGTATGCCGTCGAAATCTTTGATAAACTTAGGATGGCGCCGAAGAAGTACATAGAAAATATCACTGATGTTGCTGTCATGAGTGCAAGTCAAACCCTGGCAATGACAAAGTCGCTCTATCCTCGAGTAGACATAAATTTCATAGGAGATGGCTTTGCTGATGGCACCACTGACGACAAGCCATTGCGCTAATAAATGAAGCACAGGAATCGGCAAAAAGATTGCTGCCGATGTAGTTGAAAACTTCCAGGGATAACTCTTCTGATGTAAATAGCTCTTGTAATTTAACTTGTAGATATTCAGTTTATTTATGTTCATGCCCTAATTTGAGTCTTCGTATTTAATTTCTTAAAAATTTTCGTCCGATGGTCACCAAGCCTAGACTTGATTAAGTCATCAAAAAATTTTCAGTCCTTATTTACTAAACTCAAACCACAACACTAAACAATGATAAACTAAGTATGAACAAGTTATTATTGATAAAAGAAACATCACACTTTATTGATACGTATAGCCCCTAACTGACAACTCAAGAAGGCTACTTACTTGAAGTCGGCAGTCGAGAAAAACATGATACAATCAGTTTAAGTATAATATCGGCAAAGGTGCTCAATATTCCAAGAATTCTTCACCATGGTCCCATCTTCACGCTTCAAACGATATGCTCCTGGCCGAGTGACCACAGCGATTATATAGGGTCCTTCCGATAATGGAGATAGCTTGTGTCGATCCTTCGTAGTCTGAATCTTCCGTAAAACCATATCGCCAACAATAAAAGCTCGTGACCGAACGTTGCAATTATGATAACGTCGAAGTCCTTGAAGATACCTTGCCGACTGAACGAATGCGGCCTCACGAGCCTCTTCCAGTCGGGTCAGATCATCAACTCTGTCTTGATCATACCGTTCATCGTAGAAACTGCAAACTTGAAGAGATTCGAACTCCATCTCACTCGACAACATTGCTTCGGCCCCATAAACCAGGAAGAAAGTAGATTGGCCGATAACTCGATTAGGTGTAGTCTACAGTGCCCATAATACCGAAGGCAACTCTTGGACCCATCTTCCAACATAAGGACTTAACTTGTCAAACACCCGGGCCTTGATGCCTTGAAGAACCATACCATTGGCGCGTTCAACCTGCCCATTGCTTCTAGGGTGTGCCACCGACGCATAGCAAATCTTGATTCCCAAATCTTCACAAAATTCTTTGAAAATGCCTCCAGTGAACTGAGTCTCATTATCGGTTATAATCCTGTTTGGAACGCCAAAACGATGCACAATGTTTAAAAATAAAATCTCGCGCCTTATCCGTAGTTATTGTAGCAACCGGCCTAGCCTCAATCCACTTGGAGAACTTGTCAATTGCGACGAATAAATACGTGAATCCTCCTGGAGCCTTTTTGAAAGGACCTACCATATCCAAGCCCCATACCGCAAAAGGCCATGATAATGGGATTGTTTGTAACTCTTGGGCTGGAACATGGCTTTGCTGATCGAAGAACTAACAACCTTCACGTGTGCGGACCACTTTGTCGGCGTCAGAGACCACCGTGAGCCAGAAAAAACCTTGCCTGTAAATCTTGCCCACCAAAGTACGCGCCGCAGCATGACTGCCGCAAATACCCGAGTGAATATCCTGCAACAATTGTCGTCCCTCCTCAGGCGTGACGCATCTCAACAAAACTCTAGACGAGCTTCTTTTGTATAACTCCGAATAAACCATGACATAACTCTAACTGCGGCGTCGGACTTGCTCTGCATCATCTTGTTCTTCGGGTAGCTCCTGCTGAGTCAAAAACTTGATGAACAGTGTCCTCCAGTCGGCGTCGAGCATGGCAACCTGGTCTGTAGCTTCTTCATTGGTAACTGATTTCTTTGTAACAGTCGGCTCGTAGAGGTGTTCTACCAAAACGTCAGTCGGGGTTGCTTCTCGCTTGGACCCAAACTGCGCCAATTCGTCTGTCACCTCATTGTTGTGCCTTAAGACGTGAGATAACTCCAGGCCGTCAAACTTGTCCTCAAGCTTGCAAACTTCTTGTCGATAGGCCACCATATTATCATCTAAGCAAGACCAATCCTTCATCACTTGATTTACCACCAACTGGGAATCTCCTCGTACAACCATCCATCGTATGCCGAGTGATATAGCAAGTCATAGACCATGAAGTAAAGCTTCGTACTTAGCTACATTGTGTGAGGCAGGAAAGTGTATATGAAGAACATACCGTAGCCTCTCCCCAGTTGGGGAAATCAAGACAACTCTTGCTCCCAAGCCGGTGACTCGTTTAGACCCGTCGAAATGCATGGTCTAATATTGCAGCTCCTCCCTCGGTACATCTTCTTGACGCTCGGTCTACTCGGCCACGAAATCAGCCAAAACTTGAGACTTTATAGACGTTCTGGCTTTGAAGGTAATATCCAACGGCATCAATTCTAAGGCCCACTTTGCAATGCGCCCGGTAACCTCCCGGTGATGGATGACATCGCCGAGTGGAAAAGACATGACCATGGTAACTGAGTGACTCTAAAAATAATGGGCCAACTTCCTGGCAGTAATTAAGACTCCATATAACAATTTTTGTACCTGGGGGTAACGTGTTTTGGATCCGGCCAGCACCTCGCTAACGAAGTAGATCGGCCTTTGAACCTTTTAAGCTAGTCCTTCCTCCTCTCGTGCGACGATCAAAACTGTGCTGACCACCTGGTAGATTGCGGAAATGTAGAGCAACAAAGGTTCTTAAGGGTAAGGTGACGCCAACACGGGCGGTGTTGTGAGGAATTCCTTGAAGTCTTCAAAAGCTTTCTGGGCCTCTGTGGTCCATTGAAATTCGTCCGTCTTCTTGAGCAACTTGAAAAATGGCATGCCTCATTCACCAAGTCTGGAAACAAAATGGCTCGGCGCCGCTATGCAACCAGTAAGCTTCTGGACGTCCTTCTGGGTACTCGGGGGCTTCATATTCCGGATAGCGTTGATCTTTTCTGGATTGGCTTCAATTCCGCGATGAGACACCATAAAACCAAGTAGCTTGCCTGACGGCACACCAAAAGTAGATGAGCACGACCCGAGCGATTGAAGTATGACTGCGATTTCCCTCGAGCTCGAACCGCAGCATGATGATGATGAAGATGATTCCCCTAAGTGGATCGATTCCAACTCGGAAGATAGAAGATTGTGGTAGATCTCAGTGTCGTCTGGTAACCCGAACGGCGCCGAGTGGTTTTCCCCTCCCGACTGGTCCGAATCCGAGTCAAGGAGAGAAATCTTGCTGAAATTGTCGGTGATGAAGTCGAGGCTGCCGAAGCGGAACGCCCGCCCCGAAGGAAAGGTGAAGTCGTCGATGCATGATGAAGATCCCATTGCGCTAGTCGGTGAGATGAAGAAGAAAACTTTACACGAAGTCCCCTACTTGGCGCGCCAACTGTCGAAACTTGGTTTCAGCAATAAGAAACTAGGGGTAGCAGTCAAGCACCAAGCACGATGTATTAGTAGACAAAGGGGTATAGACAGGTTCAGGCCTTCTATAAAGAAGTAATACCCTACTCCTGTTTCGGGGATTTGATCTGCCGGGTGGTTTATTGATCTCTTGATATCTTGTGTATTTTCTGTAGTCGTCTGTCTTTCAAGGGACGTCCTATCCTCCTTATATAGTCTTGGAGGATAGGCTCACAAGTCGAAGACCTAATTACATACTATGTCGGACTCCTCAATATTACCAACTCTGGACTATAAGCTGTTCCCTATTACACAAGGCAACGCAATACTCAAGTCCTAAGCGGATTACATAATCATAATAGTTAACCTATCCCGTATAGATAGTCGGATAAGCTAGCCGTGTGGGTATCCGGTACCCATAATCTCCACACTTCTCTTTGAACTTGGCTCGTTCCTCTTCTGCAACCCTACGGGCCATGGTTGAGTCGGTCTCCACTACTTCGGCCATGAGGACGTTGAAGAACATCGGAGCGTAGTCATTGTCGAAATCGGAGTCGTTGAATTCCTCCGTGGAGATGTCATAGAGGTCGTCGAAGTCGGAAGAGCTGAGGTAGTCAGCGATCTCAGTAGATGAGCACGATCCGAGTGGTTGAATTATGACGGCAATTTCCCTGGAGCACGGACCGCAGCATGATGATGATGAAGAAGATTCTCCTAAGTGGATCGATTCCAACTCGGAAGATAAAAGATTGTGGTAGATCTCAGCAACGTTTGGTAACCCGAACGGTGCCGAGTGGTTTTCCCCTCCCGACTGGTCCGAATCCGAGTCAAGGAGAGAAATCTTGCCGAAATTATCGGTGATGAAGTCAAGGCTGCCGAAGCGAAACGCCTGCCTAGGGTGGAAGCCTGCCCAGGTTTATATTCTTTTTATGTTCATGACCTATGTTCAAATTTAAGACCAAGTTAATTCAATGAAGTTTACCATTATTCATATTGTAATTTTTAAGTTGCAAGGATTTTAGGAAATCACTTCTAGTACTTCTCATTAGGCCCTTTTAATTATTTGCTTCATATTTTAATAAATGATCATGTGACCTATTATGAAATGCAAACAAGATCCAAAAACACATAAAAGGACTCAAATCACACTAAGAATCCAAGCAAATGCAATCACTCTGTAAGTTTTAGCTTCATCTATAGGTTGGCAAGGAAAATGTTTTAAATTATTCACAAATTTGCATATTAAATATAGTCATATTTGACTCACCTAGGTATTTAATTGGAAAATTTTTGTATTTCTATTTAGGAAAAACATTTTTGACATTTTTGAATGCAAAATTTGAAATTCAAATTTTTGGCATGTTACAATTTGCCTCAGAGATATTCATCACCCGACTTCATCCATCTCTATCCACTTTTGTTCACGAATAGACGGGGTTGGCGGCGACGCGGTGAAGCTAGAGGTGGTGGCGCCGGCACGAGAGGAGGTCCAGGCTGATGACAGGGGTTGGCCAGAGCTCGGCGGTGACAGCGGAGAGGGAGAGCGGTGGCGGGAGCACGGTTCTGAGGTTGGGATTAGACGGGTAGTGGCAGAAACAAAAGAGGGGGTTGCGGGAGGGGTTCATATAGCGGCGGGGGACGAGGGGGAGGGACAAAGAGCGAGGAATCGGCGGCAGAAATCTCGGCCACCATCAATGGTGTGGGCGTGATTTGCGGGAGCGAATCTGGCCGATTCAAGAAGATAGAGAGATAGGGGGAAATGGGGGAAAGGAAGAGGGAATTATTATTTGTGCTTTGAAAATTCCATTAAAATTTGGTTAAGTTTTTTAGGCCATGAGGAAATATACAAAAATTCTCCAAGCCTCATTTGATTTTTAAATTGCACAGTTTTAATGTTGAGGGCTTTAAACCAATTTTTACCTTTTATAGGAATAAATTAAAAGATGCATTTAGGGTAATTTTGGGACATGATGTAAACAAGGGTGGTGGTTTACGTAATACATCACATGAAGAAAATGAAGATGATGTAAACCAAGTTGATGGATTACGTCTCATCAAGAATGATTGAATATACCATGTTCTAATGACGTGCAGCCATGCTAGGAAAATACAACTAGCGGTGAACTCACTTTTTGCTGAACTTAAGCCAATTAGTAGTGAGAATTTTATACTACATAAATGCTCTGCCTTTATATTGCTAAGGTTTACACCCGAAGGCATCATCACTACACCAAGAAAGATGGGTTATGTCAAGGATGACAAGGGTTACGCCGAGCAGTAAACAGCCCATATACTACAAGCGCTTGATTACGCCAACAAAAAGATAGTATATGCTGCAAGAGGTCAACTTCCAATGATTGTGCGACCTAGCTAGTCAAGAGATGGGGTGCATGTCATACATGGTTGGAAAGAGGGCCAAGTCTAGTTTCCAATGCAACAAAGTCCACCTCAATATCATTTTCCAATGAGGAGTTAGAGCATTTTTACCGAAGGCTACACGGAGCTGAAGGGTTATGCGCGAACCCGAGAAAACTCTTTGCATTCTCATTTATGTTAGACTTGACCACAAGAACGTGACTTTTTATGTTTACACCTAACCTAGGAGGGATGTTCCTAGTATAAATACACCTTCATCATTGTAGTACTCCTTTGATGATTATTGCAAGGTGAGTATATGACATACTCAACAAGCCACACAACAAAAATACAACTGTACAGGATAATACAAAGAATGATGATAATACGCTTATTTGCATGACTAGCATTTCGTAAACTTTGAGAAGAGTAAAACATTTGTATAATTAATCAATATTAAGTAACCCCTATACAACACAACAATGTTGCATAGGTCCAAACCACTCTACACCAGAGATATCCAAATACCATCAATATAACATTTATTTGCATTAACAAGAGGTGACACTAATCACGAAAAACATTGCTTGGATCGCCCATGGCCGCGGACATGACTATTCAAATAGTTTTAAACTCTAGTCAGAGGTATACACATTATCATGCGTGTCAATACCACCATGGTACCTCAGACAAGACAAAACCCCCACAACACATTGTCATGCGTCTCAATACCACCATGGTACCTCAGACAAGAGTTGTGACAACACTCTTCGCATAATACAATGCAAAATAGTTCACCATTCCCGAGATCGTAGTCTTTCCATGACCCGGAATGGACTCCCCCAACATCCCCCGTGGGCTTATCTCCGACACTTCTCAGTCTAGTGCCCCATAGTGAATCATGCTACACAAATAGTCCAGCCATTACCCACGCTGGCTTGTGGTTTGTATGGTAAATTGTGAAGATTATGGGTACCATATACCCACACGGCTAGCCTATCCGATTGATATATGGGTTAGGTTATAGGTGGTGATTATGTAACGGCTTAAAATACTGGAAAAGGGAGGTATGATGCAGGGTATTCCAAAGGAAGGCAGGGGTTTATTTGCTTAAAATAAGCATTTAAAAGCAACAGTTGAAAGTAGTAGTAAAACGTTGAATTGATTGAACAATATTAAACCATCACTGTCCAACGCTACACCACGTTGCGACAGGCCCAAACCATCCACCTGAACTAAACCAGTTCTAGTAAATCCAATTATTAAGAAAGTGGGCCTAATCACGGTGAATCTGGTTGATCGCCCATAACAGCGGGCATGGCTATTCGAATAGTTCTACTCTGATCAGAGGTGTACATCTGTACCCACAAGACACAGCCCCACGACACGTTTCTGCCCCGGAAAGGAACTGTGACAGGACCCTTCGCATAACTTTCCCTAACCAATCGTACCACACCTCAGGTTTCGCCCCCGCTCCCTAAACCAGCAGCGGGCAGCCCCCTCTCGTGCCACGGTGAATCCGGCAGCCGATCAACGGGTAAACCCCCGCCGACCCAACTCCATCACGCCCACCCTAGCCTGGGTACGTCAGCTAGAGACCAGCTACACTACAAGCCCAGCCATTGCCCACGCTGGCTTGTTGTACGCACGGTATTTCTTCCAGGGTTTCCCGCGAACCGGTCCTTAATTGCCATGGGTGCTTCCATCAAAACCATGCACCCACAGCCCACCATTAGCATATTTTAATTAAATACTATTACCATGGTGGCTCCTAAATCAAAGTGTCACCATAGGGACTACATTAATTAATTATTTAAGGTGATCCCCTTTAGTGAGCTATGTTAGCTAAGTATGGCTAAGCACTCCTAAAATCAGCGAATAAAGAATTAATTACCCAAGCTATCAAAGGTATAAGATAATCAATATAATTGGCTGAGTACAGTAGGTAAGAACCCACATAAAATGACATTACGAAATAATGCAGCATTTACAGAAAAATAAGGTATTTGTAAATTTAGGCACAATATGATCAATGCGAAGCATGACTTGCCTTGCTCTTGAGGTGAAGCTACTTCTGCGACGATCTCGAAATAAACAGGCGCGTCGGAAATGCCGGAATCTACGCGACAAACAAAGCAAGCAACAATACATGCTATAAGTCTACTGAAACAAAGCACAAAAGTATCTTTAATGGATTCTCTGCATTTTTATGAATTTAATGAAATTTGAGTGGACTTAAACGGAGCTCGGATGAATTAGTTATGAATTTAAGAAGAATAACTGTGTTTTTACTATAAACAGAAAAGTCTTTTTTCAATTATTGCGCAATAAACCCTAGGGCTGACGTCACTGACGCCAGGGTTGACATCAGCGGAGCTAGGTGTAACATACCAAAAATTCGAATTTCGAATTTTAACTTCAGTTAAATAAATAAAATATATTTTTGAGTTGTTGACCAAAATTTTTCGAATATACGACCTAAGTAAGGTTTGAAACTAGCTAGTGGTTATGCATAGAGTTGCAAGTGAATTAAAACTTTGTCCTTTTCAAACTAATTTTGATATGTAAAACATTTTTAGTAATACAAGTAGGAATCCCTGTTAATTTATATAAATAATAAAAGCATTATACTTTCTGCCACCTAAGATAATATTAGTCCAACTCCAATAATATATATACACTAGTACCTAGGGAACTTGTGAGTTTGAACATGTTGAAATGAAAATAAAGCCTTACCACATCATCTCTGGTCAATTACAAATCAAAATATAATTTTAAAATCATTTGAAATGTACACTTCTAATAAGAATACTATAAGGTAGATGTACTCAATGAATATTTAAAAATAAATGGTTCAATATAAAAACATGGGGAAATTCATGAAGGTACTACTTAATATATATATTCCACTGGAATTTTTTCATAATTTAATAATCAAATTTGATACCTTAAATAATTGGGTCAAACTAGTCAAACTACGATTTACCCCTAAACCCTAATCAGCCAAATCGACATACTTCTCAAATGTGTATTTTATCACATAAAAATGTAAGGGATATAATTTCTTCAAATACTAACCTATTTATCATGAATTAATATAATTTTTCCAGATTTTATTTCATAGGTTTTGACCTTCTAAAAATTCAAATCAATTTCAGCTGAACTGAATTTATCTTTTTCACTGAGATTAAAATATAGATTATTTTTGAGTGAAACCAAAGAAAATGGAATCTAGATATTTTTATCTACCTCCAGTAAAATCTAAAGTATTTTATCATGCACACAAAATATATAGTGAGAGTATAAAGTTGGGAGGGAGAAATAAATAAGGAATATTATTTGTAACTACTTGTACAGTAAGCTACCAGAAAGTCTACCCATCCTTCTCAGAGTCTTTACCTGTATGCCATTAAAAAAGATGATGCCTGCTTCTGTGCCACTAAAAAGTTCGAGCCTCCCTCTATGCCATCGTCGAACTTAATCGCGTCCTAGAAACCATTCCGTCGCTATTCTGTTAGGGTTGAACCGTTTAACAGCTCTGACATGTGGGTCCGGGCAGGAAAAATGTCCATCTTGCCCATTCAGTCGCTGGCATATTGGGCCCCGTTGACCGATGTTTACCGTGTCACTCTCTTTCTTCTCACTCGATTCTCCTCTCTCCGCGGCGACAAACCCTAGCGGCGCCGGTGGCGGATCCGAGGGTTTGGAGGAGCACGGGAGCGTGGATCTAACCGTGCATTGGGAGGAACAGAGGAAGGGGGAGGAGCAGCCATGGCATGGAACGGCGCCGGCGAGCGCCCGGATTGGTTTTTGGACGGGTGAGTTCTTTCTTTCCCCCTTTGATTTTGCTAACTTAGGCCATCCTGATTGCCTCTCCATGATGCATTGATGTTCAGTGCCCAGCGCAACCGATCCGTGTTAGGGTTTAATGATTACGTGCTCCTTGTTCATCTGTAGGATGGACCCGGACAGTAGCTTCAACTTAGAAATCCGGATTGTTTCTCGCAATACTCGTGCGCGGTGGTTTTCGTTGAACCAAGTGGTGGATGCAGACCGCACTCAATTCAGGGACCTGCTTTCTGATTTGGTTGAGAAGTATCCTCATGAATACGGTGACAAAATCAGCTTGTTCTATTTCTGCAATGACACTAAATCTCACATCCCAGTTTGCAATGACCAAGATTTGGTTGAAATGTTTGCAAAACATAGGGCTATAAGGACCTGTTTGTTGACTGTTGCCTATCATAGCCCAAGTAGTGAGCCCCCTGTGATTCCTGATTGGGAATCTTCTAGCCTAAGCAGTGTGAACCCTGTACAACCCCCATTCACCCCTTCTATTGCATGTCCAAGCTTAGTTGACCCAACCAGTGCCACAGTCAATCAAACCGCTGAACCAACCAGTGCCACAAAGAGTAATTCTGCTAAAACTGAACACCTCTGTAACCCAAATCCAATGAATGAGCATGTGGGTGTTGATGATGAAGGTCTGTACATTGAGATGGGTCCCAACTATCCCACTCCTCCTCCTAATCCTCAGAACCAAGGTGGGACTGAAGAAAGGGAAGGTGACAGTTGTGGTGATGATGAATGCAATGAGGATGACTTTGATTATGAATCATCTGACGAGGAAGTACAAGACATAGATGATGAAATTAAAGACAGGGAACCAGAAAATATGCCTGATGCTTTTTATGATAAGATGGACCCTCCTATGTCAGTAGGAACTGTTTATTCAAACATGGATGCTTTTAAGATTGCTTTAGCTAGCCATGCTGTCAAACATGAGTACAACTATGACATTGAGAAAGGTGATACAGGGAGATACAGGGTGAACTGTGCACAAAAGAGTGATGGTTGCAAGTGGAGACTTCATGCCTCAACTGGGAAGGATGGAAACACTATACAGGTGATGTATTGCATTGTTTTCTTTGATTGCTACCCAATTTTCATTAATGCCTGGTTTGTCTGGTTTGTCTGGTTTGCAGGTGAAAAAAGTCCCCTACCCTCACACATGTCAGAGCACTAGGAGGCAAGGAATATGTGTTGGGGTCACTCAATTCTGGGTGTGCAGTCAGGTGATTGATTGGTTGAAGGAAGATGGGAATATTGGGCCAACAGAACTACAGAGGAGGTTGAAGGAACACCATAAAATTCAGGTGCCCTACAAGAGAGTATACAAAGGTAAATACCTTGCTATGGATAAGATTTATGGGCCCTGGGACAAGAGTTTCAATAACCTGTATAGGTTTAAGTCTCAGTTAGAAGAATCAAGTCCTGGATCATTTTTTGTTATTGATCATCACACCATAAACCAGAAAATAAGATTTTGTAGGCTATTCTTTGCATTGAAAGCATGTGTTGATGGATTTCTTAGAGGATGTAGGCCATATCTTGCAGTAGATAGTACTTTTTTGACAGGAAGGTTTAGGGGACAGTTGTGCATAGCTTGTGCAGTAGATGGGCACAACTGGATGTACCCAGTAGCTGTTGGGGTTATTGACTCAGAGACAAATAAGAACTGGGTGTGGTTTATGGAGAGATTGAAGGAAGCAATAGGTACCCCAGATGGCCTGACATTCAGCACAGATTGTGGGCAGGCAGTCATGAAGGGGGTTAGTGAAGTTTTTCCAACTGCTGAACATAGAGAGTGTATGTATCACCTAGTTCAAAATTTCAAAAAGAGGTATAGTGGAAAAGTATTTGATGATCATTTATGGGCTTCTTCATATGCATGGAGCCCATACATGTTTGAGAAGCACTATCAAGCCATGGCTGCAGCCAAACCAGAAGCAATGAAGTATTTGCAAGATACTCACAAGAAGCTGTGGACCAGGAGCCAGTACAGGACTGCATCAAAAGTGGATTATGTCACTAACAATCTGGCAGAGTCATTCAATAGCTGGATCAAGCAAGACAAGGGAAAGCACTTGGATGACTTGCTGGATACTATAAGACAGAAAATCTTGATCAAATGGAACCAAAGGAAGAAGGTAGCAATGAAGTTCACTGGAAAAATTCTTCCTCACATCCTACAGAGGCTTAAGGAAGATAGCTACAACTTGGATATTGAGATGATCACAGCCTCTCCAGATGGTGTGGCAGAACTGTGTGCAAAAGACACAAATGGCTCTGGGTTCAGGTTTGTGGTCAACCTAAAAGATAGGACCTGCACTTGTAGGGTTTGGCAGGGCTCAGGCATCCCATGCAAGCATGCAATAGCCTACATTACATCCATTCCTGGTGAAAATCTGGAGGATCATGTGGATGACTACTTCTCTGTGAACAGGTTCAGAACTGCATATGAGGGTTCCATCCCTTGCATACCAGACAAGAGCATGTGGCCCAAAGCTACTCATGACTTCTTCATGCACCCTCCCTTTCTTAAGTCCACAGCTGGAGGCAGGCACAAGAATAGGACAAAGTCACCACTTGAGGGAGGAAGCAGCAGCCAGAAAAAATCAGCAAAAAAACATGAGTGCCCCATCTGCCATCAGTTAGGCCATCACTGGTACACATGCAAGAATGGCAACCCAGAAGATATAGCTGCAATGGAGGCACAAAGGTATACCTCCCTCCTAACTTAGTTTGCATACACATGTACATGTTCAAAACTTTGTTAACTAAATCATTTCTTGCTATGTAGGGGTCTACCAAAGAAGAGGTTGAAGAAAGCTATACCATGTAACACAGAGACCAGTATAGTATTGGCTTATCCCTCCTAGATGGTCTTCCCAGCCAATGAAGCAGTGGCCAATGCAACCCACAAAAAAAGTAAGAAGTCTTCTTCATCTGGTGCCAATAAGAAGACAAAGGGGGCATCTACTACTACAACCTCAGAACAATTCAGTGCTGCCAATAGTGTGTCCAACAGGTTTGTTTTTTTTGCAACATGTCTTAAATTCATCAAAAAAAATTCATCCATGCCACCTAATGCATCATATTTTTTGTAGCACAAGGTCTGCAACTGGATCCAATGATCCAGTTCCACTACAATCTGTGCCACCTTGCCCTGAGGAAACTGTGCCACCTTGCCCTGATGAATCTGTGCCACCTTGTCCTGATGAATCTGTGCCACCTTGCCCTGATGAATCTGTGCCACCTTGTCCTGATGAATCTGTGCCACCTTGCCCTCCTGAATCTGTGCCACCTTGCCCTGATGACACCATTCAGGAGGACACCCAGCCATTGCAGGTTTTGCTGCCCCATACTTCACCCAGAAAGAAGCTATGCACCAAAAGGAAACTTACCCCAAGAAAAAGGCAAGTTGCAGCCACTCCATCAAGCCCAGACAGCCCTGCTAGAAATACCAGGAGCAAGAAGCTCCAGCTGAAGTAAAAGGTGCTTGTTCTTTTGGTCTGTGGCCATTGTTCTTTTGTTTTTGTGATGGTGAAAAACAACTGCCATGTGGTTCTTTTAGTCTATAACAATGCAAACCAGTAAAGTAGAATGCTAAGTTGTTAAGTGCTTCTGCCATGTGGTTATAATATTTTGTTACATTCTGCACAATTATACTATCATTGCAAGTTCATTCTTCATTCATTCATCATTCATTCATCCATCCATTCAAGCACACATCCATTTATCCATCACTACTCACACACACAACCACCTACTTCTTGAAAATAGCATACATAGCAAGAAAAATGCAAACATACACCATCTTTTCAAGCCACTTAAGCTGCTGCATCACCCTATTGTCCACTTGTGCATTGCCTACAACTCCAGCAGCCTCAGAACCTTCCTGCATAATAGCCAGTGGAGGTGCAGTAGTGAAACTTGCTGATGCTGCCACTGCCTGTAGGGGAACAGCATGAATTGCAGCAGGGGCATGAGGTGTCTGCACTTCAATGTCTACCATTTCATCCTCCCACTGATAATACTGACAGCCTCCAATCTGAAAGCCAAACCATCATCACATTGTGAGCAAAGAAAAAAAAAAACCTAAAGACAAGATGTGAGCAGAGAATTAAACACAAACTGCAAAATAAGGGCACTTGTGAAAGACACGGTTGTTATTCTTTTCTGTTGTCGAGATGAACCGGTTTGCAAGCACATGGCAGTTGGGGCAAAGCACCCGCTTCACCCTACCACCATAGCTGCTGGAGGATGCTTGGAACATGCCTGCAGAAGATGAGAGGTGAGAATAGGAGAGATGAATGAGATGGAAATGGAGTGGGAAGAATTATATATAGAAGGGCCAGGGGCAATTTGGCGCCAAACAGCCCCATCTTTGGCGCCAAAAATGGTCACTCAACCCTAAGGGCAACTAGGTCATTTTGCTGTGCTGTTACCCACCGTTAGGACCAAAAACGGACGGAATGGTTTCTAGGGCGCGATTAAGTTCGACAATGGCATAGAGGGAGGCTCGAACATTTTAGTGGCACAGAGGCAGACACCATCTTTTTTAATGGCATACAGGTAAAGACCTCTCCTTCTCACCCTGCCTGTGATTGCATCGACCCTGGACCCACCTGTCGGCCTCCTTGGCTTGCTCTCAATCGGTGCACTCACACTCCACCGCTCAAGCTACACAGAGAGAGACAGAGAGCGGGGGAGAACGGCGCCGACGTGCTCGACGCGTGGCCTGGTCGTGGCAGCCGCCGAGCTCCCCCATAACCTCTCTCAGCCGCGTCGCATAACCCTTCTCTCCGTCCCAGTACCGATCCAACCGAGGGAGGAAGCCCTCAACCCCCTCAGTCGCTCGATCCCTCGCTGCCGGCCGCAGAGACGACAACCGCCGTCATCGCTACCAAGCCGCGGTCACTCCTCCGCCACCTACGTTCTGTCATCTACACAAGGCGCCGATTTCATCCCCTTTAATCCCACCTCTTGTCTTGCAGCCGTTCCGCCGGAACACCGCCGTGACCTTGCAAGTTCCAGAGCACCGCCGCTCGGGTATCACCGTCATCCGGCCATCCCCGACCGAGCCAAGCCAAGCCACTGCGCCACTGTCCTTGTCTCGACCCGAGGAGGCTGCCGACCGAAGGAATTGGTCCACGATGCTGTGAAACCCGAGATCGGCTTTGTCTTCTCCACCTCCGGCCGCCGGGCTCCACCGCCAAATTCTCTCTTCCCGGTGAGCTCCAGAGCAATTCCTCGTGTGTGGAGCATCCTTAGGTGACCACTAAGTTATTCCCCTCCTTACTCTAGCAGATCAAGGACCGGAGGACGCTGCCGTCGTTGCCCTGATATTTTCTGCCGCCGCCCGAGAGCTTCTCCATCGCCGTCGTCGTTTGGACCTTGCCGAACCCTACACGCGTTTTGGTAAGTACCCCAGAGCTTCTAGAAACCGCATGCATGCAACACTTGAGCTAGAATCGGCCGCTAGCCATACATGCACCGACGACCCGAGAGACCTCGCCGCTTCTACCGTCGACGCTGTCGATTCCGGCCACCGCAGCTAGCGAGAGTACCACCATCGGCTTTGCCGCGAACTCCTCTCCGATTTCCTTTTTGGTCGCCCGCCAAGATCGGCTGCCGCTTGCCCTCGCCGCCGGTGAGAAGCTCGCCGTGGAGCCGCTGCCCTGCCTCCTCAGCGCTAAGCCGTTGACAAGTGGACCCCGCGTAATTAGCGCTTAAGAGCCCGGCTTAGCACAAGTTTAAAATTTGCAAGGTTGAATCTGTAAGATGCCATAGTATGACAGATGGGACCATGGACTTATTAGTAATAACTAAAAACCGCGAGGACTCTTAATGGAAATGGTTATAGCACGTGCTTAAGGAGCTCGGGTTGATACCTGGAAACCCTAGGGACTTTTCTGCAAATTGACAGAGACTGACCTGTGGACCCATTGAGTTATATTTTGGAAATAAAATAGAAAAAGGTTAGATCAATATCTTTTCAATAGAAAAATTAATCAGAAATTGTGAAATTCATATAAAATCAAATATAGTTCATTTTGAGGTGAAACCAACTCCAGTAGGTTCATAAAATTGTGAACTTTAATATGGTAGAATAAAACCTTATGCTCACAGTATGAGATTCATTTCTAAAATTACAAATAAGAAATAGCTAACATAAAGCTTGTAGAATTTGTAGGAAATTCATTTGTACTCCAATTGGAGTGAACCAAATTTCTATAGAATTACCAAAGTATGAACTTTAATTTAAAAATATAATACTTCATACTTTCTGTAACAGAAATAATATTAATAATTTATATTGTAAAATGACCACCACATATGCAAGTTAATTTCTAAAATCTATAAGAAATTCATTCTAGCTTTAAAAAAAATATGAAACCGATTGCATTAATCTTAGAAAACAATCCCCTTCATTCCAGTAAGGTCAATTTAATCAATATTATATAATAAAAATGATTCACATCAATACATTAGTAACTACTACTATTTGTCAATGCAAATTTATGAAATTCATAACTCATAAATGAAAAGGGATAAATTAGGAATTCTTTCACCTAAATCCATCTTAGGTCAGGACCTAACCACTGTGCACCAAATCATGCATTTTAGAGCATTTTTGGTATCTTTCGCATGATTTGATATTTATATGCATATTGTGTTATTTGTATAGATATTTCGTATCGACGGTTAAAAAGTGATTTAGGTGATATTCACTTTACTCAAGATCAAGGCAAGTTTATACCTCCCCTTTCCTTTGATCACATTGAAACCCATGATTTGGGAGAAGAAATGTGTTGTTTGCGAAACTGCATATGTATTTGATCAAAAACGGTATTTGAAACTTAATAAATGGTAGCTATGACCTTATTGCTGCATAATCTACCTTGATATGTTGTTATCCTTATGTTTGTAACCATAGGATAGATTTGAGTACTTTATAAATGCTCAATGGAGGGGATATATATACTTTTATATATGTCATTTGCTTAGCCATGCTTAGATTTAAGCAAAATACTCACCCCTATGGATCTTTGAATGGGATTTTGAATACTTGATTTATGCTGGATTTAAAATGTAAATGTTAACTATTTGCGAACTAAAAGTGTGAGTAAAATGATTTTAGACTTAGGCGACAAGTGGTGTGCATATGGTGGTAGTTGTACACCGATAGGGGGAGTGTTCGCCTGAGTTAAATAAGGACCGAACTTCGTGTCACCAACTTGAGTATATCGTACATCCACATGTGCTATTATGGGGGTAGCCTTAGCTAATTAAGTTGCTTAAGGTCTAACCTTGCATATTGGTAGGCCGAAGTAGAATGAATTAGTCTGAGCGATGATTTATAGGAACTACCTATTTACCCCGCTGATTAAGGGGGTAGTTTAGGCGTCTAAGTCTGTCCAATTCAATGGTATAGTGCCTCGTGGGGGAATGGATGTGTTCGCTGCCACGGCGTTAGGTTAAGGCGTGGACCCGCCACCTAACGGTTCTGGGTCATGCCCAGGATGGATTCACACTTGCCATCGCTGATGCAAGGTTAGGCGTTAAGTAATGTAAAGGCTACGTTATGACCACTAGACCACATTCAACATGAAGAGTGTGGTAGTGCTTTGCAAACACGAAACAAACTAGAGTGTTCATATCATGTGGGTAAAGCTGTACAAACTCTGCAGAGTTCTCTAAAACTAATCGATTAGCCGTGCTCACGGTCATGAGCGACTTGGTGAAGTGTCATGAGTATAGACTTTAATTTTGTTTTATGTTTTCAAATGATGTTTTATGAACTATGGATTTGGAATGGTATCTTGGGTTGAGTTATGATTATTTTGTTATGTTGATGATGAATGTGTGACTTGATGCCGGGTGGGTAGTCAAGTGTATTATTACGATGAGTTTATGACTTGTTGCCGGTATGGGTAACACGATTATGTTTTTGATGCTGATATATCAAATGCTATGAACTATCTATGTTAATATTTTGGTTAATTGAATCATCAACTATTTTGAAAAGAATTGTGAACCAAAACTTGCTTTACGCTAAAATGAGTTACATATATAGCCTTTCTTTGATTATATGCCTTGCATGTAGTATGTTAGGATTGTCCTGAGCTTGCCGGTACATTAACTTGTTTAATGTACTGACTCTTGTTATACTGGAATATCCATTTTGCAGGTTGTGTGCTTAGTCTTCTGAGTGATTTGGGGAAACCGTTGCTTCTTCTAGGACCGGATCTAAAAGGGATTTCTTCCTTGTCGGATGTTTGTGGTTTTGGGTAGCCAAGCTTCCGCGGATCAGTAATTATCAGGCCATTCGGCCTATCTATTTAAATATAAATGTAGAGTAAAGTTGTTTATGTTTACTCCCTATTATTCTGATTTTCATCGCTTAGATGAAAGTGTGGAACTAGAGCTTTTCCTGGGATCTAGTTCTGCACCGTTATGAGTTTAGAGCATTTGGGATGTCGTAGAGCTTTAGCGATTTTCGTCAAGTCTCCTGAGATGTATAACACATCTGGTCGCCATCTTCGTGTGGTTTGACGGGCATATCTTAGGCTGAAGTTGACTGGCATGCTAAAGTCCCAGCAATATCCCCTATGCTCTTTACTCGACGCATTAGGTTTTATACTATGTATGTTATTTGACTTGATAGTAAGGCGATGAGGTTGGATGGTTATTGTTTTACTCGATTATTACTAGATCCCATCCAACTAAATAACTCACGCTATCACTTCAAACAACTTACATAGTATTTAGCCTGGGGTGCACGACACTAGGCCCCACCTGTCGGTGGCAAGGGGATCCCGGTCCACGGTGGACCGAGTCCACCGACCGGCGGCGGGCGGCGCACCACGTGGCTCCGACGCGGTTGCCACGCGGCGCACACGCGGCACCAACGTGGCCCACACGTGGCAGCCACGCGGCGGGCGGCGAGACGACGTGGCGGCCACGGGGCGCGCACGCGGCAGCCTTGGCGCGGCGACGCGCACGACGGCCGGCGCGGGCGACGTGGTCGGGCGCGTGTGCGGGCGGTGGCCGGATGCGGCGGGTGAGCGCGCGGGAGTGGCCACCGAACGGGCGGCCGAGCGGCGACGGCCGAGAGGAGAGAGAGAAGGAGAGACGCGGCGCTCACCGGAGGGGAAGATGACGACTGCTGCGGCGGCGCTAGGGCTCACGGGAGGTGGTGGCGTTTCGGGAAAAAGGGAGAGGGGAGCGCGGGGGAGAGGATTTATAGGGGAACCGGGGCTAAGACGCGGCCGAGCGCTTCGGATTCCTTGCCGTAGTTCAGCGCGGGCGGAGAGAGAGAGAAAGAGATTCGGCCGCGAATCCTGCCTCCACGACGCGGGGAAAAGTGGTGTGGAGTGGGGGAGCGAGCGCGCGTGCGGGCGGGCGATGCGACGAGGTGGCTCGGGTGGCGGTTGCGGGCGCGTGGGTGCGGGAGAAGCCGGCAGCGGTTGCGGCGGCAGCCGGCCGCGGGAGAGACGGCCCGGGCGGGCGGCCCTACCCGTCAGCGGCCCGGGGAAAGGAGGGAGGCGGCGTGGACTTGGCGGCTCAGGCCGCGGCCTTGGGCCGGCCCGAGAGGGAGAGGAGGGGGTGGCAGGGTGGCTGCAGGCGGCTTTGGGCCGGGCCGAGAGGGGGAGGGAGATGGGCCGACGGCCCAAAAAGAGGAAAAAAAAGAAAAAGGGGAAAAAGAATTTCCCAGGGATTTATTTATTGCGCTAGAGGTTTTTAGTTGATTAAAATTATTTCTAGGGCTCTGAAAATTGCACTAAAAATCCTGTTAATGTATTTTGACATGGGAAACTCAAGAAAAATCCCACCATGCCATTTCCACTTGATTTAATATATTTTTAAATTAGAATTTTGCTCTAGGTTAAAAAAGGAAAATTTATTTTACGCGATTTATTTCATGAATTTTACCTAGAAAGCAACTTCGGGGTGTGACAATTAAGGAATAGCTTATAGTCCTAAGTCGGTAGTGTTTTAGATAATGCTTAGGAGTCTTGTACCATATATGGTTAGATCTCCGACTTATAAGCCTGCCTTCTGAACCTATATAAGGAGGGCAGGATGCTCTTTGAGGGGCATAGAACAATAGCGAATAGCTTAGCTTCTCTTCATATACAAACAGATCACAAGATCAATATACAACTCGGTGGATCTAATCCCTGAAACAGGAGTAGGGTATTACTTCTCTATAGAAGGCCTGAACATGTATAAATCCCTTTGTCTACTAACCCATCATATTTGGCGCTTGTGCGCTACCCCCTTTTATTATTGACGAAATTAGGTTTCGACAGTTGGCGCACTAGGTAGGGGTTGTGTCAAGCTTTCCGCCGACAAGTGCTATGGGATCTTCACCAGGCATCGACGACTTCGCCTCCCCCCAGGGCAGGCATACCGCTTCGGCAGCCTCGACTTCATCACTAACAACTTTGGCAACATTTCTCTCCTCGACTCGGATTCGTATCAGTCAGGAGGAGAAAACAACTTGGCGCCGTTCGGGTTACCAAACGCCGCTGAGACCACTTCAGCAACATTTCTCTCCTCAACCTTTTCTCTTCGGAGTCGGCTTCGAACCACTCGGGAGAGTCTTCTACGTCTACATCGCATTGTGGCTCTCCAAAGAAGACACGGGATCCAAGCTCTAGGGAGATCGGCGTCATGCTCCAACCTCTTGGATCTTGCTCATCTATTGAGATCGTTGACTACATCAGTTCTTTACACTTTGACGATTTCTACGACATCTCCACCGAATACGTCGATAGCTTCGACTTCGACGACAACTACAATCCACTCTTCTTCAGCGTTTTTATGGCTGACGCTGGAGAAACCGACTCGGTCGATGCCAGAAGGGTTGCAGAAGAGGAACGAGCCAAGTTCGAGGAGGAACGCAAGCGCAAGGAGGAAGAATGTTAACGCAAGGAGGAGGATGACAGAAGAAAGCGAGATTTGGTCATAGCTGGGCGTTCCGCCCGTGAAGCCATACTTCAGACCCGAGTTGACAATACCAATATTTTCCTTACGCCCCACCAGAATGCGGTCGCGGCACTCACCGTCATCAACACCATCATGGACGTTGCTCCACCTACTATGACTTCGATCCTCGATAGAGTCAAGACCATGGTCGCGGCTATAGCCCCATTAGGTCCTGGAACAAGTCGGGGAGTCACCGAATCCGTTGCCGAAACTCATCATGGCAGCCGATTACCGCCACTACGGTCTAAGGACTACTGAAGACCCGAGCGTAACTCCAGCCACGGCAAATCTCACGAGGCTCGCCACCACGAAGGATGGAAGCGTCCAGACCAGTCGGTCGACTCTCATGAGAGACATCACAACCGATCGCTTGCCTATGATCGGATCCACCATAGAGATAGCTCCAGCTACCAGAGCGACTCTCGGAGGTCTGCGCCGAGTGACTTGAGGGAGGTGCTCGACCAGCGATATCGTGAGCGCAACAGGCCTTATCACGAAGACCGAAGGAACTCTTCCGACAATAGCGACGAAGGAGTACCTACCTTCACCCAGAACCTGCGTCGAGTGGATTGGCCGAGTGGTTTCAAGCCTACCGGGATCAAGAAGTACGATAGCAAAATCAACCCTGAGTCGTGGTTGACCGTTTACACCCTCGCGATTCATGTAGTAGGAGGAGACAACAAGGCCATGACTAACTACTTACCTATAGCACTCGCTGACTCAGCCCGGAATTGGCTCGCTAGCTTATCGAGGGGCTCAATCGACTCTTGGAGCGAGCTTTGTGACCACTTCATCGCCAACTTCCAAGGCACCTTCAACAGACTCGGGACTCACTTCGATTTTTACAACGTAATCTAGAAGCCTGACGAGTCCTTGAAAGACTACATCCGGCACTTTTTCGGAGAAGCGAAACAAGATCCCCGACATCACCGACGACGTCATCATCATCGCTTTTCAGAAGGGCGTCAGCAATGAGCCGTTGATCGGCAAGTTTGGGCGCAAGCCTCTAAGGACGGTTAAGAAGATGTTCGAGACGGCCAACTCCTACGTTAAGTCAGACGACGCCATTAAAGCATCGCGCAACGACAAGCAGTTAGGGAGCAGCTGGCAGCCCACAAAGGAGAACGGCAGCAGCAATGCCAACAGAGGCCAAAAGGATCGCAAGCGTAAGCCTAAGGACCTGGTGGCCGCGACATCAAACTACCAGCAGCAATGCCCGCGTGTCAACGCCTACGACAAGATCATGAACGCCCAATGCACGCATCATCTGAATCATAAACATGCGGCCAAGGACTAATTCATCTACAACGAATTCGCCGAGCACTACGTTACGCAAATCCAAAAGCCGACTGACAGCGCCGGGACCTCAGGAACCAAGAAGGACGACGAATATGGTGCTGCAGAACCTTTTCAAGACCCTAGGACTGAGTTAAACCATATCTTCGCAGAACCACTCACCTACGAGTCAAAACGAAAGCAGAAGCTGACCGATAGGGAGATCAATGCAGTCCAGCCTGAAGTCCCGCAGTATCTACGATGGTCGGAGGTGGCTATCATGTTCAACCGCTATGATCACCCTGACCGAGTGGTTTACCCGGGGCGGGATCCCCTCGTACTAGACCCGGTTGTTTGCAATGTCAAGCTCAAGCCTGTTCTTGTTGATGGTGGCAGCGCTCTTAATATCCTTTTCACCAAGACACTGGACGAGATGCAAATCCCAAGATTCGAGTCGAAACGCAGCTCAGTGCCCTTTCACGAGGTAATCCTAGGGTTGTCATCTGTGCCACTCAGGCAAAACACTCTTCTGGTTACCTTTGGCACTCGAGAGAACTTCCGTACCGAGAACGTCAGCTTTGAAGTTGCCGACATTGTAGCAGCTTACGATGCCATCCTTGGGAGACCCGCGCTTGCTAAGTTCATGGCGATTCCTCACTACACCTATCTGATGATGAAGAGACCCGGACCACAAGGAGTTATGCCCATGCACAGCGACGTCAAGCAAGCCTTCACCTGCCATAAGGAGAGCTGTGACATTGCCCAATCTCGCGAGAGGTTGCTCGGCCAACAGGAGGTCCGACTGGCAACAACGACATCTAAAGAAGGAGAAGTTCCAGCAAAGAAGCTAACCAAATCGAGAGAAAGCGACGCCAAGACAAAGAAGTTTCCACTCGACCCTTCGGATCCCTCCAAAACTGCTCTAATAGGTGCCGAGCTAGATTGTAAATAGGAAAGCACGCTCATCACCTTTCTACAAAATAATAAAGATATATTTGCGTGAAAACCTTCCGATATGCCTGGTATTCCCAGAGAGGTGATTGAGCACTCGTTAAATGTTAAAAAGGAAGAAAACCTATCAAACAATGACTTTGCCGCTTCGCACAAGATCGGAGGGATGCTATCACGGAAGAGCTCGCTAAGCTTTTGGTAGCAGGATTCATCAAGGAGGTCTACCATCCCGACTGGTTGGCCAACCCAGTTTTGGTCCGCAAGAAGACAGGACAATGGTGCATGTGCGTCGACTACACCGACCTCAACAAGTATTGCCTCAAGGATCCTTTCGGTTTACCTCGAATCGACTAGGTCGTTGACTTGACCGCCAATTGCAAGCTTCTGAGTTTCCTCGACTGCTACTCGGGATACCATCAAATCAGTCTGAAGGAGTCCGACTGCCTGAAGACATCATTCATCACCCTGTTTAGAGCCTACTACTACATTACAATGTCGTTCGGCTTAAAGAATGCAGTGGCTACATATCAGCGTATGATCCAAAGATGTTTATAGACTCAACTTGGGAAGAACGTGGAAACCTACGTCGATGATGTCATCGTCAAGACAAGACAAAAAGAAGACCAGATCGCTGATTTGGAGGAGACCTTTGCAAACATTCGTGCCTTCAGAATGAAGTTGAACCCAGAAAAGTGCACCTTCGGAGTACCATCAGGGAAGCTGCTTGGTTTTATGGTGTCCCATCGGAGCATCGAAGCCAACCCGGAGAAGATCAACGCAATACAAAACATGAAGCTGCCGAGTACCCAGAAGGACGTTCATAAGCTTACCGGATGCAAGGCAGCCTTGAGCCGATTTGTTTCTAAACTCGGGGAACGAGGTATGCCTTTCTTCAAGTTGCTCAAGAAGACGGATGAGTTCCAATGGACCCAGAAGCCCAGAAAGCCTTTGAAGATTTTAAAGATTTCCTTACAACGCCGACTGTGTTGGCCTCACCGCATCCTCAAGAGCCATTACTACTCTACGTATCAGCGACTTTTCAAGTGGTCAGCATGGTCTTGGTTGTCGAGCGGGAAGAAGAAGGACGAGTCCAGAAGGTTCAGAGGCCGATTTACTTCGTCAGTGAGGTGCTAGCCGGATCTAAAACACACTACCCCCTGGTACAAAAATTATTATATGGAGTCTTAATCACCGTCAGGAAATTAGCTCACTACTTTCAAAGCCACTCGATCACGGTGATTACATCTTTCCCACTCTGTGATGTTCTTCATAATCGGGAGGCTACTGGGTGTATTGCAAAGTGGGCTTTGGAGTTGATGGCGTTAGACATCACTTTCAAGGCACGAACGTCACTGTGGAGAAGTTAAGACATCACTGTTCAAGTCTCTGCTTTGGAAGAACATCACTTTCAAATCTCAGGTCTTGGCCGATTTTCTTGCCGATTTCCAGACCATTTTGTGTATTAAGTCTCTGTCCAGGCATCAACCAGGTACACAAAATGATAAATCAATAAACAGACCCAAACATAAATAAAGCGATAAATACTTACAACAGAGGCACTTAGTCCTCAAACCGAAAAGAAAACAGCAGCGGAAAGAGGCGATCCTAGCAGGGCTTCAGCTCCACTCCACAGGCGAACTCAACTGGGGTCTGAGCCTTGGTCCTCTAACTTCATCTTCAACTCAGAAGTACTAAACTTCTGAAAAGGGGAAAAAATAGCAAGATTGAGTACAACCACCGTACTCAACAAGCCAAACCAAAGATGCAAACGTGCAAAGGGGAGACAGAGAGAGGCTTGTGGCTATTTGCAGAAAAGCAGTTGCAAATCTTTATATTTTAAAATAGTAAACAGTGGTTTAATTATGACAGGATTAAATCTCCACTGAACAATGCTACAACCACGTTGAACAGGCCCAACCATTCCACCTGAACTACACCAGTTCATTAAGTCAAATTAATTAAGCATGTGGGACTAATCACGGTGAATCTGGTTGATCGCCCATAACCGCGGGCATGGCTATTCGAATAGTTTTACTCTGATCAGAGGTGCGCAACTGTACCCACAAGACACGATTCCACACATGTTACCATGCCCCGAAGTATCGCCACGATACTACAAAGGGGGAAATCGTGACAAGACCTTTCGCATAACTCCTCCTAACCAAGCGCACCACACCGCAAGTTTCGCCCCCGCTCCCTTACCAGCAGCGGGCAGCCCCCCCTCATGCCACGGTGATTCCGGCAGCCGATCAACCGGTATATCCCCAGCCGACCCAACTCCATCATGCCCACCCTTGCCCGGGAGCGTCAGCTAAGGAAGAGCTATGCTACAGATCCAGCAGTTGCCCATTCTTGCTTGTGGTAAGCACTGTTATTCTTCCAGGGTTTCCCATGAACTGGTCCTTAATTGCCATGGGCGCGTCAAACAAAAACCATGCACCCACAACCCACCATTAAGTCATATTTTAGTTGCATAATTACGACCAACAAAGCGTGGCCCGGTGTCTCGAGCGAACCGCTCGTTAGAAGCTAATGTGAACAGTGTAATTATCCTATTAAATGAGCTAGTGGTAATTAAGCATGGCTAAGCATATATAATTCTAGCAAAGTCAACATAAGTGACTTACGTAGTCAAATTATCACCCACAGTTAACAAAGGATGGTTTAACAAGTAAACATGGCATAAGCGGACGGATAGGTAAACCCTATTCCCATGTAGTTAGCAAAACATGCACCTTATTTGCAAACGTAAAACATTTTCATAAAGTCGGTACAACATGCTCAAGGGGAATGTGTGACTTGCCTTGCTTCTCCAAGCAATCTTTCGGGCTCCTTTCCTCGCGAGCGCGAACTTCCGAAACGGTGGAATCTACACGCTGGCACGCAAAACGAGGAAAAACTCTAATAAAAACCAAGCAAATAGTACTAAAAAGTAAACAAATATGTAGAGCTCAATTTTAGATGAATTTTGCAAGTTGAATGGCTCAATTTGGAGTTCGTATGAATTAGATATGAATTTTAGCAGTTTTGAGCCATTTAAATAAATTTCTGGAAATTAAATCGATTTATTGCGCAATTAATCCTAGGGCTGACGTCATCAGGCTAGGGCTGACGTCATGCTGACGTCAGTGGGCGGCGATGGCTCCGAAAGGTGGGCCCCACCTGTCAGTGGCAAGGGGATCCCGGTCCTCGGTGGACCGAGTCCACCGACACGACGGCCACGCGGTGGCCACGCGGCGGGTGGCATGGCGACGCGGTGGCCACGCGGCAGCCACGCGATGGCCACGGCACGGCCACGGCGGGGCGGCGCGCGTGACGGCAGGTGCGGCGGCGCGGGGAGCAGCGGCGCGGTAGCGGCCGGATGAGCGGCCAGCACGCGCGGGCGGCGGCGGAGCGGCGCGGGCGAGCGGGCGGCGCACACAGCGGCGCCGAGGGAGGAGGGACAGAGAGGAGGCGGCGGCGAAGCTCACCGGAGGCAAAGGAGGCTACGGCGCTAGGGTTCGGGAGAGGTGGCGGCACTTGGGGAAACGGGAGAGGAGGTCGCGGGGAGGGGAAAATATAAGGGGGCCCGGGCTAGGTTTAGGTCGGTGCGGGCGGATTCCTCGCCGGAGGAATCGAGCGGCGCGGGCGCGGCGACCGGCCGAGTCGGAGACGACTCGTCCGCCGGCCCCACCGGTCAGCGGCCCAGGGAGCGAGGGAGGCGGCTCGGGCCACGGCCTCGGGCCGGCCCGAGAAGGAGAAGGGGTGGGGCACGGGCGGCTTTGGCCAGGCCGAGAGAGGGAAGGGAGGTGCAGGCGCGGCTAACGGCCCAAGCTGCGCCGGAGGGAGAGAAGGGAGAATTTTGGGTTGAAAACGGCTCAAAACAAAGGGGACACTTTTAATTCGTTCTTCCATTAATTTAATTAGTTAAATGAACTTTGTAACTTTAAAATTATTTCTTTAGCTCCAAAAATTCACGAAAAATTTTGGAGAGTAGTTTAGGGCACGGGGAATATTACAAAAATATTTCCGGCCATAATTTTTAATAGAAAATTTAATTTCCCTCACAACTTCACTTGATTAAATTGCTTTAAATGTTTATTAAATTTTTGGAAAATATATTATTAGACAATTTTTAATCCCGATCGAAAATCGGGGCGTGACAACTATGTACTTCGACAAATCCAAGCGTGTCACTGGGACAGGGGCCGGAGTCATCTTAATTTCTCTGACTAGAGAGAGACTGCGATATGTTTTGTAGATTCATTTTCCGGCGTCACACAATGTAGCTGAGTACGAGGCACTACTACATGGTCTCCGACTCGCTGTATCTCTCCGCATACGGCGTATGATCGTGCGAGGGGATTCTCAACTGGTGGTTAACCAAGTAATGAAAGATTGGTCTTATTTAAATGACAATATGGCCACTTATCGTTAGGAGGTCCGCAAGCTTGAAGACAAGTTTGACGGGTTGGAATTATCTCATGTTTTAAGGCATAACAATAAAGCTGTAGATCAATTGGCTCAATTTGGTTCCAGATGAGAAGCCGCCCCGTCAGATGTCTTCGTTGAACATCTTCATGAGGCGACTATCGCTAAGAAGGAAGCCACCGGAGAAGGGATCCCGAACTAGGTTTCTATGCTTGATACCAATTGGAGGACACCTTTTATCATGTTTTTGACTCGGCAGGACTTACCTCACGATCGTGATGAAACTGAATGAGTTCGACGTCGTGGTTAGAGTTACATCATGGTTGATTTTGAGTTGCACAAGCGAAACCCGTCCGGAGTTTTGTTAAGATGTGTTACACCTGAGGAAGGCTGGCAATTATTGCAAGACATTCACTCGGGGATTTGCGGTAGTCATGCTGTAGCACATACTTTGGTTGGGAAAGCTTATCAGCAAGGATTTTTCTGGCTTACGGTGGTTATCGACGCGGATAAAGTTGTGAGGACTTGTGAAGGTTGTCAATTTTTTGCTCGGCAGACTCATGTTCGAGCTCAAGAGTTGCGGACAATTCCACTTTCATGGCCTTTTGCGGTTTGGGGTTTGGATATGGTTGGTCCTTTCAATAAAGCTCCAGGAAGTTTTACACAATTGTTTGTTGCCATTGACAGGTTCTCCAAGTGGATCGAAGCTAGGCCGGTTGCTACAATTACTGCAGATAAAGGACGCAATTTTATCCTTAATATTGTGCATCGGTTTGGTGTCCTGAACAGGATTATTACCAACAATGGAACTCAGTTCATAGGAGGAGTTTTTAAAGAATTTTATGAAGATTTTGGAATCAAGATTTGTTATGCGTCAGTAGCACATCCCAGGAGCAATGGACAAGTCGAACGCGCTAACAGCATGGTTTTTCAAGGTATTAAGGCCCGAGTTTTCGATAGATTGCATCCTTATGCCGGGTGTTGGGTTCAAGAGTTGTCATCAGTTTTATGGTCTCTGTGTACTACACCTAGTCGGGCTATGGGTCAGTCGCCTTTCTTCCTTGTTTATGGGGCTGAAGCCATGTTGCCGAGTGAGATGAAATTTGAATCCCTTCGAGTCCGTAATTTCAATGAAGAGCGCTACGATCAAGACCGCAGTGAAGACTTAACCCGATTGGAAGAAGCTCGTGAAGCAACACTTGTTCAGTTGGCACGATATCATAATCGCAATGTTTGATCACAGGCGTTTATTATCGGCGACATGGTTTTGAGAAAGATTCAGACGACGAAGGATAGATATAAATTATCTCCGTTATGGGAAGGGACCTTTATAATTGCTGAAGTTACTCGGCCGGGGGCTTATCGTTTAAAGCGTGAAGACGGATCAATCGTGGAGAATTCTTGGAATATTGAACACCTTCGTCGATATTATGCTTAGCATCAGTTTTTGTATCTTGTTCTTCTCGACTGCCGACTTCAAGTAAGTTGCCTTCTTGAGTTGTCAGTCGGTGGCTATCAGTATAAATAAAGTATGAAATCTTTTTTGTACACAACTTGTTCATCTTTGGTTTATCATTGTTTTTTTGTTCTGATTTGAACCGAGTGGATAAGGACTGAAAATTTTTCGATGGCTTAATCAAGTTTTAGGCTTGGTGACAGTCGGACAAAAATTTTTAAGAAATTAAAAGCAAGATTCAAATCAGGGCATGAACATAAATAAATTGATAATTTACAAGTTGGGTGATAAGAGTATTTTACATCGGATATCTACCCCTGAAAGTTCTCTACTATTTTAGCAGCTATTTTCTTGGCAGATTCCTGTGCTTTATTTATCAACTCCAAAGCTTGCTCATCAGAAGTGCCATCTGCAAAGCCATCATCTATAGAGTTTATAACCACAGGGACTTAGTCATTGATATTGTCTAGATATCGCTTGGGAGCTGTCCTGAGCTTGTTTAAAATTTCAGGAGCGTCTTCAGCACTTCTTTCGAAGCCATTCTGGAATATGGCATTCAGAATTGGGGTGGCTGCGTTGGCAATGTCATCTCTAATGGTTTCAGCTCTTTGGATTCGTTAATAAATTTTGATATGTAATTGGATTATTGGATATGAGGGGTGATAATTGGATATGCTTGCATGTTGATTTGTACAATTTAATAAATTTTGGATGATGTTGCATGATTGTATAAGTTTTGATATATAATTATTGCTAGTGAATAATAAGGTGATATATTTGCATGTTGAGCGTTAGATTTTGTGGGTTCTAGCTAGAAGGTATATGCTTTTGTTGCCTACAATCGAGCTAGAAGTAAAAAGAATATTAGTTATTAACTACAAATAAAACTGAATTATCAAACCATGTTTAGAGAGAAATAAATTTTGTAAACTTTGTAGGAGATTGTAGATGAAATATTAGGTTGTTGGCCAAATTTTGCATTGCAAGAAGCGGAAGTAGGAAAATTTTGATGAAAAGTCAAGGTTTATTATAAAATTATGAATGAAACTAAATGATATCATATTTATGCTGGGATGCGGAATATATTGATGAATATATGTTAAGTATTGTAAAAATGATGGTTGGATATGTTGAAATGTTGTGGAAATAATATGAGGGGTGATAATTGAATATGCTTGCATGTTCATTTATATAATTTAATAAATTGTGGATGATGTTATATGCTTGCATGAGTTTTGATATTTAATTATTGGTAGTGGATGATGAGGTGACACGTTTGCATATCGAACTTTCGATTTAGTGGGTTGTAACTATATAGAATATATATATATATATATATATATATATATATATATATATATATATATTTTACAGTCGTAGTGTAATTATATTGATTTTTATGCAGCTACAATATAACTTATTTGTAAGCTCACATAGTTATGAACCGTTAAATATGTTTGAAGATTCGTGTAAGCGAGGAAAAGAAAAAATCACAGCACGCGCATGGGTGAGGGGATTCAATGCCGCGACCTCCGTTTTGTGGAAGTTACACACAAGTGTTATATTATAGTTACATATGTAATTATATTACAATTGTAGTTTACTTACACTTGGCAATTTAAAAAAATTAAAAGAAAATTTATCAATAAATGTATATAAGATCAAGAGCAACCAACACCCACGAATTTTTAAAGGCCCACAGCCCACATACTGAACCACACCTCGCAACAGAGAATAAAAAAGAGCCCACCGCTCGCTGTTGTCGTTGCGCTCTCCCATTCCTCAGCAGACGACAATCTTCGATGTTATGCCGACGTGCAATATATATTCCTTCTTCCTTCACATACTTTCAACTCGTCCACTCAAAATAAGGCCAGAAGCTAAGAGTGACCTAATGATGCATTCATCTGTACTCACTCTGCTTGGCGATCAGTGAAATCAACTAACAAATACACCACAGGTTAAGCTGCACTGGAGAATATACTATTTTTTATAACTAAACTAGGAAGGTTGCCTGCTCATTCACGTGGGCAATTATCATATGTTAGATTTAAGAAACTTATAAGGACGGTATATACTAACGGAATAACACAATGTCACACTTCAAAGGTACAATTTATCTATGAATTTTCTCCATTGTCATTGCACGATGAATTTAACTATGTCAATTTAAAAATTACCTACTGGAGATTGGGCTTCACAAATTATGATAACTAGAGCACCTAACTCTTAAAAAAAGTTCACAATTGTTTGAAGTTCCGTCAAAAAAGAAAGAAAATTTAGGTTGTGTTCGGGAGGCAAGGATTCCAACCTTGCCTCCTGACACGTAAAACAAAGAAAACGATTATAGCGACATTAATTAAGTATTAGCCAAAAAACTTAAAAAATAGATTAATTTGTTTTTTTAAAGCAACTTTCCCATAGAAAACTTTTGCAAAAAACACACCGTTTAGCAGTTTGAAAAACGTGTGCGTGAAAAACGAAAGAGGTGAGATGGGAAAGTAGGGGGAAGAACAAAGCCTTAAGTTGCTATAAAAGACATTAGATATATAACCATATGTAATTAATGGCTCTACTGATTGATGTAAAAACTTGATATTCAGTATATTGTTTGATAGCAGATGTAATCGACTGATCATAGCCATAGATAATTCCTCATAAGAAATTATGACGGCGATGTATAGGTCAGACTAATAAGTGGAAATATGATGAGACATAGGATTGTTTCACAGGGCTAGTCAACATGTGTCTCAAATTGTTGGTTTAAATATAAAAAATATGATTCAAATCGATAAAAAATAAAATTTATGATTCAAAATTTATAGACATTCAACACCTACATATCTCAAATTGCTTAAATAGGACTAATGCGTTTGAGTAATGTAAGATATTTTTTTTACGAGCACTTTTCCACATTGCTATATTAATTAGAAGAACAATGTTGGAAATCAGTAGTGACAGGGGACGCATGCACAGTAGAGGGGATGAATGTGTTGGTTTTGGCAAGGTAGTTAGCATGCTTTTGTTCTACTCCTCATCGATGGAGAAAGAAGCGCGATGGTTTGGTCGCCCCCCTTTCACCACTCGGCGCTTCTCGACAACCAGTGTCAATGGTTCCCAACCTTCGCAACCCTACGGTTGACACATTTTTTCCATGTATAAATGTAAACACCAATGATCAATGAAATCTCTCGGTACCTCCCTCAATTCTCTCTCGCTCAATCTCTCTCGCACTTTCTATTTTCAACAAGTTATCAGCACCTTGCTCTTCGGATTAGAAGAAGAAGAGAAGGAGAACCAATAGAAAGAAATCATCAGAGAAGGTATGCCTACCTTCAATTCCATCATGGAAGCCGTTCTCGGCCTCCCTCGCCGCTAGCGTTCTCGCCGTCTTCATCATCTTCTCCTTAGTTTAATTCCATCATGGGCTTTGTTAGTTTAGAAAATTCTTTAAATTTTATATTTAATTTAGCAAATTCTCTGAATTATGTATAATATGATTATTGGAGGATTTAATGCATGTTCGACTACATATTTTGACTTGTAATTAAACCACATGTTAATGGAGCCATATACTTTGGTCACAATGACCATATCAAGGCAGCAAGCATCTCGCCCATCACAAAGAGGTCTAGATCTTACGATGATTACCCACATGTGTTGTTCCGAGAATATGTTTTGAAAATATGAGATTATTTGAAATCTGGATGTGCACAAGGTAGTGGAGTTCTAAATATTGGCTGTGGTATATTCATTCGAATATATTTGCCTGGAGACCATGTTTTAGGCAGCGAGTAAAACATGCCCACTATTAAGAGATCTACTCCACTATTTAATTACTTGGAGATTATCCACAATGTGCCTCCTAGTTTTGAATTCTAACTTAAATTGTAAGGTCTATTACCTACATTTTTCAAAACATGTCAAATTCTGAGATCTTACATTTAGCATTGAGATTACAATATCAATATCATGTTTTTATTAATTTACCTCTATAAATTAATAATTTTAATCATGATTGTAGGGACATGGCAACTAAAGAGTTAGATGAACTCGCCCTTGATGGGAGTAACTACTCAATTTGGACTTCGGATATCAAAATAAACTTTGTTTCTCGTGAGATTTCTAATGTAATTGAGGATCCCAACAATGGGGATCAACCAATTGAGGACAGGAAGAAAAACACTGCCCTTTTCCTTCTTCAACTCTATATCCATAAAGAGTTCAAACATAAGTATATGTTGCAGACAAGCCCACTCAACTTATGGAAAGCTCTCAAAGAGCATTATGATCAGCAAAAGAAACTCATCTGGCCTGAGGCTAGTTATGGGTGGAGTTAATTACGCCTACAGGATTTCAAAACTATGGTGGAATACAATCATGTTTTTCATAACATTTGCTCCAAGTTGAAGTTTTGTGAAAAAGAGCCAACGAAGGCAGAGAAGATAGAAAAAACTCTATCTACTATGCTTCCGGAGGACAGGTTACTAAATTAACAGTATCGCACCAACAATTTCTAGCATAATTCTTAACTTATACACACATTGACTCAGGCAGAAAACATCATGAGCTTGCTGTAAAGACTGCTCAACAGCGCCCCCCCACTCTGCCCCATTGCATGAGATCTATTTCAATGCCCAAAATAAAGCTGAAAATAAGAAAGGATTCAAAGGAAATTCTTTGAATAATCCTAATTCGGCTGGAAAACCCAGATGCAATAACAAGCGCAAATCCAATAGTCCAAAGAAAGGAAAAAGAAAGGGTAAGGCACCACAACCTCATGGCAAAAGCAACAAGCATTGCAATAGGTGTGGATCTGACTATCACGTCACTAAAGACTAGCCATATGCCAAAACACCTTGTTCTCCTGTATCAGAAATCCCTCAAGGAGAAAAAGTTTTCTGAGGAACCAAGATATGAAGCTCACTTCAATCTTACCAATGAAGCAAGACCCGAGGTTGATAGTTCTCAGCAAGCTCCTATTGAACCAGAGAACAATCTCAATCTTCTCCAAGAGGATATTGCTCCACTTTCTGCGATGGATGACATGCTCATCGAATACTGCTCAACGGACCCACTTGGAGATTTACTATAATCTCAGTACGTCCCACTTGGAGATGCAACTGCTTTAATCTTAGTGTGTTTGAGACAGTATATTGATATCCTATCGTATGTCAAACAATAGTTGTTGTAATAAGTAGATAAGTACAAACTCTCTTATATTATAAGGTTGTAAGACTTGCTAGTCATTATAGTATGTACTATTCAAATATTTGTAAACGTCGTACTATGTATTTAATGTTTTACTTATCGTATGTATGTATATGTAAATATATTGAATAAAGAATTCTTCACTAAGCAATTCTTCTTTCACTATAGATGTCTAAGGATATCGCTCTGATTGGAGAGGAATTATGTCTTGTGAACAGTGGTACCACAAACACTATACTTAGGGAGATCAAATACCTTCAAACTCTGAAAAAGAGAGAAGGCAAAGTTTTGATCATCGCTAGACGCAATACTATGATAGTTGGCTCCAGACGAGCAACTATTCAGCCCCAATGGGTAAACAAATTATAATAGAGGATGCATTACTATATCCCGATTCAACCCGTACCCTACTAAGTTATAGAGATATCCATCAAAATGGGTTCCACATTGAAACCCATATGTATAATCGAGAAGAATTTCTTCCCTTAACAAAACAAAATGGATATGGCAAACGCATTTGTGAGAAAATTTTATCTCTCACATCGGGATTGTAGTATACATACATTAAGCCCGTTGCACATATTGTGTATAAAGAAATTTTTCAAAATGTTGATGCATTCCACACTTGGCATGATCCACTTGGGCACCCCGGTATCAGGATGATGAGAAAAATTATTACCAACTCTATTAGTCATCATTTGATAACTGAAAAATTTCTCAAATTCTCTTATTTTTTATGCACTACATGTGCTACTAGGAAATTGATTTTGAGACCCTCTTATCTCAAAATTAGAGCCGAACCACTTAAATTCCTTGAACGCATTCAAGGAGATATTTGTGGCCCTATTGTGCCAAAATCTGGACCGTTCAGGTACTTTATGGTTTTGATTGACGCATCTACTAGATGGTCTCATGTTTGTCTTCTCTTGACACGAAACCATGTCTTTGCCAAACTAATGTCTCAAATTATAAGGTTGAAGGCAAGTTACCTAGAACATAGGATTCAATCAATCCGTATGGACAATGCTGCTGAATTTCAATCTCATGCATTCGATGATTATTGCATGGCATTAGGAATTTAGGTTCAGCATTCTATTCCATATGTCCACACACAAAATGGTTTGGGCGAATCACTGATCAAAAGAATTAAGCTTATTGCTAGACCATTATTAATGAATTGCAAATAACCTGCCAGATACATTTACCAATTACAAAGGTGTGAACTAAATCTTCCATTCCTGCTCAGAATGGGCCAGAAAGAGTGAAGGTACCAAATAAAACCACTCAACTTTCACTCACTCAAAAGAGAGGAAGAAGTATGACCACTTAGCGAGATACAATTGCTAATAAGCAAAGAAAGATGATAAATGCAAACCAACCTTTAGTTGGTACACACCAAACTAATGCTATATATCAAGCAGATTATGATAATTTGCAACCTAGTTCGGTGGTACACAATGCTGAGACTAGGAATTCGGAAGACCATAGACACATTGTTTTGAGAAATCACAATGAGTCTAAGGGTTGATGAAATTGCCATCAACTACTCTTAAACTGGAGAATCTTTTGATAGAAGAGCTACAATTGTCGACACCTATTTTTCCAAACAAATTACTGAATGCCTCCAAGTTGATCCAAAACCTAGGTCTATAAAAGAGAGTCAAAAGTGCTCTGACTGGAACAAATGGAAGGACGCAATTGAAACGGAATTAGCCTCGCTTTATAAAAGAGATGTATTCTCGGCTGTTATGCCTACTCCTCAGTGTATCTTCCCTGTGGGATACAAATGGGTTTTCGTCTGGAAATGGAATGAAAACAATGAGGTGGTCAGATATAAAGTAAGGCTTGTAGCATAAGGTTTTACGCAAAGATCTGGCATTGATTTCAACAAAATTTATTCTTCGGTTATGAGTGGTATAACTTTTCGATATTTAATATCATTGGCAATACAAAATCATCTATCTATGCAGTTGATGGACTAGTGATAGCATATCTTTATGGGTTACTTGATTCTGGTATTTACATGAAGGTTTCTGATGGAATCGACATCCTGAATCAAAAGGTAAATCGTAACATGTATTGTATTAAGTTGCGGAAGTCGCTTTATGGCCTAAAACAATAGGGCAGGATGTGGTACAACTGACTAAATGAATTCCTTTCTCTGAAGGGATATGCTAAAAGTGATGATTGCCCATGCGTCTTCATAAAAAAATCTCCTACAGGTTTTTGCATTATGTCGGTATATGTCAATGATCTTAACATCATTGGTAATACACAAGATATTGATGAAGCACGTCATCATTTAAAGATGGAATTTGAGATGAAGGATTTGGGTGAAACCAAATTTTGCTTAGGTCTACAACTTGAGCATTTTCCTTCTGGAATCCTTGTGCACCAAAGTGCCTATACCCAGAAAATATTGGAGAAATTTAATATGGATAAGTCATATCCTTTTAAAACTCCTATCGTGGTTCGCTATCTAGACATAGAGAAAGATTCATTTAGACCAAAGGAAGATGGAGAAGATGTTCTGGGACCTAATTTTCCATATCTCAGTGCTATTGACGCACTTATGTATCTTGCAAATAATACGCGACCAGATCTTGCTTTCGCGGTAAACCTATTAGCAAGATACAGCACTGCTCCTACCAAAAGCCATTAGACTGAAGTTAAGAATGTCTTCCGATATCTTAATGGCACAAGAGATCTAGGACTTTTCTTTAAAAAGGACTAGGATCTGACTTTAATTAGGTATACTGATGCTGGCTATCGATTTGTTCCCCACAATGCTAGATCACAAACAACATTCGTATTTTTACAAGGTAGGACCGCTATTTCATGGAAGTCTTCTAAGCAGACTCTGGTAGCTACTTCCACCAATCATTCTGAAATAATTGCATTATATGAGGCATCACGTGAAAATGTATGGCTTCACATGAAATAATGCCGCTTGTGTTGTTCAGATGGAAACTGGTTATATTAAGAACAATATCACTAAGCATATTACTCCTAAATTATTTTATCCTCATGAGCTTTAGCAACATGGAGAGATAAACATCTTGCAAACTAAGTCTTGTGATAATCTTGCTGATTTATTCACAAAATCTCTACCATACTCCACATTCTTTAAATGTGTCGAAGGAATTGATTTGAGACGACTTAAAAATTTGTAGGATTCAGGGGTACCTCTCTCTAAGAAATAACCTATTTTTGTCATATTATACTCTTTTTCCTTTGTAAGAGTTTTACCCTTTAGGTTTTCTCATTTAAAGTTTTTAATGAGGTAATATCAACAAAAGTTCTATGTCTTATCATTTTGTTTTTTCCCATTGCGGTTTTTACTAAATGATAACTATAGACGTTATACTATTTTTGGACCATACTATGAGCTTTACTCATAAAAGTGTAAAAATAGCTAATAGTATATCATGGTTCTTCTCCTTAGTTTTTTCACTAATTATATCACGGTTCTTCTCCTTAGTTTTTCCACTAATTATAATTATTTCTAAGATTATCTTTACAGAATCTGAAACAATAAATGAGCAATAATGAAAGGTTGATTCGATCAAGGGGGAGTGTTAAGATATATATTGGGTGATCTCATCCAATCAGATGTTTTGGCAGGGTAGTTACCGTGCTTTTGTCCCACTCCTCATTGATGGACAAAGAAATGCGACAGTTCGGTCGCCCCCCTTTCCCCACTCGGCACTTCTCGACAACCAGTGCGATGGTTCCAAACCATCGCATCCCTACGGTTGACACCTTTTCCCCATGTATAAATGTAAACACCAATGATCAATAAAATCTCCCGGTCTCTAGCTCAATCTCTGTCGCACTTTCTATTTTCAACAGAATGTATAGGTTTGCATGATTTAAGCAGAAATAAGGACCATATGATTAATTTGTCTTTTTCTTTATTAGAATTTTTACAATTTTCTTTAAGTTATTAGAGGCACGCGTTAAGAGATTTTTTAAGGAGAAGGATGTTTAATGTAATCAGAGATATTTGATTTGATTTAAAAATGTTTTTTATGTTACCACGGAGTATTTGTCAATTATAAAATCATTCATGGAATCCAAGTTTAATTTGCCTTTTTCTTTATTGGAAATTTCAGAATTTTCTTTAACTTAATTATTAGATGCGTTAAGAGATTTTTTAGGAACAGGATATTTAATGTAACCAGAGATACTTTTTCTATGTTGCCATTTACCAATCATAAAATCGTTCATGGAATCCAGGTACTATTGTCCATGGAGTATAGATCAATTAAAATTTGAAATGTTAATTAGCTGATGCATTCGTGCATGCACGTGCAACTGTAAGCTGGCTGCACCAAGGCGATGAAACGTTGGGCCGTTTGACAGGGCTGCGTCAAGCTACTGCATTCACAAATCACCGGGGTAGGCCCGTGCATGGGAGAGAGGGTGGGGCCGGTGGTTCTAATTTATTAGATTGCCACGTGTCGACTTAAGAGGAAATTTAGAGCGTCACATGATAGCTTAGAAGTGTTTATAAAATGTTTAATGAACTTTTAGTATATAATAGAAGATAGATATCCTTTCTGTCATGAATTAATTCGATGCCCCTCACGGACGTTCTCACTCGTCGCCGCAAGTCCAGTGGTCCACTGGATCATCTATCTCTGCTCCACGATAAGGCTCTCTCCGTCCACAAGCGTGGACCGTCGGTGGATCAGGTACCACATCCTTGGATAGGCAAACCGTGGCCAATCCTTCCACATCCTTGCATCCACGAAGCATTGCCTTCCAACCATCCAATAGTGACCTCACCCTTGGTTATATAATGATGAGTCTGTGCCGAGAGGGCCTCAGTACTCAAGCCGGAGGCAGCACACTGCAACTTAAGTTTTCTATAGCTCCTAGCAAGCTAGCAATGGCTCCCTCCGTGATGGCTTCGTCGGCCACCTCCGTAGCTCCCTTCCAGGGGCTCAAGTCTACTGCCGGCCTCCCGGTGAACCGCCGCTCTAGCAGCTCGAGCTTTGGCAGCGTCAGCAATGGCGGAAGGATCAGATGCATGCAGGTATCAGAAATAATACGTTTCAATTTCTTCTTCAAAGTGCTCGTTGTTCACATATATTCAACGTTGGCCCGATTCAATTGTCTGCATCAATTCATTCAATCAGGTGTGGCCGATTGAGGGCATCAAGAAGTTCGAGACCCTGTCGTACCTGCCGCCACTGACAGTGGAGGACCTTTTGAAGCAGATCGAGTACCTACTTCGCTCTAAGTGGGTGCCTTGCCTGGAGTTCAGCAAGGTCGGATTCGTCTACCGCGAGAACCACAGATCACCGGGATATTATGACGGTAGATACTGGACCATGTGGAAGCTGCCTATGTTCGGATGCAGCGACGCCACCCAAGTGCTCAAGGAGCTCGAGGAGGCCAAGAAGGCATACCCCGATGCCTTCGTTCGCATCATCGGCTTCGACAATGTCAGGCAGGTGCAGTGCATCAGCTTCATCGCATATAAGCCACCGGGTTGCGAGGAGTCAGGCGGCAACTAAGCGCTTTCGTTCCTTCGTGCATGTTCTTTTTTTTTTTCCTTGTGTCTGTGTTAAGCTGCACGTCATCGATCTCTCGCTCTCCGACCTGCTGTTGTTGCAAGAGTACTACTACAACTATCGTTCGGTGACGGTGAGACAGGGCACGTGAATGCAAGATCTCCGGCTATACACACGTACTCATGTAATATGATGCCTAGAGCATATCTGAATTCGTCGACAATGAAATTTTGGTTTTGCAAATTGCTGGTATTTGTTTATCATCCTGGCACGTGATATTTGCCTAGAGCATCTAAACTATACTTTTACGAAATGTGCGCGTCAGGAAACTAAATACGGCCCAAATGCCCAAAATTACTAGCATATATAACCGTATCAACTTCTGTTTCGTATACATGAAGGCTGAGTGAATTCTGATTTAGTTAGAGAAATTCTGTTTTGGTTCCGCATATCGAGCTGTACCGCCAGCACGTGCTGTGTGGCCGTGCCGCCTGACCACACAACCATACGGAAATGAACGGACCAAATTTGCATACGGACTTAGGCAGTGTTTGAGAAAGAAGAGCGGAAAAAATTGAGAAGATACACAAAACGAGGTAATCTATTAGTGTGAAATTAATTAAGTATTAATTATTTTAAATTAGAAAAATGAATTAATATGATTTTTTAAAATAACTTTTTATAGAAAGTTTTTTCACAAAAAGCACTATTTAGCGGTTTGGAAAATGTATGCGCGAAAATGATGTTTCTTTTTTCTCTTTGTGCAGCTCTCAAACGCAGCCTTATCTAACTAGGGAAAACAGGTGTCGATTTTCTAGATTGGCAAAAACAAAGGAGTAGCATATGAGATCAAAAGTGGATAAGCAAATGAACAAGGTTTTAAACAGGTTCAGACCTTCTTGACAAGAAGTAATACACTACTCCTGTTTTTGGAATTGTATCCGTCGGGTGTTGTATTGATCTGACGATCAAGTTATAGTTATGTTTTTGGAGGGCTCCTTGTCCACCTTATATGGTTGGGGGCAAGGTTACAAAGAAAAACCTAGCCGAACACGACAACAGTTTTCTAATTTATTACATGATACTATTTAACCGAGACTTTATACCCTGCCTTGGATTACAAGGCAATATAGTGATCGAATCCTATTTTATTAAATAATGCATGGATTCGGACCACTACCTATCCCTAATCGGATATGTAGGCCGAGTGGGTATGTAGTTGTTAACGTCAAAATTTAATAAAGCCCGAAGTCATCATCGGCCTAAAATTAGTATCGGCTTAAGAGTCCTGGAATCGGCCGATAGGAATTATCACTCTTCAGTAGTCGGATTCTTAGCAGATTCGGTTATGAAAATTAATCAATTAAAGAAAACTTATCTAGAAGAGACCGAGTTAAGGAGGATATGACATAGCAATTTATCTATTAATTAGGCAAAGTCAGTTAGTTTTCTTTTATTTTTAGGAAAGATTGTTTAGAGTCCAATCAGGACTTGTATCTTTTATTTTATCTTTATGAAAGTTTGTGTCTTATCCAATAAGGACTAGTAACCCATGGGTATAAATATGTACATCCAGGGGTCATGTAATCTATCGCAACGATCAATACATCTACTTTCGGTGCATTGCCATCCTCTTTTTTGAGGTTTTACTTATCAACCAGCGAAACTTTGCACCTGACATGGGGCTGCATCGGCTTTCGATCTCCAGCGAAGGGGTAAGTCCTACGTTATGCCGGCCCCGGTGAATGAATTGGCTACATTGGTGTTGTTCAAGACTGCATTGTTTTGACCTCTAGGATTGCTCTGGTTCAGTTCATATATTTGCCTACTTGATATTTTGATTCTATCTTTAACAACATTGTGTTTAGAGACACATTGGTTTAGTTGGGACTATCTCGGTTAGGTCTTAGCCGATATTTGTAACATACCAAAAATTTGAATTTCGAATTTTGATTTCAGTTAAATAATAAAATTTTGTTTTTGAGTCTAAATTGAAAAAAAAAAGAAAGTAAAGCCCAAACATAACATTTCTGGTTGGTTATAAACTAAAATATAAATTTTCTACCATTTAAATATATATTTAAAATAAGAATACTTAATGGTAGGTGAACTCATTGAATTGTTAAAAATAATTGGTGCAACATAAAAATCATGAGGAAATTCATGAAGGTACTATTTAATATATATAAGTCACTGAAATTTTGGTATGAATTATTATGTACTTTGGTACAACAAATAATTAGGTCAAAACAGTCAACCTATAGGTTAATACTAAACTCTATTCGGCAAAAACGATACCCATCTCATAAATGTATTTTATCACATGAAAAGGTATATGGAAAATAATTTATTCAAATACTACCTTATTTATCATGAATTGATATAATTTTTTCAGAATTTATTTTATTAGTCTTGACCTCCTAAATATTCAATCTTTTTTCAGCTAGGCCTATTTTCTTTATTTTCCTAGGAATAAAATATAGAATATTTTTGTGTGCAACCAAGGAAAATGGAATCTAGGTGTTTTTATCTACTACCAGTAAAATCCACACTAATTTATCATGCACAGAAATTGAGATATAGAATTAAAAATAAGGGAGAAGGAAATAAATCTGTAAATTCTTTGGTAGATCATCTGTGCAGTAGTTCATAAGGAAACCTACCCATTTCTCTCTCTGCCATGTGGGGCCCAGCCCTGGTGGACCCACCTGTCAATCAATCAAGCTTGCCACCTCCTTCTCCGAACCAGGAACGGCTGCCACGTCGCATACACGCGCCAGCATTCCAGTGCGCCACCTCGCCGTCCACCGCCTCCCCGATCTCCTCTATAAAAAGCGCCGCTTTGCCCACCGACAAAGCTTTCCATCCTCGCCGCGTTCCACCCAAAACCCTAGCGAGATTGTCTCGGGAGCTCCGGGAGCAAACTCATCTTCTCCGGCGCCGTCAAGATCCACCACCGTCGCCGTCCTTCTCTGGTGAGCTTCGCCGCAGACCAACCGTGGGAACAGACCGCCGCCGGAGTTGTCTCCGCGTCGCTGCTACTGTCCAAGCCTTGCCAAGCTCAGCGCGACCTTAAGTGAGCATCCATGACCACCGTAGATAGATATGCATGCATGGTTTTGCACTGAGCCGAGCTAGAACCCGAGATGACCTAGCTAGCCGAAGCACTCCGCCGCTCACACTGTCGCCGGCGATGATCCTGACCACCACAGCCAGCGCCACGACCACCGACGGGTTCGCCAGCCTCTCCTTCATCTTTTCTCTTTTGGCCGCGCCTCGCGAAACCTCGCCGTTTGCCGCCGGCATCGACGACAAACTCGTCGGCCGCCGCCTCCAGCCGCTGCTCTCGGCCTCTCCCTCACTGAGCCACTGACCCGCGGGCCCCACTGCATCTAAGTAGCCAAGGGTTGATTTGTAAGGGAAATAAAACCCTCTGTGCAAATGTGTAAACATGCAACCTATGACATGTGGGACCAAGGACCTAATAGCAATAAGTCAGAAACCTGAGTACTCTTAATGAAAATGCTTTTAAACATGTGCTGGGGACTTTGGGTTGAATCTCTAGAAACCCAGGGACTTTTCTGCAAAAGTACAGAGGCTGACCAGTGGACCCTTTATCTTTAAAATTTGAAAATATTAAAGGAAATATTCAAAACCATAATTTTTCAACATGAAAATGAATGAAACTTGTAAAATGCATATAAAATTCAATTTAACTCCATTTGAGATGAATCAAATTTCTATGGATTCACAAAATTGTAAACTTTAATATGGTAAGATTAAACATGATGCCTACAGTAGAAGAAATGTCTTTAAAAATTAATATATGAAATACTTAACATATAGCATACACTAATTTATAAAATTCATACAAAATTCATTCTAACTCCAAATAATATGATTCCAGATGGGTTGTGTTATAAATCTAATAGACTTGGTTTTCATAAATTTAAATGTAGTACATATGGTACTTGAAACATATTTAAAATTTGTATAATAAGTAAGACTTATAATAAGTCATTTAAATTGTTAAATTCATAATAGATTCATGCTAGCTTTAAATATTGTGAACTAAATTTTGTTAAACTTTGGAGAAAGTACTCTCTGCTGCAGAAACCTAAGGCTTTACCAATTTTGAACCCAAAATGTACTTAGAACCAAATAAAGCCTAATTAAGTTATTTCTAGTTTTAGACGTTTAAAAATTTATAACTCACAAATGCAATATGATAAAATAGAAACTCCTTCCCCACAAATTGTAAAACCACAGCCTCCAACCACACTAGTGAATTCATGCATTTTAGTGCATTTTGAATATTTGTATGTTTCGGTATTTTTTCGATTATCGATATTTCTATTAGAAGATGATTACGTTGTTGGTGAGGAGATTTAACCTTTCGCTGACTCCAGTAAGGACATCCATCAAGGCAAGTTATGCCCTTCTCCTTTGAACACTTTGATCCTATGTTTTTATTTGGGCAAACGTTTTCTATTGCAAAGTTGCACGCGTTAGATAGTTATGTTTGGAAAAATTATTTTAAAGTGATGAAATGGTAGTTATGACCTATTTGTTGCATATTCCTTCTTGAGAATTGTTACCCATGATATTTGTAACCTTAGAATGATTTAGAGTACTCTATTTGTACTCAAATGGAAACCCCTACGCTTTTATAAAATGCAAATGCTTAGCCTTGCTTAGTAACAGATAAATCATGGTTATGGATCACTTATTATGTTATTTGAATCATTTCAAAATTTATGAACAGAGATGTTTTCTCTGCTTATTTGCGAACTAAAATAAAAGGAATGTGAATTTCAGACTTAGGCGGCAAGTGATATGCATATGGTGGTAGTTGCATATCGATAGAGGGAGTGTCCACCTGAGTTGTTTAAGGACTGAACTACATGTCACCCACTTATGTTTACCGTACATCCACATGTGTTATTTATGGGGATAACCTTGGCCTATTAAGTTAAGCATTTGTCTGACCTTGCATTCGGGAGGCCGTTGTAGTAGAGATAGTGGCCACGAGTGTACTGTGGGCTATCTATAGGAACTACCCATGTATGTGTTAATGATTGTGTTGAGTTTATTGCTAGCAACAAGTCTAGCTGGATGTGATAACCGTGAGGGGACGGATGGTCAGCCTCACGGCATGGGCGTCTAAGTCTGTCCAATACAACGATAACGTGCCTCGTGAGGGAACGGATGTGTTCGCCGTCACGGCGTTAGGTTTAAAGCGTGGGCCCGCTACCTAACGGCTCTAGGACTTAAGCCTAGAGTGGATTCACACTTATCGTGCTCATGCAAGGTTAGACAATACTTAATGTAAAAGCCTCGTTATGACCTCTAGACCGCACTCAACATGTAGAGTGTGGTAGTGCTTGGCCGGCACAAGACAAACTAGAGAGTTCATACCATGTGGGTAAAGCTGTACAATCTCTACAGAGTTATAAAAGCTAATCGATTAGCCGTGCTCACGGTCATGAGCAGCATAGTGATGTGATGTGGGTATACTTTTATGTTTTCCTAAATGCCTTTGAAACTAAATGTTTTGGAATGATAATGAGATTGTTATATATGTGATGTGATTGCCCCATTTCCGGATTGGATCGTGATAAAACACTACTATCTATTTATGTTGGTATCATGCCATGAATATTACGCTTTACCTTATTGTTGAAATGTTTTGTTCAAATTGCGTTGCAAATGAATTGTGAACTAAAATTAGCTTTTTGCTAAAAACCCCGACCATATATAAGCCTCTCTTTGAATATAGCCTTCATGTATGTAGGTTTGACTGTGCGCTTGCCAGTACATTAACTTGTTTAATGTACTGACACTTGTTAGACTGGAATATCCATTTTTTTGCAGGTATTTGAGTGTTGCGGAAATCGTTGTTTCTCTCAGGATTGGTCCTATCAAGGGGTTTACCCTAGTCGGAATGCTTGTGGGATTTTGGGTAGACATGCTTCCGAAGGAATTTAACTAATTAGCCGAATGGCTATATGTAAGTAACTCTGATGTTTGCCTCTAGTTATGTCTAAGTCACCTTACATGTATTTGAGTTAATACCATGGCTTAGATGAAAGTGCGAAGCTAGCATCTTCCTGGGGCTAGCTAAGCATGAGTAAGGATTTTGAGCAATTGAGATGTTGTAGAGCTCAGCAATTTGAGTCAAGTCTCCTGAGATGTGTAACACATCTGGTCGCCATCTTCGAATGGTTTGACGGGCATATCTCAGGCTGAAGTTGACTGGCGTGCTGAGTCCCAGCAATATCTCCTTTGCTCATTATTCGGCATCGCGGAATTCATATCGAATGGTGTTATGTTGTGGTCATGGACACATTGACGTTTGAGTGGCTATTTATGCGTGTATGGATCCCACTCAGCCAAGACCATGTGGTGACCACAAATATCACCGGACAATATGAATTTTGGGTGTTCGACAGCGGTGGTATCAGAGCAATTGACCGACTGTAGGGAAACCCTTTTGGAATAGTCGTTTAGATTGGCTTCCTAAAAAGTATTTTGAGAACTTTGTTCTTATCTATAAATTATTTGTGAAAACTTACTACAATCTTATATCTCATCCATCTTTAAAGATTACTCTTCCCTATGTCTATATTTTGATTTTAAACTCTCATTCCTACTCTATAGGGCCGAAACCTTTTGAAAAATGGTACTTCTATAAAAACATGTTTGAAAACACTTATTAATCATTGTAATTCAGTACCAAGGTGTTTTGAAAGGTTTTGAAATCCATTTGTAAATTCCTCCTATTGTCTAGTACGAATTTACAAAATATTGGGTTGGAAATGGCCTATAGCTTGTAAGTTTTGAAAATGGTTTAATAAGATTTAAAACCTGATAGATATGGTAAAGTTTACTCTTTCCCATGTTGTTTCTGAATCAAAATGATTTTGGTGGGTATTTGAGCTCTCCTCTCCCGACTTTCCAAAATTTTGACGATATGGCCTAGAACGGGTAGTTTTGGGATAGGTTGGAAATTGATGTGCTAAAACTCTAGATTGCTTGTTTAGATGGACCACCCAAGATTCATATAGACTCTGGGGCACTCTAACTTCATGTGATTAAAAGATTATGAATTTAGATAACATAAAACTCAATTTAAAGATTCACCTTTTGCTTGTTGTGTGTGTTCTGAAATTTTGAGACAACCAGCTTGTGAATTTTTCCTAGGACAAACCATAGATGATAAACCTGTGAATTTTCACATGCCACTTGTAGACTAACCCAGAATGCTTCATGAATTTTTATGTGAGTTTTGAACCTTTGCATCATAAGGTAATAATTCGATTAGTGTGCATAATTGTGTGCTGAAATCTGTAGACAGCAGCATTCAAGATTTTAGGTAGCCCAAACTATAGGTGATAAAATGTGCATCTTTTAACAGTAACCTGTAGATGTACCCAGTAAACTGAAAAAATTTTGATGGAATTTTTGAACCTTTGTATCATGGTCTAAAAATTTATTTAACCTTGCATGGTTACAACCTGAAATCTGTAAGTGGTCTAACTGACAATTTTTGTCTAGCCTAATTTATAGGTGATAAAATCCTGTTTTCTTTAGGATAGCTTAATAACATAATCATGCATCTCCCAGGCTTTTGACCAAAATTTTTACACTTATACATTCGTCATGAAAATCCAATAAAAACAACGGGCAGAGAATTTCAGCACTGCATTACCTACATTAGGCATTCTCTCTAAAATAATAAAAGTACAATTGGTTGTATGCGAAGCTGCATAATTTTGGAATTCTAGTTGAGATGGCTAAATATGCAAACTTTGTGCCCCTTTAAGGTTGGAAGCAAAATTTGTGAATTGTAGCAACTCACAAGTATTCCTTTCATATCATGAAGAGAATAAATGAAGTTAATATAACTTGTAAACTAATTTATATATCTTTTGAGAACTTCCCTAAAATGATCTATAGGTCCAAAAGAAAAAAAAATTATTTATTTTAAGGGGGGTAGCATTTCTTGCTAGCTTCAATCATGCAAGACTCAAGGACCTCTGCACACCTCCAGTGACTTTTAGCGACTATGATAAATTATAGGAAGCTTTTCTTGTCTGCTGCCCTGAAAACAACAGACGCATTAATGTGGTAGTGAGAAAGCTAAAATCTGACTATAGCAACTTAATTCTAGTTCTCTGCCTCAACTATACTAATTTCCGAGTATTTGAATCATCCTTCAGTTCATCCTCTCTTGATATAGCGACCTTCTGTACCCTGTGTGCAAGATGACTAAATCCAACCCACGTCACTCGAACCCAATCAACCCGCCAATGGTTGATCGAGCCAGTGAAGACCAAACCGCTGCCCACAGCGACCAACACAACAAGGAATCTACCATAGCACATGTCCTGGCAATGCAAAAACGTTTATTTGAAAGGATGCTCGCAAATTCCGAGTCATTGAACGCAGCCGTAATGCAAAACAACAACCAAGGTCGATCCAAGTTGGCAGACGTGCAATGCACTCTTCCGTCAACTTTCTCCTTTGCATCCGATCCGCTTGAAGCCGATGACTGGCTCCGTGACATCGAAGCCAAACTTAACCTCGCTCGCTGTAATGAGATGGAGAAGGCGGAATATGCCGCGTACTACCTTCAGGGTGCAGCTTCAGCTTGGTGGGAATATCACAAATCCATCCTTCCTCGCGATGAACCAATCACTTGGGACATCTTTAAGAAGGAATTCCATTCAGCTTACATCCCTGCTGGTCTCATTGAGGCTAAGCGAAAAGAGTTTCTCAATTTAAAGCAAAGGGAAATGCCATTTATGGACTTTCTTCACCGTTTCAACTATTTTTCCCGTTATGCCACCGAAGAAATGCCTACCGAAGCTAGAAGGGTAACCTTTTGCCGGGAACGCCTTAACTCGGAACTGAAACATGCTCTTGCCGCCCACGATATCCTCAGCATGAAAACCCTGGTGGACAAGGCTCTTCGTGCAGAGGAAAGCCAAAGAGAGTTGGTTGAAGACCGTAAGCGCAAACGGATCGCAAGCAAATCAGAAGACAATAGCTCCTCTAGACCAAGCATCGTGCAGCCCAATGTTATCTATATTGCAGCACCACGTTCTTCCAGACCTCGGTACATTGCGTCCAGCCATAACTCCAACACAGTTCAACAACCTAAACGTAATGCACCGCAACGTAGAGCCCAAGACCGAACCGCACGAGTCAAATGCTTCTACGGTGGTAACTGGGGACACTTTGCAAGTGTTTGTCCATTTGCCAAGGGGAAAGCACCATCATCTCAACTGTGTGATCTCCGAGCAAGCCACGAATCCACCTAATATAGCACTAGGTATGATTCGCGCTATCATAACACTTCATCTTGTGGTTCATCTAATTACAGATCATATATTCTTTTTCACTATCAATTGCAAGTATCCACTTAAAAATTTTGCAAACTTTTGATCCTCTCATTTTACTGGGGTTATTAAAATGGAGTGTAGTTCCAATCATTCTATAAAGTTTTATTACTAAACCCTGGCTAAAGACTTTTGTAAAATAAAAGGGAGATTTTTTTTAGAACCAAGAACCTAGTTCCACCAAAACTAGCAAATCTCGGGGACAAGATTTATTTTAAGGGGGTAGATCTGTAACATACCAAAAATTCAAATTTCGAATTTTGACTTCAGTTAAATAATAAAATTTTGTTTTCGAGTCTAAATTGAAAAAAAAAGAAAGTAAAGCCCAAACATAACATTTCTGGTTGGTTATAAACTAAAATATAAATTTTCTACCATTTAAATATATATTTAAAATAAGAATACTTAAAAGTAGGTGAACTCATTGAATTGTTAAAAATAATTGGTGCAATATAAAAATATGAGGAAATTCATGAAGGTACTATTTAATATATATAAGTCACTGAAATTTTGGTATGAATTATAATGTACCTTGGTACCCCAAATAATTAGGTCAAAACAGTCAACCTATAGGTTAATACAAACCCTAATCGGCAAAAACGATACCCATCTCATAAATGTATTTTATCACATGAAAAGGTATATGGAAAACAATTTATTCAAATACTACCTTATTTATCATGAATTGATATAATTTTTCCAGAATTTATTTTATTAGTTTTGACCTCCTAAAAATTCAATCTTTTTTCAGCTAGGCCTATTTTCTTTATTTTCCTAGGAATAAAATATAGAATATTTTTGTGTGCAACGAAGGAAAATGGAATCTAGGTGTTTTTATCTACCACCAGTAAAATCCACACTAATTTATCGTGCACAGAAATTGAGATATAGAATTAAAAATAAGGGAGAAGGAAATAAATCTGTAAATTCTTTGGTAGATCATCTGTGCAGTAGTTCATAAGGAAACCTACCCATTTCTCTCTCTGCCATGTGGGGCCCAGCCCTGGTGGACCCACCTGTCAATTACTCAAGCTTGCCACCGCCTTCTCCGAACCAGGAACGGCTGCCACGTCGCATACACGCGCCAGCATTCCAGTGCGCCACCTCGCCGTCCACCGCCTCCCCGATCTCCTCTATAAAAAGCGCCGCTTTGCCCACCGACGAAGCTTTCCATCCTCGCCGCGTTCCACCCAAAACCCTAGCGAGATCGTCTCGGGAGCTCCGGGAGCAAACTCATCTTCTCCGGCGCCGTCAAGATGCACCACCGTCGCCGTCCTTCTCTGGTGAGCTTCGCCGCAGACCAACCGTGGGAACAGGATCCCCTATCCATGCCTAAACCCTCTGTACCTTGTTGTTTGATTTGGCGCAGATCGAGCACCTCCTGCAAAGCTCGTCGGCGTCCTCGGTGTCCAGAGCACCGTCGCGGATCGCATCGCCGTTCCTGCCGACCCGGTGGAACCCTAACCGAGCCACTACGTCGGGGTCATCGTATAGATCCCAGGTGCAAGACGCCCAAGTGGATTCAAGCCGAGACGTTGCCGTTGAAGAGATCCCCTTCGTCTTCTCCAGGTCCGGCCGCCGGCCATCGCCGTTGATTTCTCGTCCTCGGGTGAGTTCCAGCGTGATTCCTCTCGCGGGTAGCAACCCTAGGGCATCTCTGACCTTGCGCATGTGTCACTTTGACAGGAGATTGGCCACTCTTCGCTGTCACCGTCGCCCTGCCTGTTTCTGCCGCCACCGGAGTTGTCTCCGCGTCGCTGCTACTGTCCAAGCCTTGCCAAGCTCAGCGCGACCTTAAGTGAGCATCCATGACCACCGTAGATACATATGCATGCATGGTTTTGCACTGAGCCGAGCTAGAACCCGAGATGACCTAGCTAGCCGAAGCACTCCGCCGCTCACACTGTCACCGGCGTTGATCCCGACCACCACAGCCAGCGCCACGACCACCGACGGGTTCGCCAGCCTCTCCTCCATCTTTTCTCTTTTGGCCGCGCCTCGCGAAACCTCGCCGTTTGCCGCCGGCATCAACGACAAACTCGTCGGCCGCCGCCTCCAGCCGCTGCCCTCGGCCTCTCCCTCACTAAGCCACTGACCCGCGGGCCCCACTGCATCTAAGTAGCCAAGGGTTGATTTGTAAGGGAAATAAAACCCTCTGTGCAAATGTGTAAACATGCAACCTATGACATGTGGGACCAAGGACCTAATAGCAATAAGTCAGAAACCTGAGTACTCTTAATGAAAATGCTTTTAAACATGTGCTAGGGACTTCGGGTTGAATCTCTAGAAACCCAGCGACTTTTCTGCAAAAGTACAGAGGCTGACCAGTGGACCCTTTATCTTTAAAATTTGAAAATATTAAAGAAAATATTCAAAACCATAATTTTTCAACAGGAAAATGAATGAAACTTGTAAAATGCATATAAAATTCAATTTAACTCCATTTGAGATGAATCAAATTTCTATGGATTCACAAAATTGTAAACTTTAATATAGTAAGATTAAACATGATGCCTACAGTATAAGAAATGTCTTTAAAAATTAATATATGAAATACTTAACATATAGCATACACTAATTCATAAAATTCATACAAAATTCATTCTAACTCCAAATAATATGATTCCAGATGGGTTGTGTTATAAATCTCATAGACTTGGTTTTCATAAATTTAAATGTAGTACATATTGTACTTGAAACATATTTAAAATTTGTATAATAAGTAAGACTTATAATAAGTCATTTAAATTGTTAAATTCATAATAGATTCATGCTAGCTTTAAATATTGTGAACTAAATTTTGTTAAACTTTGGAGAAAGTACTCTCTGCTGCAGAAACCTAAGGCTTTACCAATTTTGAACCCAAAATGTACTTAGAACCAAATAAAGCCTAATTAAGTTATTTCTAGTTTTAGACGTTTAAAAATTTATAACTCACAAATGCAATATGATAAAATAGAAACTCCTTCCCCACAAATTGTAAAACCACAGCCTCCAACCACACTAGTGAATTCATGCATTTTAGTGCATTTTGAATATTTGTATGTTTCGGTATTTTTTCGATTATCGATATTTCTATTAGAAGATGATTACGTTGTTGGTGAGGAGATTTAACCTTTCGCTGACTCCAGTAAGGACATCCATCAAGGCAAGTTATGCCCTTCTCCTTTGAACACTTTGATCCTATGTTTTTATTTGGGCAAACGTTTTCTATTGCAAAGTTGCACGCGTTAGATAGTTATGTTTGGAAAAATTATTTTAAAGTGATGAAATGGTAGTTATGACCTATTTGTTGCATATTCCTTCTTGAGAATTGTTACCCATGATATTTGTAACCTTAGAATGATTTAGAGTACTCTATTTGTACTCAAATGGAAACCCCTACGCTTTTATAAAATGCAAATGCTTAGCCTTGCTTAGTAACAGATAAATCATGGTTATGGATCACTTATTATGTTATTTGAATCATTTCAAAATTTATGAACAGAGATGTTTTCTCTGCTTATTTGCGAACTAAAATAAAAGGAATGTGAATTTCAGACTTAGGCGGCAAGTGATATGCATATGGTGGTAGTTGCATATCGATAGAGGGAGTGTCCACCTGAGTTGTTTAAGGACTGAACTACATGTCACCCACTTATGTTTACCGTACATCCACATGTGTTATTTATGGGGATAACCTTGGCCTATTAAGTTAAGCATTTGTCTGACCTTGCATTCGGGAGGCCGTTGTAGTAGAGATAGTGGCCACGAGTGTACTGTGGGCTATCTATAGGAACTACCCATGTATGTGTTAATGATTGTGTTGAGTTTATTGCTAGCAACAAGTCTAGCTGGATGTGATAACCGTGAGGGGACGGATGGTCAGCCTCACGGCATGGGCGTCTAAGTCTGTCCAATACAACGATAACGTGCCTCGTGAGGGAACGGATGTGTTCGCCGTCACGGCGTTAGGTTTAAAGCGTGGGCCCGCTACCTAACGGCTCTAGGACTTAAGCCTAGAGTGGATTCACACTTATCGTGCTCATGCAAGGTTAGACAATACTTAATGTAAAAGCCTCGTTATGACCTCTAGACCGCACTCAACATGTAGAGTGTGGTAGTGCTTGGCCGGCACAAGACAAACTAGAGAGTTCATACCATGTGGGTAAAGCTGTACAATCTCTACAGAGTTATAAAAGCTAATCGATTAGCCGTGCTCACGGTCATGAGCAGCATAGTGATGTGATGTGGGTATACTTTTATGTTTTCCTAAATGCCTTTGAAACTAAATGTTTTGGAATGATAATGAGATTGATATATATGTGATGTGATTGCCCCATTTCCGGATTGGATCGTGATAAAACACTACTATCTATTTATGTTGGTATCATGCCATGAATATTACGCTTTACCTTATTGTTGAAATGTTTTGTTCAAATTGCGTTGCAAATGAATTGTGAACTAAAATTAGCTTTTTGCTAAAAACCACGACCATATATAAGCCTCTCTTTGAATATAGCCTTCATGTATGTAGGTTTGACTGTGCGCTTGCCAGTACATTAACTTGTTTAATGTATTGACACTTGTTAGACTGGAATATCCATTTTTTTGCAGGTATTTGAGTGTTGCGGAAATCGTTGTTTCTCTCAGGATTGGTCCTATCAAGGGGTTTACCCTAGTCGGAATGCTTGTGGGATTTTGGGTAGACATGCTTCCGAAGGACTTTAACTAATTAGCCGAATGGCTATATGTAAGTAACTCTGATGTTTGCCTCTAGTTATGTCTAAGTCACCTTACATGTATTTGAGTTAATACCATGGCTTAGATGAAAGTGCGAAGCTAGCATCTTCCTGGGGCTAGCTAAGCATGAGTAAGGATTTTGAGCAATTGAGATGTTGTAGAGCTCAGCAATTTGAGTCAAGTCTCCTGAGATGTGTAACACATCTGGTCGCCATCTTCGAATGGTTTGACGGGCATATCTCAGGCTGAAGTTGACTGGCGCGCTGAGTCCCAGCAATATCTCCTTTGCTCATTATTCGGCATCGCGGAATTCATATCGAATGGTGTTATGTTGTGGTCATGGACACATTGAGGTTTGAGTGGCTATTTATGCGTGTATGGATCCCACTCAGCCAAGACCATGTGGTGACCACAAATATCACCGGACAATATGAATTTTGGGTGTTCAACAATATTTCTCTACAATCACAATGATGCTTTAGATAGATTTGTTATATCCATCACATTAGAAAGATTTATCGGCTCATTGAGAATTAGATTAGTATATACAATCTCGTGCTGCATCGGTTAGGTTCGACCTACAAGATTGTTGTTGATAATCTATGTCTTGTCAAGCTGATAGGTGCTAATGCTTCCTCGGAGGGGTAGCCGATCTTTTCCGGTGTGTTAAATTTCTCTTTGATGGTTTTACTGTCTTGGTTAAATTTAGTACATGACCACCCTGAAAATCACTCAAAGGCTTGATTGTTTAGAATTTATGCTTCTTTTCATACTTAGTGCTGCATCAATTGGGTTTGACCTACTAAGTCGTGCTTAGAATCATAAAAGCTAACCAACCTTTGATTGCCAATAAGAGTTTCATTGGGGTTTCATCCGATGAGTTATTTGGACATTGCATCGGCTTATAAGGATTATATATAAGTTGGTTTTAGCCGATCGCAACAAAGGTTTCACTGATTATCTAATTATTTGGATTTATCGACATTGGGTCTCTAGCCGATGTATGCTTTAACCTACGGATCAATAGTTATTTTATCATATCATTATTGGCCAATTGGTTTCTACTGGATTATATTATTGTTTTATTACATTATTATCAGCCTATTGTCTTTATTTTCTCAAGTATCAAAATCTATATTGGATATATAGCCGATTGCTGAAAACCCAATCGACATCAGCTGGTATCGACTTCGGCTGGAATTACAATATCAGCTTGTCAGCCGATCGTCTCTTTGATCATCAATTCATATATCTTGTCAGTTGCAGGATCAAACTGATTGGCATGCCCACAACTCATCAAAGTTCTGGACTTGCACTAGAGTTAAGCAGAACTCCCAGTCCTTCGTGTGTTTCGACACGGTTCGCGTCAACGCTGATTTGACACTATCAGCTGGACACAGATTTTTCGTCAACAATAGGACCCATGATCTCCACAGAAGCCCCCAAAGATCTTCCCAGTCGATGGATATTCTTTTCCCAAGCTTAATCACATAAAAGCCAAGTGCTTCGACATTATTATCACATATTTCCGAGTGCTTTTCCTCTTCAACCTGGTCATAATCGACGCTTACAAGAGGCCGTGAAGGGCTCATATGAAAAAAATCAAATATAAATAAGTAATAGGCGCATCGACTAGATGCACCTAATTAGGTATAGCCCCTGACTATGTGATTAGTTGAAAACAACTAAACATATAGTCAGAAAAAAATTAACCAACCAAGTGGTTTTATATTAAAAATACATCGTGCGCGGCCCGCAGCCTTGTGTCACCGATGGGTGGGACCCGCTTGCGGCGCGGGTCCCCTCCCCTTGCTGACGTCAGCCCTTAGGCTGTAATGCACAAGAATTCATTAAGGATTTTTCTTTTATTAGTAAAAACACAGTGAATAAACAGTTCCCCTAAGGGTGTCATATTTTCATACCATGATTCTAAAGCTGCTATGCTTCTCTCTACCTACAAAGGCAGAATGGGGGTTACTTCTCAGCCCACAATGCATTTTAGTCTTGGTGAGCTATTCACCAAACATGAATACTTTGAATGTGTTATCCATCCTTTCTCTTCAAACGAGACAGATGATATTATCAAGTTGATGCCAAATGATAAAGCCCATGAGCCTGATGGTTTTAATGGGTTGTTCTTCAAGAGTTGTGGGAGCATCATATCCCAGGATTTCTACAGATTGTTTGCTGATTTCCATGCTTGCTTTATTGATTTAACCCCCTTAAACTTCTCTTATACCACCTTGGTGCCAAACAAAGTTTCTTCAGAAGGTTCCAATGATTTCAGGCCCATTTCTCTGATGAATTATCCGGTTAAGATGATCTCAAAAGCTTTTGTTGATAGTCTTCAATCCATTACGATTAAATTGGTTCATCCACTACTGGAGAACTGATCTTTCATCGTTGTACCCAACAACACAAATCTTTTGGATCTATTACCAACCGGTACTAAAGATGTTCTTCAGTACTGGTTAAAAAACCTCCCGGCACTATACAATCTTTAGTACCAGTTGGTAATACCAACCGGTACTAAAGATTTTTTTAGTGCCGGTTCATATTTGTCAGACCGTGTCGGCCCCCTGGGCACACCGACCGGTACTAAAGATTAATACTCACCAACCTGGTTGGTGTTACCAACCGGTACTAAAGATTACATTGATCCTTAGTACCAGTTAAGGACATCAACCAGTACTAAAGATAGTATACCATTTATATGCTTCTTTCTCCTCCAGCCCGAGCCATTGCTATCAAGAGGAGGAGAAGGAAGAGAGATGCTGCCAAAATTTTTTGTGAAAATATTATGGTGATATTACACAAATCGAAGGGATCTAAAAGGTTAGCAACTTCATCCTCTATTGATGTTTGGTTAACATATTACATATGTAGCTATGTTTCTATATGTCATTCTTTCTCAAAAAGCTATATGAAAAAAGATGAGAGAAAAATTTTAGAGCAAAAGAAGACAAAAGAATAGAAAACTAAGTCCATTTAAAAATCATTAAAATAGTTACAAATAAGAAGAATGCATTAAAATATGTTTAGAACTTTTAAAAAACTTCTAAAAATAATTAAAATAAAGATAATACATGAAAAATATATATATAATTTTTTAAAAGTCCATTTAAAACTCTTTAAAATCATTAGAAATAAGAAGAATTCATGCTGAGCTATAATTGTTGGACCTCGCATGGAGAGTCAGGGGTTGCAATTCAAGAAGATGAAAAAGAAGACGATAATATTCCGAACTGGGCTCAATACGGTGGATTTGTAGAAAATACAACAGGTGAGGCGGACGGAGCTACTGACGAAAACGATGGTGCGGATGATCTTGGTCAGATGCTGTGCGACATAAAGAAAGACTGTGAAAGTGAAAAGGAGGTCCAGAAATTAGAGCGTATGTTAGCGGACCACGAAACGTCCTTATACCCAGATTGTGGAAAGGGGCACAAAAAGTTAGGGACCACACTGGAATTCTTACAATGGAAGGCCAAAAATTGTGTGACTGACGAGACATTTGGTGAGATAATGAAACTCGTAAAGAATATTCTTTTGGAGGGAAACGAATTGCTCGAAAAAATGTACGAAGATAAGAAGGTAGTCTGCCCTCTAGGACTGAAGGTCCAAAAAATAAACGCATGTCCAAATGATTGTATCCTCTATGGCGATGAGGAGTACAAGAGCCTAGAAGCATGCCCGGTTTGTAAGGCACTACAATATAAGATTAGATGAGATGATCCTGGTAATGTTGATGGACAATCTTCGAAGAAGAGAGTTCTTGCTAAGGTGATGTGGTATTTCCCTATAATACCACGGCTGAGGCGTTTGTTCAGGAACAAAGCGCATGATAGAATGATGCGCTGGCATGCAGAAGAATGTAAACAAGACAGGATGTTGAGACACCCCGCCAACAGGTTGTAGTGGTAAAATATCGATAGAACATTTGAAGATTTCAGAAAGGATGCACAGAACATAAGGTTTGATTTAAGTACGGATGACATGAATCCATTTGGAGAGATGAACAGTGGTCATAGCACTTGGCCTGTGACCCTATGTATCTATAACCTTCCCCCTTGGTTTTGCAAGAAACGAAAGTACATCATGATGCCGATTATTATTCAAGGCCCAAAGCAACCTGGTAACGACATTGATGTATACCTAAGACCATTAGTTAAAGATCTGCAACTACTATGAAAGAAAGAAGCTATCCCTATGTGGGATGAGGACAAACAGGAGCAATTTAACCGATGAGCGTTGCTGTTCGTAATCATTAACGATTAGCCTGCACTTAGCAACCTATCGGGAAAATCAAACAAGGGGTATAGGATCTGCACCCACTGTATGGATGATACTGACAGTATGTATTTGAAACATTGTAGGAAGGTTGAGTACATGGGCCATCGTCGATCCTTGTTGCAAGCCACCCTGTATGAAAGAAAGACAAACATTTTGAACAGATGGCAGACCACCGTACTAAGCCTAAACATCGTAACGAAAAAACTATGTTCGCTATGGTAAAAAATTATAAACCGCTAAGCCATCCATATGGAAATTTTACTGATTCAACCTTGCCTAATTTTTGTTTTAACTATGTTTTAATTATTCATTTTGTCAATTTCTATTTAGAGTTTATACCTAATTAATTCTTCTTTATACCATGATTAATTAAACCCCGCAATTAAACATCCATATAGAAGAGCAATTAAATTCAGCATGATGCAAATTTGATTAGAAGTTTTTTTTTGAAATTACGAGTTTTAGGGTTTCGTTTTCGTCGGTCGAATTTTCAGGTTGTTACACCTTTTAGATGACAGTAATAAGCATTTTGACATAGTTAATGAAAAGAATCGATATTTTCACGACCCATTAGAAAAATCGGATAGAAAAAAACTAAAAACCCTATAAAACCATCTGTCTATATTTCTTCAAATCCTGTTACAATGCACGGGCATAACACTAGTTGAAGAAAAATAGAAAATTATGGTACAAATATTTGCATCTAATAAAGCTCACAGTATATACATCTCTCAACTTTTATGCAAGATTTTCTATCAATTAATGTAGGTGGCTTGTTTTGCCGCTTATTCCTAATAAAATCTTATGTAAAATGATGTCTTCCCGTTGCCTCCATCTGTAACGCCCGCATTTTTTGAAAAAAAAACCTCAGTTTAGGATTTATTTTAGCGTCGCTCTTTCCTTCCGTTCCAAAATCTCCAAGAAATTTCAAAGTTAGTTTTAATCTTGTTTTTATTTATTTTCCGGTCATACCAAATTATTTCTTTCCCGTCCGAATATTTTGAAATATTTTTGGACTTCTACTGCCCGATGATTATTCTTCCCTCTTTCCATAATATTTTTTTCCCACATCCGAAGTTTTTTTCGCCTTCGCTGAGGGACAAGCAGACTCAACCCTTTTTCATGCATGCACATGTTCTTCCCTCTTCCTCCTCTGCCTCCTTTTTTCCTGAACCCTCTGCGAAACCCAATGGTTCGGCACCGCTCTGCCTCCTCCCCTGGCTGAGCTCCCTGCAAACCCAATGGTTAGGCACCGTCCTGCTTCTTCACAGCGAAAGTTTGGCACCATCTTCGTCTTCTCCGCTGAGGTTAGGCACCGCTCTGCGCCGCTCGCCGAGTAGGTCTGGCAGCAGCAGTAGCAAGGGAAGCCTGTAGCCGGGACAGCAAGCACAAGCTCATCGGTGGTCATTCTTGTCGCCAAGCCCTCCTCCGAAAGCGCACGAGGGAGTATAAATACCCCAAGAAACTTACTGCAAGTCCCCAGTTACTTCGCCAAAACCCCACTCCATTTTCACCACTCCGGAGCTGAATCGTCGAGGCCGTAGAGTTCATCGCCCAAAAGTACAGCTGGCCTCCTCCTTCCTCCTTCCCTTCACCGGCCTCCTCCTTCCTCCTCAACCCGGTGTCGTGCCACCGCTGCCAAGCCGCGCCACCGCCTGGGCGTCGGGCTACCCCGCCACCGGCCGCCGCCACCGTGCCGCCGTCGCCCCGTCCCCCACTGCCGGTGCCAAGCCATCCCCGCCGCCCCGCCACCGCCACCCCTCCCCGCCCAACCACGCCGTGCGCCACCGACTGGTGCCATGCTGCGCGCCGTCCCGCGCCGTCGTCGCTCAGTCGCGCCGCCCCTGTGCCCCCTCTCCTCCTCTTGCTCAGGAAACAAAGGAAGCAGAGAAGAGAAAGAAAGAAAGAGAGAGAGGAAAAGATACGAAGGAGATAGAAGAAGGAGAATTGAAAAGAAAGGAGAAATGGTGGGACCCGCGGGCCCCACATCTCCCCATCCTACCCTTTGACCTGATAGCCGGGCCCCACTCAGAATATTCCTCTCTAAAGGAAGATGGTCACGTGGTGATGTTGAAGAAAAAGTTTATTTTTTGGGAATTACCCTGTTGGGAAGTCTTAGAGGTCCACCACGCAATCAACGTGATGTACCTCACTAAGAACCTTTGCGTCAACTTGCTGGGCTTCCTAGGTGTATATGGCAAGTCAAAAGATACAGTTGAAACACATAATGATCTCAAGCATATGAAACAACGAGACGGCCTTTATCTAGAACCGAAGGGGAAAGGAAGCCATTACTTGAGTCCAGCCAGCTACATTCTGAGCAAGACAGAAAAGAAAAGTATGTTTGAATGCTTGGAGAGCATCAAGGTACCGTCTGGATACTCGTCGAATATAAAGGAAATAATAAGCATGAAAGAGAAGAAGTTCAGAAACCTAAAATCTCATGACTGCCACGTGCTGATGACACAGCTGCTTCCTATTATAAATCGGGGTATCCTTCCTGATAATGTCCAGACAACAATAACAAAGCTATGTGCTTTCCTGAATGCAATTTTGCATAAGATCATCGATCTTGACAAATTAACAACCTTACATCGAGGAGCACATGGCAATTGTTCACTCCAAAGACATTGGTAAGTCCGATGCCTTGATTACACGTCATCACATTGATACTTTCTCTGTTTGGTTGCGACAACATCTCATGGGTAACGAGACGATTGACCAACAACTAGCCTTCTTGGCGAGGGGACCATCTTGCTCAATCTCGATATTCCAAGGATATGAGATCAATGGGTATACATTTTACATAAGAGCTCAAGACAAAAAGAGCACGAACCAAAACAGTGTTGTTCGTATTGATGCCATGAGATACGATGGACAACTAGCACGTATTACGGTGCCATCGATGAGATAAGGGAACTTGAGTATGAACCTTTGAAGGTCCCTATGTTTTGGTACCAATGGGTTAGGCTGACTAGTGGAGGCATAATGATTGATGACTATGGGATGACAACAGTTGACCTTAACAAGGTTGGATACTCAGACGAACCATTAGTCCTAGCCAATGATATAAGGCAAGTTTTCTATGTGAAGGACATATCTAGCAAACCAAAGAAGGGGAAAGGGCCATGTTGTTCTCGCAGGAAAAATAAAAATCGTCGGAGGCAAGGATAAGATTGACGAAGATTACGGTCAGTTTGATGGGCAACCTCCGTTCGCGCTGACGGTTGACCCGAGCATCTTGCTATCAAATGAGGACAACGATCATAGTGAAGGAACAATCGTAAGGAGATTGATTGTAAGGACGATGTAAATTATTTATACTATATTGGTGCTTGTCCAATGTAATTATTTATACTACCTTGGTGTTTGTCCGATGTAATTAAATAATATCTACTACCTTGTTGTATGCACGATGTAAATTAATTCGATTTGCTATTACTAGCAATAAAAGAAGTATTTTGGTTGAAAGTTTGAAAAAACCCAAGTGCACTTAATTGGGCATGGGTTAATTATATATGATTTTTAAATTTTTTTACAATTTTAAACTATTTTAAATGTATTATAATTATTTATATATTTTATTATAATTTTAATGCACTTAATCGGGCATGGGTTAATTATATATGATTTTTACATTTTATTATAATTTTAAACTATTTTAAATGTATTCTCATTATTTTTATAATTTTTTATTATTTTTAATGTACTTAATTGCACATGGGTTAATTATATATGATTTTTAAATTTTTATGTCAATTTTAAACTATTTTAAATGTATTCTAATTTTTTTATACTTTTTTATATTTTTAATGCGGACTTTATTTTTAATAAATGTATTCTCCTAAATGTATTCTAATTGTTTGTAGTCCTGGTTCTGATCCACAGCTGGGACCAAAAAAATATTTGGAAATAGCATGAAAGCATCTTTAGTCCCGGTTGGTGATACGAATTGGGACTAAAGATTCTTTAGTCCCGGTTCTTTACACCAACTGGGAGTAAATAGTTGGGTATATATACCAACACTTTGTCTGCTCAAGTGCACCGATCTCTCCTAACACTTAGCCATTTCATCATCGTCTTCAATCTCGCCCTACCTATTGTGCCGTTGTCATCCCTGCCACCGTCGTCTCCGTCGACCATACAGCGCGTCGTCGTCGTTGTCGTCGCCGCCGTCGCTGGAAGCTACGTCCACCGTCGCCGCCTAGGTTTGGCCCAGCCCACGCCGCTTCCTTCCCTTCTCCCCGGCCGCGCAGCCTCGCGTCGTTGCCGCCGATGCCGCCGCTGCACCGACCGCCGTCGTTGCCGCCGCTGCCGCCCCCGCCGCCCGAACGTTATGCGGAGGGGCTGACAGATGGGGCCGACTTGTCAACCCCTCCACATAAAAATATAAATAAAAAAATTACAGACATATAAAAAAATTATAAATTAAAAGTAATAAATTATTAAAAAAATAAGAATAGTACAAAAAAATTTAAAAATTAAAACAATACATTGAAAATAAGAATAAAACTTAAAAATATGTTTAGAATTTTAAAAAAACTTCTAAACATAGTTAAAATATATATAATACGTGAAAAATATTTTTACAATTTTTAGAATCTTATAGAATTTATATATAATTAACCATGGCTCCGATTAAGTCTATTAAATCATTACAATAGTTAGAAAATAAGAACACATTGAAAATATGTTTAGAATTTTAAAAGAACTTCTAAAAATAATTAAAATATATATAATACATGAAAAATATTTGTACAATTTGTACTATATTTTAGTTGTTCAATTCAATGTACATGTTTTAATTTACTAACAATTGTTTCCTTCTGAGAACTGGACGCGGGCGACTCTCAAGCTGACGTGCCAAGCAATGTTAAGGCATGTTATGCGAACTATAAAATTACTAAATTAATTATTGTTTAGTAAATTAATTATTATTTATGTTAGAATTTTTTCATAGTCAAGGAGATTAATTTAGAATTTCTTCATAATAATTATGTTTTATGTTATAATTTCGTCATAGTCAAGGAGATTAATTTATAATTTCTTCATAGTAATTATTGTTTATATCAGAATTTTTTCATACTCAAGAAGATTAATTTAGAATTTCTTTATAATAATTATTGTTGATGTTAGAATTTTTTTATAATAATTATTGTTGATGTTAGAATTTCTTCATTGTCAAGGAGATTATGTTAGAATTTCTTCATAGTCAAGGAGATTATGTTAGAATTTCTTCATTGTCAAGGAGATTATGTTATAATTTCTTCATAGTCAAGGAGACATTAATTTGACTTAGGTCTGGTCCAAAGCAACAAGTAATATAAACAGGGGGTGTTTGCATATTTGTCGACAATGTACATATAATGTATTAATTATTGTTTATGTATTAACTATGATTACTATATACAATGTAGATATAACAATACACCATGCACCTTTTGTAGTAATTTACATTTTCTGTATTATTTAATGTTAGGAACAGATGGCAGATCGCAATGGCGAACCATTCCTCTTGGTCGCGATCAATGAGGGCAGCAGCCAATGCTGGGCAGATGAGGTAGGAAACGAGGACCGAAGCCAATACCTGAATGAGGATCAAGAGGAAAAGAACGAGGAGAGGAACGAAGAAGAAGATGAACAACAGGGCAACTAATCAACCGACAGTTCGAAGAGGGCATGCGGACAATGAGGGCTCGCAAGGAAGGTGGAGAGGAGACACATTATAACTGAAGTGAAAGCAGATGGCGAACCAGTTGCCCTGAAGATGCAGCAAGGAAGTTTGTGTCACACAGCGATTGGGTCATGAGGGATGTGCCCATCAACATACAGAACTGGCGCCAAATAAGGTCACACTGTAATGAGGAAGAAACGTATCTTCCAAATACAGAGAAGGATATGTTGTGGATCAGCATGCTCGAGACCTTCATGATCCCTCAGGCGGAACAGGCCAAAGTGAAGAGTTGGACTCTCAAAAAGATGGCCACACAATTTCAGTCCTTCAAAAAAGAGTTGTACAACAAATATATCAAAAAGGATCTAACACCGAATTTTGACAACTTACCCAAACTGAAGGATCATTGGGATGCATTTGTGGCTTACAAGACAAGATAGGCAGGAACAGCCAAGATAGCAAAGAACAAAGCCAATGCCTCTAAGAAAAAGTACTTTCACCGGCTAGGGTTGGGAGGCTATAAGAAGGTTGCGCCCAAGTGGCAAAAAATGGAAGATGCTTTAACCACAAGAGGTATTAGATTGGCCACATTTGATCAGCCTGAACGATCGAAACATTGGTACTATGCTCATCGGAGAACACTCAATGCGGCTGATGGCTCCCTGGTCTTTAGCGAGGACATACGCCAAGCTACTCACCGTCTCGTGTATGCCCTACATGCCTCTGCTCAAGGAAGATTCTATCTCAACAGAGATAAGGACGAGCTTATGCTTGAGCTACAGAATCCTGACCACCCAGGACGAACGCGTGAAAAAGGTGTGGTTGCATGGATGTACGGGTTTCAAGACAACATCCACACGTACTGGAGTCGCATGAGAAGCAAGAAAGATCAGGACACAAAGTTGACTGATCTTGAAATGAAGGTCACGAGCTATGACCGAAGATTGCAACAGGAGGTGGCAAGACAGATGGATGTACGCTTAAGCGAGCAATGCCAGCAGACCCAGTCGTCTGAACCTCATGACATGGTTAGCCGCTTTGGCAATCGTAGCAGCTGCACTTCTACAGGGCAAGTAGGAGATCAGACCAACGAAGCTATAGCAGTGTGACCTGTCAATGAACCATGGTTCCTTGTGGATGAAATCACGCAATGGACACTATGTGAGCTACATATTCTGTTTAAAAACCTAACGATCAAGGTATGCCCGTGGTGTGCACATCCTACTTTGTACCTACGATTAACTCGTGCATATAAACTAATTAACCTCTTTTCTCATGAAGGTGGCGTATGGCATGGCCAAACAAGGGGAGCAAGACCAGAGGTTCCACTACAGGCCGATTCCACCTGGGTACTCAAAGGTCAAGGTGGAGCAGATCTGCCAATGCTTTGAGGATCTCGAGCTGGATATCCTCGGAGGAGATGGGGAGACGAGGCTAGGAGATACATTCAGCTCAATCATACTATGGAACAAGCGCTTCATCGAGCTTCCCAGGTGAGTGGCGGCGTCGGTTCATACATCTTCGCCATCGTAGCCTGATCCTCTGTCTCTACCGCCGCAGCCTGATCCTCGGTCTCCACCGCCGTAGCCTGAACCTCGGTCTCCATCGCCTCCTCCATCTCCTCCGCAAGATTGGTCTGCAATGTCTCCTCCATCTGCATCACCGCAACCAGCTGCACATCGTCAAGAACGGATTAGCTCAATTCCTCTAGCGCCGTCAACGTATAAACAAACGAAGAAGCCAACTTCTGACGAGCCAAAAAAGTCTCTTCAAAGAAAATACCATATGATAGGACTGACGAGGAGACTGACGCAGAAGTGCCGAGGCAAATGAAGGATCATTTCAGGCGACTAAGTGCAGAGAAGAAGGTTCCAATAGACCCAGAAACTGAAGCATTTTTTAAGAAGATGAGCGAACCGACGAAAAAGGGCTTACCATCGGACTATGAGCGCTCAATATGCAAGTCTTTTAAGAAGACTAAAGGAAAGTCAAAATATGTCCCTCAGCTCAGAAAGCAAGCAAAACAAGTGGTTGAGTCGATGTCATCTGAACATGAACTCAGTATACAACAATTTATGGCAGACACAAAACTAACTAGGGAGCAACTGCTGGGGATTGCCCCTATCAAAGACCACGACAAAAGAGGATCTAAAACACGAACATACCCTCGGCAAACCGCTTGTCAAGTCTGAGCAGGTGAATAACTTATCTACACAGAGGTACCAATTCCATCAATGGTACATGGAACAATTAGCCAATGGTAGAGTGATGTTCGCTGCGAGGGTTAAAGATGCAAATTACTTCAATGGAGAGGATGATATGTGGATCCATTTCAAGGATATCTTCGAAGTATACCAGTGAGATGCCCTGGATGTCTCTCTTGTCGGTTGCGGGGTTTTGTAAGTGTCGTTTAATTTTATTTCGTTCCTTAGCTCGTCGTATGTAGCATCGAATATTTACCGTGTGTGGGTACTTGATCACATCTTTTTTTGCGCTGTAGAATGGAGATTCAACTATGCCATAGTCAGGGAGCTTTCAGGATTGGTTTCATAGACCCCTGCAAAATCAACGAGACGACTGTACGGGATTTTCAAGAAGAAACAGAGGATAACATTTACAAATTCCTAGTGCAGCAACATTATAAGGAGTATATACTATTGCCTTACAACACATAATGAGTTTTTACCGCCTTTTGTACCATTTTCCTTCTCGTATTCATACCATGGCAGATATATCATCTTGCACAATTTGTAGATTCCACTGGGTCCTTTTTGTCATAGAACTTTCTGCAAGCAAGATCCATGTCCTAGACTCTATGCAGAAACCAAAGGAAACTTTCACCTTGATTTTTGAGATGCTTAATAGGTAATGCCATTCATTCCACTGTCATTATGATTGCTGCTATCGCTACTATGCGGATCTTGGATCATTAATCATAGTTTGCAATTGCAGGGCATGGGCATGGTTCCGTACAAATGTCCGCGGGGTATTCAAAGAAGAACTGGATGTGAGGATGGACTTTCCTGTACATACATGGTCCATAATTATATATCTCATTTATTCTATAGTACAAATATATATATATTTCGTAAGTTTGTTTCTCCTTTAGTGTTCACGACAGTCACAGGGGAACAACTTATGCGGCTACTATGTTTGTCACTATATACACACCATAACACACAACATCAACGGTGACAAGGATCTGGAAGTACGTAAATATCATTTATACATTATTTACACACATCTTATTGATTTCATATATTTATATCTCATTTCTTCAAAATGACAGATTCTTAGCATAACGAAGGATCTCCCCCATATGGAATTTATAAAGGCTATTCAAGAACAAATTATAGGATTTATCATGGATGAGATTATTAATCCGATGGGAGAATTCCACAACGATGAAAAACCTATTCCTCGACCCCACCATTTATCTTAGATTTTGTAATATATGAATATTAGAAATTAACAACAATTGTAATATATACGATGTATTTACTTATATGTCTTTACATATTAATCATATACGTATGTAATAACTTATATGCCTTTATATCTACATATAAAGACATATATGTTTATAAGTACATATATACATGTATATATCTATGTACTTATAAATATATATGTATGTTTTTTACATATAAACATTTCTATATTATATATATACATGCATATATATATTTGTATGTATTTGTGCATATATATGCATATGTATAAAAAATCAGCCAGCAGCAAAAAGCATTTTGAAAAAAAGCAAAAAAACATTTTTAGTACTAGCCAGGTGGCGCTACCACCTTTAGTACCGGTTGGTGTTACCAACCGGTACTAAAGATCATCTTTAGTTCTGATTATTTCAACCGAAACTAAAGATAACGATCATTAGTATTGGATTATGCGTCCCAGTTACACAACCGGGATTAAAAAGGGTTGCGAACCGTGACTAAAGCCCCTTCCCCCAGCAGTGATCGTAATCAGTATGGTTTCATCAAGTCCAAATCAATCCAGGATTGTTTAGCATGGACTTTTGAATACTTATATCAATGCAAGAATTCTGGGAGGAAAATTATTTTGTTGAAGCTAGATTTTGAGAAAGCCTTTGACACCATTTAGCACTTCTCTATTCTAAGTGTCCTTGCAGCTATGGGTTTCCCTGATACTTGGCTCCACTGGGTTTCAACTATTTTCTTCTCCGCTTCAACAGCAGTTCTCCTAAATGGTGTTCCAGGGAAGTTCTTTAAGTGCAAAAGGGGAGTCAGACAGGGATCCTTTATCACCTCTACTGTTTGCTCTAGGGGCTGATCTATTGCAATCCATTGTTAATAAAGGTCACTCTTGATGAAAAATATGTTGACATAGATACTGCGTGTAGCACACAAAGGCCTGAGAGATCTGCTTAGCTCCATTGCAGGTTCTAAACTTTGACGATATGTGGGCATGCCAGTCAGTTTTATCCTGCAATTGAAAAGATGGATAAATATGTTGATGACCAAAAAGCCGATCGGCTAATAAGCCGATGTCGATAGGGTTTTGAACCGTCGGCTATATGTCCGATATAGATTTTGACACTTAAATAAATAATGATATAAATGCAATCAGTTAATAATGTTAAAATAAGATGATGAACCAATCAGCCTATATAAATGTGACAAAGTAAATATCCGATGAACAAGTCAGCTGATATAGATATAATGAAGCAAGTATCCAACAAACCAATCGGCCGATAACGGTATAATAGAATAGACATTGGTCTAATAATTAAAGCATACATCAGCTGAAAATCTGATGTTATTAAAATCAAATGATTAAGTAATCGATGAAACCTTTGCTACAATCAGCTAAAACCAACATGTGTATAATCCTTACAAGCCGATGCAACACTTAGGTAATGCATCGATTGAAACCCTGATGAAAAAATGATTGATGCCTACTGACTTAAATAAATCTAACTTACAACCACAACCTTATAGGTCGGACCTAACCGATGCAGTATAGGGTTGATAATTGCCTGATAGATTTAAACAAGCCGATATGACACCGATTAAAGTGGTCATGCATTAAATTTAACCAAGACAGTAAAACTATCACAGAAATATTTAATACATCAGATAAGATCGGCTAACCCTCCAATGAAACACTAGCATGAATCTATCGGCTTAACAAGTTTTAGATTATCAACAACAATCTAGTAGGTCGGAACTAACCGATGCAGCATGAGATTGCATATAATAATCTAATACTCAGTGAGTCGATAAACTTGTCTAATATGATGGATATAACGAATCTATCTAGAACAACATTGTGATTGTAGAGATATATTTACTAAGCCAGAAGATCAGACCTAACCGAGACAGTCCCAACTAAACCGATGTGTCTCTAAACACAATGCAATTAAAGATGGAATCGGGATATCAACTAGGAAAAGATATCGACTGAACCAGAGTAACCCAAGAGATCGAAGCGATGTAGCCTTGAACAATACCAATATAGCTGATGCAATAGCCAGGGCCAGTGGAACTTACGACTTACTCCTCCGTCGAAGATCGAAGTAGATGCAGCCCCGCGTTAGGTGCCAAGTTCTGCCGATAGTAAAAGAAACCTCGGAAAAGAGGGTGGCGATGTGACGAAAGTTGTATTTATCTCAGAGATAAATTACAATGTACCCGGGTATACATATTTATACCCATAGGCCAATAAGAGTCCTATTCGGATACGACTCACACTTTCGTAAAGATAAAGTAAAAGATACAAGTCCTGATCGGACTCTAAGCAATCTTTCCTAAAAATAAATTCCACCTAATTAATAGATAAATAAAGCTACCATGCCATGGTCTTCACGATTCCTTCTTGAAGTCGGTCTCTTCTAGATAAGCTTCCATCGGCTGCTCGACTTTTTTCCTTAACCAAATCCACTAGAGAATCTTACCAAATTTTGGCGTTAATACATGCCCTCCAATTTTGGAGTATACGAACTCATGCTTCAAAATTATCTTCTTTCTGTTAATGGCAAAATTTGGTAAAGATACACAAGGATAAAGATGGGTTCGAAGCGGATTCGAGGAGATAAGATTGTTTCAAAAATAGAGCAGCGCATCGACTAGAAGCCGTCTCGGCTGATACAGAATCGGACTCAGTTAGCCGATATAGGCAATGCGAGTTCATATCGGACTCGGGAGGGGATCTGAGGATATTGCCAAACAAGGATTGAGTCCAAAAGAGGCAATTGTATCTATTAATTAGGAATAAGACATAGTTGTTTCCTTTACGGAATTGGTAGTAAGAGTCCACCTAGGGACTTGTTTGTTTATGTTGTAATTAGGCAAGTTTGAGTCATGTCTGATATGGACAAGGTTTGTATGTTTGGGTATAAATATGTGCTCGGGGTCTTGTAAGAATTAACAACAATTCAATACACTCTCGGCACATCGCCACACTTTTACTTCTACTTTTCGACGAGTTCTTGTTTTGAGTTGGGTTGCATCGGCTTTAATCTCCAATAAGAGGTATGGCTTGTCACAATGGTTTGTACCATCGGATTAGCGCCTCGTTTTTGATGTTCTAATTTATCTTGTACAACTGCTGGTTATCATATATCCTAGTTAATCTAACTCGATGGTTCGATTTATTTGTATCGGCCAAGCCTTTTCCAAGGTTTTGTCGATATCGGCTAAATCGCTCCACCACCCTGAAAATCAGTTAAAGTATTGATTGTTTAGATTTTATGTTTCTTTTTATACTTAGTGCTGCATCAATTGGTTTGACCTACTAAGTCATGATCAGAATCATAAGAATTGACCTGCCTTTTAATTGCCAATAACAGTAGAATCGGGGTTTCAGCCGATCTTACCTTGTATATAATTGTTTCACATTTAAATTCATTCAATTTGCTTTACATGTTATATCTACCATCTTATACAAGCGTATCAATCCTTCAAATACATTAAGCTTGCTTCAAACCTCACGCTGCCAACGGTTAGGTCTGAGCCATCGAGATTGAAACTTGTTTAACGTGTTTGATCAAGATTGATATCCTTGTATAAGGTTGTATCGAAGTTTTAGCTGATACGTTATCCAAAGTGCGCTAAAACATCTTGTTGGCTATGAAACAAGTTCATGTAATTACTGATTTATCTTATCTTGGTTACAAGCAATTAATACTATCTCGGTTGGGTCCAATCTATAATTGCTTGCATCAAAGAGAAGGATTAAATGAGTAATTACATGTTTATTTCTACAGTCGATCATGATCGTTTTAGGTCTAATTTGCAACATCTATCTATCGGCTAGTAATTTAGGTTTTATAATCATACGACAATTGACTTTAAAAGACATCAATCTTATGCTGCATCGATTGGGTTCGACCTATGGGATTGGTTCTATTAAGGGAAAGTTATTTATGATTATACTTAATCTAAATCTAGTTTATGAGTAGCATATTTCATCTTACAGCCGATTTAGCCTGGTTGCATCAGCTAGGTTTCTACGATACGTCATCGGCCCACCAGCTGATCAGCTATTGTTTACTAACATCATTTCCTTATATATCTTTTTAGTTGTAGGATTGAACCAACTGGCATGCCCTGAACCCAAAAGCAAGATTTGCACCTACACTGGAGATAAGCAAAACTCCCAGGCTGCCGTGTTTTCTTATCAACACGCTTTTGACATGCCTAGTGAGACAATTTTCAAGACTTTCATCACGTTCGCTGAACTTACAGAAGAAAACATTATTTTAGTCACTGTTGAACAATTGTCTGAAGAGCAGAAGACAGAGATGGAACAACTAACACAAGCTTTTCAAAAGATGTACCTGGAATCCTTCAGTGCTACTCGGCAAGGGAAAGTGATACAAAAAGGAAAAGTGATCTTCCCGAAGCCTTAAGCAAAAACCAGTGCACAAGGAGAAGTCAAAGCAAAAACTGTAGATCCGGTGATTGATGACAAGATGTCCTTGCAAGACAGGATTGACTATGCGATACATCATGCTTTGATTAATTAGTCAAATGTGTTAGTGAATACGTTAACCAATGTGGTCAAGAAGGTGGTGCATGGGACTATAGCTGAAGAGAAAGCCAAGGGACCAATATACTTGCCAAATAATATATTCCCACCTTACAGAACTATCAAGAATGAGATTCCAACTTCTTCATTGGAAATGCAACAACAGCCAGTGCAAAGGGGGCAAGTATCTCAGCAAATAACACAAAATCAGGCTTCACAATCAACAAGGGGTACACAACCACCATCGGCTGGAATATTTCAAAATTTGAAGCCATTGGGGGAACAAACAGCTCAACAACCTTTTCATAAGTTGATTTTGTCACAACCACCAATTGGACCACCATACATGCATGAAGTACAACAAAATTTTCAACATCAACCGCACCAATCACAGTTGGGTCAAAATATGAATTTTTAGTATCAACCAATCTCACCACGTTAGTATCGACCAGAACCTATTCCACGGTACCAATATCAACCTCAGTTCAATAATTATGAATAAGTACCACAGTATGGAGATAATGGATAGCAGCAGCAATGGGCCGATATGATTGCAGAAGTGGTGAGAGAACAATTTAGACTTAAACCCAAGGATAGTGAGATCATGTATCGGTAACCATACCTAGAATATTTTGGTAAGTTTCCTTTACCAAACCAATACAAGATTCCAGATTTCTCAAAGTTCTCAGGACAAGATAATGTTTCAACATATGAAGATGTCAGCTGATTCTTAGCACAATGTGGGGAGGCATTAGCTATAGAAGCTTTGAGGGTTAGACTTTGTCACGCCCCAAACTGGCCCCGGGCGGAGACCAGGGTAGGGCGGTCCAGATTGACCTGTATGCCTGTACCAGTCCCAGGAAATAGCGCTGGTACCACAGGAAGACAGAATATCACAACAACAGCGGTCTCTTTATTAAGAGTAGGATTACAACCAAGGTTGGAACTGCGGACAGAACCCGAGTTCACAACAGCATTACAAAAAGACGGAAGCGGAAAGCGGAGACTAGCCCTAAGCCACAAGCAAAGCCCTGGGGAAGGCCGAAACCCTACTACTGCTCGAAGTCTGCTTGCTCCTGGAAGAACTCTTCATCAGCAGGGTCCACCTCTTCATCTTCGAGAACTGGGGGGGGTTTAATTATATAGAGCAAGGGTGAGTACAGGAGTACTCAGCAAGTCAGGGGAAATTAAGTGTTTAATGCAAGCTTCAAGGGAAAGCCAGTTATTTTTCACAATTGATTTTAGTTTAATACTTTCAGAAACAACTAAGTGAGTGCTTCTCGACGGCACGGACGAGAAAGTGCGTCTTATCCGGCCGGAGCAGTGAAAATGTATCGATTGAATCTTGTCGGCACGAGGGGCTCCCTGCCAATCGTTCACCGACCCCGGCTACTCCAACGGCCACAACTCACACACGCCGGTACGAGAGGCTCCCTACCAATCGTCACCGACTCTGGCTGCTTCAACAGCCACAAGTCAACACATCGGTACGAGAGGCTCCCTGCCAATCGTCACCGACTCCGGCTGCTTCAACAGCCTTAAACCAAGCACAGAACGGAAAACCTCACACCAACAGCAGTTCACAAGGTGTTCAATAAAACTACACTAAGGAATCACCTCACATCCGCCCATGACCGTGGGCACGGCTGTTCGAACAGTTGTTAACCTCTGCAGAGGGGGTACACTTTACCCACACGACGTTACTAACCCCGAATCACCCAGCCCGCGACCCTCGGTCACGTCTGGCGACCTTGAGGCTTTCACGACAAGGCATTTCGAAAGCCGACTCAGGGTCATCTTATGCCAACGGGAGGGGTCCCACGGACCAACACCAGGTTAGGTCCCAGACCATACTGTGCCAGGAAGCCCAGGGGTCCTCCCCAACACCACCCCGGCGAATCCACTTGTCCCTTGGCATCAAGATTTCCCTGGTCTAGCTAATTACTCAGCCAGGGGCGTCCCATATCACCCATGTGGTCGTACTTGACATATGCTTGGATGTAATTCCCAAGGAATCGGTCCTTAGAGCGAGAACGGACAGACCGTACCTCCAGTACGTCTCCCGTACCACGAGTTTTAGAAACTCACTTTAGGTTTCAAGACACCGACCCAAGTGTCGGGTTTTCCAAGCATTTCGTAAACTCAAGTTTTACCCAAGTGATCAATTTTAAAGTTTGAGGGGAGTCCCGATATTCGTACATGAGGTACGGATACCGAGGCATCACCTGAGGGGTGACAAGGGGGTTAGGGTATTCAAATATCAAGGAAGGTGAATGCAGCAAAAGGGTAGGGCCTGCCGGTTGTATTGCAAACCGAGGCCGAGTGCCAAGTGTAACATAGGTCATGCATAGTTTGCGAAATTAAAATACTTAATTTAAAGTATAGGTTCAATTGGTCAAAGGTGACTTGCCTTGCTCGAGATCTTGAGATTCTTCCTCGAAATCCGCGCACTGCGGGTCTTCGGGCGCGACCCAAGCCAAGTGACACGGCCTGGTCCGAGCGGCGCGCGGCCTGGTGGCGCGGCCTGGTCCGGTCAACGGGGCCGACGAGCCGGACCGAAGGACTCGGGCCGATGGCCCAAGGGGGAGGAGGCCGAGTGGCCGATGCGGAGCGAGGCCGGGTGGCCGACGCGGGCACGGGGGCCGACTGGGCCGAGTGAGAGGAGGGGGGCCGATGGGCCGGTGCAGGCCGGCAGCCGAAGCCGACGGGAAGAAAAGCGGTCGAGCCGACGGCGGGAGCCGACGGGAAGAAAAGCGGCCAATGCAGGCCTGGCGACCGAAGCCGACGGCGGGAGCCGACGGGAAGAAAAGCGGCCGATGCAGGCCTGGCGGTCGAAGCCGACGACGGGAGCCGACGGGAAGAAAATCGGCCGATGCAGGCCTAGCGGCCGAAGCCGATGGACGGCGGATTAAGACGACGACCGACGACGCGGGACTCGGCCCGAGCGGCGGCGGCGAGCCGGAGGGGGCGGACGGCGTCGGTAGGCGCCGGTAGAGAGAGAAGAGAGGGAGAATGAGCCCACGGCTCGGATCGGAACGGGGCGCGACCACGGCGGATTGAGACGACAGCCGACGCCGACGGGGGAGGAAAGGAAAGGGGGATAACGGCGCCGGTAGAGAGAGAAGACGAGAGACGGTGGTGCGGGGGCGGCGCCTAGGGTTCGAACGCGTGGCGGCGGTGCTATCTAGCGCCTAAAGAAGGGGAGAAAAAGAGAGAGACGGCGGAACGGGAGTTACCGCGAGAAGGTTTCGCCGGGGACGGGGGCGACGACGCGGGGCGGCGGTGAGGCGCGGTCCCGAGCCGGGGAAGAAGAGGGCGCCGGGCTCCTCTTCTTGCGGCGACGGCAGCAAGAGGGCGGTGGCGCGACGGCGGGAAGGGCGAGCTCGGGGGGCGGCAATGGCGGCCGGGCGGAGGGGAAAGGAAATTGCGGCCGAGCGGCGGGGGGTTTTGTAGGGCGCTAGGTCGGTTTGGTCGGGGGGGGGGAAGAAAGGCGGTTCGCGGAGGTCGGTTTGGGGGCGGAGAGGGGACCGGCGCACTCCGGGCTAGCGGCCAACGGCGGCAGCGGTGACGCCGGCCGGTCGGGAAAAAGGGGAAAAGGGGGAAGAAAAAGAGGCTTGCCTCCTAGCCGATTTGGGTAAGGGCGCGCGCGCGGGGAGAGAGAGCGCTGGCTCTCTCGGCTCGCGCGGCCGGGCACGTGCGCGGCGTGCACGGGCCGAGCGGCCTGGCGCGGCCCAGCGGGAAAAGGCGGCCGGGCAGGCGGCTGGGCCGAGGGCCGGGGAGAGAGCTGGGCCGGGGGCGGCCCAGGGAAGGAAGAGGAGAGAGGGGGGGGAAGAAAACAGGCCGAGAGGGGCTGGGCCGGCAGCGGCCCGAGGGGAAGGAGAGAGGCAGGAAGGCCGAAGGGAAATTCGGCCCAGGTCAAGGGAGGTAAACCAGACTTTTCCAGAGAGAAAGAAAGAGGAGTTTGAGGGCTCGGATTTGAAATCCGATTTCGCGGTTTTCTCCGGGATTGAACTGAGAGGGGAGACACGAGACCTTGGCACACAACAAGACTCAACGAAGAGCAAACTTTCGCAATTAGGGTTTTTAGCAGATTAGTTTTCCCGCTAACGCCGCGACAAAACGGGCGTTACAAACCAACCCCCCTAACAAGAATCTCGTCCCCGAGATTCAGCACCTAAGGGAGCAGCTCCGGGAACTGGGCACGGAGAAGATCTTCGCGTTCCCAAGTTGCTTCATCCTCTGAGTGGTTGCTCCACTGCACCTTGTAGAACTTAACGGTCTTTCTTCGAGTCTGACGTTCAGCCTCTTCAAGAACTCTGATTGGTCTCTCTTTATAGGTTAGGTTCTTCTCCAGTTCTATGCTTCCCAAGGGAACTTGTTCCTCTGGAACACGAAGACATTTCTTTAACTGGGACACATGGAACACATTGTGCACATCTGTCAGTCCTTCTGGCAGTTCGAGCTGGTAGGCAACTTCGCCGCGTCTGGCGGTGATGAGGTAGGGGCCGATATAGCGAGGAGCTAACTTGTCGGACATCCCAAACCTCTTTAGAGCACGGAGTGGAGACACTCGCAGGTACACGTGATCTCCCGCTGCAAACTCAAGATCACGTCTCCGATTATCTGCATAGCTTTTCTGTCGGGTCTGAGCTGTCTTCAGGCGGTCTCGAATCAACTTGACTTGCTTTTCAGCTTCCTTTAGAACGTCAGGTCCAAACACTTGCGCTTCGCCTACCTCGTTCCAACACAACGGGGTGCGACACTTTCGTCCGAACAGGGCTTCATTTGGGGACATCTGGATACTGGATTGGTAACTGTTGTTGTAGGAGAACTCAGCGTAGGGGAGACAACGATCCCATGTGCCTTCGAAGTCCAGGGCACATGCCCGAAGCATGTCCTCCAGGATCTGGTTAACTCGTTCTGTCTGCCCATCTGTCTGCGGGTGGTAGGCAGTACTGAAATTTAAGTTGGTACCCAATGCCTCGTGTAACTGTTGCCAGAACCTTGAGGTAAACTGAGTGCCTCGATCCGACACAATCTTCTTTGGGCAACCGTATCGGCAAACCACGTGGGTCATGTACAGGTCTGCCAGCTTTTTCCCATCGTAGGTGGTTTTCACTGGTACAAAGTGAGCTGCTTTGGTTAGACGGTCCACGATTACCCAGATGGAGTCATACCCACTAGGGGTCCTTGGTAAACCGGTAATGAAATCCATACCGATCTCCTCCCATTTCCACTCGGGAATTCGGAGGGGTTGTAACAAACCGGCGGGTTTCTGATGTTCGGCCTTTACTCTTTGACAGATATCACATAAGGCTACATACTCTGCAACATCTCGCTTCATTCCAGCCCACCAGAAGTATTCCTTGATATCTTGGTACATCTTGGTACTCCCTGGATGGATGGGGTACGCTGACTCATGAGCTTCTCTCAGAATGAGGTCCTTTAATTCCTTTTTGGCTGGCACGCAGATGCGGGATCCGAACCAAACAGTATCCTGGTCGTCGATGGTGAAACCCTTGAGCCTTTTCTTACGGATCTTATCCTTTATTTCTTTCATACCCTCGTCTTCTTGTTGCGCTTCTCGAATTTGAGTTTCTAGGGTAGGTTGCACTGTAAGACTGGCAAGGTTTCCGGTGGGAACCATGGTCAATTTCAACTTCTCGATTTCTCGACACAGGTCATCCTGGGTCGGCCAAACTAGGGCGGTAGCACAGTAGGTCTTGCGACTTAGCGCGTCGGCGACCACATTTGCTTTTCCAGGGTGGTAGTGTATACCGAGATTATAATCCTTGATTAATTCCAACCATCTTCTCTGTCTCATGTTCAATTCACTCTGAGTAAAGATGTATTTGAGACTTTTGTGATCGGTGTAAATTTCACATCTGTTTCCAATCAGGTAGTGACGCCAAATTTTCAGGGCATGAACCACAGCTGCCAATTCCAGGTCATGCGTAGGGTAGTTGACCTCATGGGGCCTGAGTTGTCTTGAAGCGTAGGCCACCACCTTTCAGTCTTGCATTAAGACACATCCTAGACCTTGTCTCGATGCATCACAAAAGATCTCGAAATCCTTTCGGATGTCAGGCAGGGTGAGGACGGGAGCGGTCGTCAATCTTTTCTTGAGTTCCTGAAAACTGCGTTCACATGCTTCCGACCATTCAAACTTCTTTTCCTTCTTTAGGAGTTCCGTCATTGGTCGAGCCAGTTTGGAAAATCCTTCGATGAACCTCCGGTAGTAACCCGCTAAACCGAGGAAACTACGGATCTCAGACACCGTCTTGGGTGCGTTCCAGGCGAGGACGGTCTCAACCTTACTGGGGTCTACTTCAACACCTTTGGTGGAGATGACATGGCCAAGGAAGGCCACTTTATCCAACCAAAACTCACACTTCGAGTATTTGGCAAAGAGTTGGTGTTCACGCAACCTTTCCATTACTTTCCGTAGATGATTTGCATGATCTTGTTCATTCCTGGAGTAAATCAGAATGTCGTCGATGAAGACCACAACGAACTTATCCAAGTAGTCCATGAAAACTTTATTCATCAGGTTCATGAAGAATGCCGGAGCATTGGTGAGTCCGAAAGACATCACGGTGAACTCATACAAGCCATACCGCGTTGAGAAAGCGGTCTTGGGGATATCTTCTGATCTGATTTTGAGCTGGTGATACCCAGATCGTAGGTCGATCTTGGAGAATACTCTGGCTCCTTCCAATTGGTCGAACAAATCGTCAATCTGTGGTAGGGGATACTTATTCTTTATGGTTACTTCATTCAAGGCTCTATAGTCTATCACCATTCTCTCAGAGCCATCTTTCTTCTTTACTAAGAGCACAGGGGCTCCCCAAGGGGACGAGCTGGGTCGCACGTAACCCTTGTTCTGAAGTTCCTCGATCTGTTTCTTAATTTCTGCCAGTTCGTTGGCTGCCATTCTGTAGGGTCTCTTGGCAATGGGAGCGGTGCCTGGGGCCAGCTCTATAGAGAACTCAATTTCTCGATCCGGTGGCATTCTGGGTAGTTCTTCTGGGAACACATCGGGGTACTCGTTGACTATAGGTATCATTTCCAAAGGAGTGGCTTGCAAACTGTTCAGGGTTGACCGATTTCCAGGAAGGAGGGGAGTGAAACGCACTTGTTTTCCTCCGGGTCCTTGCAGAGTGATGGTCCTATCGGCACAATCAATTTGTCCTTTGTGCTTAGCCAACCAATCCATCCCTAGGATGACATCCAGGCCTTGGGAGTCTATGACTATGGGTTTGGCTGCGAAGCTAACCCCTTCTATCACTAGATCAACCTTGGGGCATAGTTTATCTGCCCTTATATCCCTTCCAGGGGAATGTATTACCATAGGTACTTGTAAATTTTGGATTTTCCAACCATTTCTTTTCACAAAAGCTTGCGATATGAACGAATGAGAAGCTCCTGAATCAAATAGAATGAGTGCGGGTATGGGGTTGACAGAGAACATACCCATCACCACGTCGGGGGCCTCTTGGGCGGTTTCAGCTTGAATGTGGTTCACTCGACCTCGTCCAAAGTTGTTGGAGGCGTGAGAACCTTGTCCACTTGTCTGAGTGACTGGGCGGGACTGTGCAGGTGCTGGCGTCCTGGGGAAGCTAGCATCAGAGCGTCCGGGGTTCGAATTTCCCTGATTCCGAGGACACTGCCTGGCGTAATGTCCCATTTGTTTGCACGTGAAGCACTGCACATTTGCCATTCCTGAGGGCGAATTGAAGGAGGAGACACTGTTCCTTGCGGTGTTGCCACTAGGGGCATGCTGCTGGGGTGACGGAGCAAGGCGGGGCACCGGCGGACGGGGAGTAAAGCCTGGTTGGCGACTGACTTGATGGGCAGGTTGGTGGTACTGCATGGGATGTCCAACACGAGGGCGTGGCGCACCTCGGAATGGGGGCGCTTGGTGGGTAGACTTGCGCTTCTTGTATTCCTCAGTTGCCTCTTTTCTGGCATCCTCCAGAAGCAAGGCCTTGTTGACCATGTGCTGGAAGGTGGGGAAATCATGGGCAAGCAACTGGATTCTCAACCCTACTGCGATTCCCTTCAAGAACTTCCTGATCTTTTTCTTGTCGGAGTCCACTTCTTCGGGAGCATACCGAGCCAATTTGTTGAAGCGACTCAGGTACTCATTGACGCTTCCTGTACCTTGTTTCAGACGATTGAACTCTTCTTTCTTCATGTCGATGGTACTTTCGGGCACATGAGCTACACGGAAGGCATCGGCGAACTCTGCCCACTCAATGTTGACAGCGTCTGGATGGGCATTACAGTAATTCTCCCACCAGTCGGCTGCAGAACCTCTTAACTGATGTGCAGCAAAAAGGGTCTTTTCCACTGGGGTGCACTGCACAAGGTTGAGCTTTCTCTCAACATCCTTTAGCCAATCGTCGGCCTCAACGGGCTCGACGGTGTGAGAGAATTCCGGTGGATGGGATCTTAGAAAGTCCGTTAGCTTAGATCTGTAATTGTTGTTATGGAAAGGCACTGGGTGCGGAGCCTGCGGCTGCAAATTCTGTTGGATGCCTGCAATGGCTTGGGCTAAGCCCTGCAAGATCTGAGTCTGAACTGCCATCATGTGCTGGTAATCTGCCTGAAGCTGGGGAGGCGGGGGCAAGTCCTGTGCACGGTTTGCTGTAGGATCTGCCTGGGCTGGAGCATTAACCGGTTCATGCCCTGACTCATTTTCTGATTCTGGTTCTTCCCTGCGGTTTTCGTAACCCAAACGAGCTAGAGCACGAGCCACACGACGGGGACGGGCAGCCATCTAATCTCCCAGAAAAGGGCGGGGTAAGAAAACAGAACAGCACTTAAAAGGGAAGAAGTAAAGTAAACGAGCTCAGAAAGCACACACTAGACATAAAGCTTTTCTCAACTCGGAAAGCACCTAAAACAACGGGTGTGGACAAGTCACAGAGCTGCGCCGAGCTTGACTGTACGTACACCACCTCAGAGATCCAGACTACCAGACAACACCCACAACAACACACTCACACGCTACCTCGCGACGACTCCGAAAGAGTTGGCGGCGGTACAAAAGGTCTGGCACACGAACTCCACCTACAGCAGACGAACTCTACTGCTCTCCGGCCTGGCTGGCTCCGGTGGTCGGCTCGTCTGAAGAGGACACGTCGATCGGCGCAAGCGAAGGGAACGGCGGAACCTGTCGAGGGCCGGCAGCAGGGCGGCCTGCTGGCGGGGTAGGAGCTGGGTGGTCGAAACGGAACATGGTGGAGGAGCCCACAACGCGCTTCCACGCGGTGCGGATCAGTCGGAGCCCACGGCGGCTGACGACTGGGGTGTGACCTGGGGTGTAGGAGGGGCTGGCACGGTGGGGGTAGGGGGAGTAGACTGGCGAGTACGGCACACGCGGGCTGGGGGAGCGTGGGCCGCTAGGGGTGCGAGCAGAGCCACGTGAACTGTAGAAGAACAGGTGGCTGGAGTGGCAAAGGCGGCCAGAGTCCCAGGAGGTAGTGTCCACGGAGGTGACACCCTCCTCAGCAAGGCGGGCGTCCAGTGCGGCGTAGCGGCGAGCCAAGGAGCGGTAAGCCTCAAGGAGAAGGTCGTGCTGAGTGGCCTGAGCGCCAGAAAGCTCCACCATGCGCGTTAGCGCAGGGTGCGACTCACGGTAAGGGCAAGGGTAGCGGCTGTCTGCACGGCCAGGAGGGAGCTGCGGGATCAGCCGGAAGGCCGAACCTGCGAGGCGACGACGGTAGTCGTAGGCCAAGCGACGCAGAGCGGTCCAGGAGAGGTCCTGGTACGCGAGCTGGAGCGTGGGGCGAGCCAAGTTGAAGTGGTGAGGGCGAAGGCCAGCGCTATGTGTACCTCCGCGGGGGTAAAGGTACACGGACAGCTCACAGCGGGGAGGGAAGCGGTCCACGGAGTACCCAGCGTACTCGGGACAAGAGAAGCCAAGGAAGCCAGCGAGGTCTCTCAGCTGGTCGACGTGGTGACCCTCACCAACGCCGTGGGAACTTTGGGTGGCGTTGACTGCCATCTACAATTTTGAAAAGAAAGAGAAGTCAGTAACCAGTTTTGTAAACAGAGTAAGAGGAGAAGAAAAGAACCGAACTTTTCGCAAGTAGCTTTTTCAGAACTTAGCACCTTACGGTCATCTAATGTCGGGTTTCGTCCTAGACCAAAGCTGCGCTCTGATACCATCTTCTGTCACGCCCCAAACTGGCCCCGGGCGGAGACCAGGGTAGGGCGGTCCAGATTGACCTGTATGCCTGTACCAGTCCCAGGAAATAGCGCTGGTACCACAGGAAGACAGGATATCACAACAACAGCGGTCTCTTTATTAAGAGTAGGATTACAACCAAGGTTGGAACTGCGGACAGAACCCGAGTTCACAACAGCATTACAAAAAGGCGGAAGCGGAAAGCGGAGACTAGCCCTAAGCCACAAGCAAAGCCCTGGGGAAGGCCGAAACCCTACTACTGCTCGAAGTCTGCTTGCTCCTGGAAGAACTCTTCATCAGCAGGGTCCACCTCTTCATCTTCGAGAACTGGGGGGGGGTTTAATTATATAGAGCAAGGGTGAGTACAGGAGTACTCAGCAAGTCAGGGGAAATTAAGTGTTTAATGCAAGCTTCAAGGGAAAGCCAGTTATTTTTCACAATTGATTTTAGTTTAATACTTTCAGAAACAACTAAGTGAGTGCTTCTCGACGGCACGGACGAGAAAGTGCGTCTTATCCGGCCGGAGCAGTGAAAATGTATCGATTGAATCTTGTCGGCACGAGGGGCTCCCTGCCAATCGTTCACCGACCCCGGCTGCTCCAACAGCCACAACTCACACACGCTGGTACGAGAGGCTCCCTACCAATCGTCACCGACTCTGGCTGCTTCAACAGCCACAAGTCAACACATCGGTACGAGAGGCTCCCTGCCAATCGTCACCGACTCCGGCTGCTTCAACAGCCTTAAACCAAGCACAGAACGGAAAACCTCACACCAACAGCAGTTCACAAGGTGTTCAATAAAACTACGCTAAGGAATCACCTCACATCCGCCCATGACCGTGGGCACGGCTGTTCGAACAGTTGTTAACCTCTGCAGAGGGGGTACACTTTACCCACACGACGTTACTAACCCCGAATCACCCAGCCCGCGACCCTCGGTCACGTCTGGCGACTTTGAGGCTTTCACGACAAGGCATTTCGAAAGCCGACTCAGGGTCATCTTATGCCAACGGGAGGGGTCCCACGGACCAACACCAGGTTAGGTCCCAGACCATACTGTGCCAGGAAGCCCAGGGGTCCTCCCCGACACCACCCCGGCGAATCCACTTGTCCCTTGGCATCAAGATTTCCCTGGCCTAGCTAATTACTCAGCCAGGGGCGTCCCATATCACCCATGTGGTCGTACTTGACATATGCTTGGATGTAATTCCCAAGGAATCGGTCCTTAGAGCAAGAACGGACAGACCGTACCTCCAGTACGTCTCCCGTACCGTGAGTTTTAGAAACTCACTTTAGGTTTCAAGACACCGACCCAAGTGTCGGGTTTTCCAAGCATTTCATAAACTCAAGTTTTACCCAGGTGATCAATTTTAAAGTTTGAGGGGAGTCCCGATATTCGTACATGAGGTACGGATACCGAGGCATCACCTGAGGGGTGACAAGGGGGTTAGGGTATTCAAATATCAAGGAAGGTGAATGCAGCAAAAGGGTAGGGCCTGCCAGTTGTATTGCAAACCGAGGCCGAGTGCCAAGTGTAACATAGGTCATGCATAGTTTGCGAAATTAAAATACTTAATTTAAAGTATAGGTTCAATTGGTCAAAGGTGACTTGCCTTGCTCGAGATCTTGAGCTTCTTCCTCGAAATCCGCGCACTGCGGGTCTTCGGGCTCCGAGACTACACGCGAAACGAGACGACTCAACAAAGCGATAAAAGAAGCCCTATTAAAGACCACTAAGTGTGCCATTAGGTAGATCTCGATTTTTGAGGAATTTTGGAAGTTGAACGGAGTTAATCAGACGAACGGTTGAAAAGATATGAATTTCCGAAGATTAAAGGATTTTCTGGAATAAGAAAGGGAATTATTAATTCCCTGGAAAGAGAAAAGAAGGAGGGACTGAAGTTGGACTTTATTTTGGGCGGCTAAGGGCAGCCCAAAATATTTGAATGGGCGCGTCCTAAAATAATGGGCCGGTGGCCCGAAGGGATCGGCCCTATGCCGATCGGCGCGGGAGAGAAATAGGCCGATGGGCCTAATCGGCCGATAGCGCGAGCGGGCCGGCGCTCAAGGGCGCGGCCCAAGCCAAGTGACACGGCCTGGTCCGAGCGGCGCGCGGCCTGGTGGCGCGGCCTGGTCCGGTCAACGGGGCCGACGAGCCGGACCGAAGGACTCGGGCCGATGGCCCAAGGAGGAGGAGGCCGAGTGGCCGATGCGGAGCGAGGCCGGGTGGCCGACGCGGGCACGGGGGCCGACTGGGCCGAGTGAGAGGAGGGGGGCCGATGGGCTGGTGCAGGCCGGCAGCCGAAGCCGACGGCGGGAGCCGACGGGAAGAAAAGCGGCCGATGTAGGCCTGGCGACCGAAGCCGACGGCGGGAGCCGACGGGAAGAAAAGCGGCCGATGCAGGCCTGGCGGCCGAAGCCGATGGACGGCGGATTAAGACGACGACCGATGACGCGGGGCTCGGCCCGAGCGGCGGCGGCGGCGAGCCGAAGGGGGCGGACGGCGTCGGTAGGCGCCGGTAGAGAGAGAAGAGAGGGAGAACGAGCCCACGGCTCGGATCGGAACGGGGCGCGACCACGGCGGATTGAGACGACAGCCGACGCCGACGGGGGAGAAAAGGAAAGGGGGATAACGGCGCCGGTAGAGAGAGAAGACGAGCGACGGCGGTGCGGGGGTGGCGCCTAGGGTTCGAACGCGCGGCGGCGGTGCTATCTAGCGCCTAAAGAAGGGGAGAAAAAGAGAGAGACGGCGGAACGGGAGTTACCGCGGGAAGGTTTCGCCGGGGACGGGGGCGACGACGCGGGGCGGCGGTGAGGCGCGGTCCCGAGCCGGGGAAGAAGAGGGCGCCGGGCTCCTCTTCTTGCGGCGACGGCAGCAAGAGGGCGGTGACGCGACGGCGGGAAGGGCGAGCTCGGGGCGGCGGCAATGGCGGCGGGCGGGGAGGAAAGGAAGATTGCGGCCGAGCGGCGGGGGTTTTGTAGGGCGCTAGGTCGGTTTGGTCGGGGGGGGGGGAAGAAAGGCGGTTCGCGGAAGTCGGTTTCGGGCGCGGAGAGGGGACCGGCGCACTCCGGCGCTAGCGGCCAACGGCGGCAGCGGTGACGCCGGCCGGTCGGGAAAAAGGGGGAAAGGGGGAAGAAAAAGGAGGCTTGCCACCTAGCCGATTTGGGTAAGGGCGCGCGCGCGGGGAGATAGAGCGCTGGCTCTCTCGGCTCGGCGCGTGCGGGCACGTGCGCGGTGTGCACGGGCCGAGCGGCCTGGCGCGGCCCAGCGGGAAAAAGGCGGCCGGGCAGGCGGCTGGGCCGAGGCGGCACGCGGGAGAGAGCTGGGCCGGGAGGCGGCCCAGGGAAGGAAGAGGAGAGAGGGGGGGGAAAGAAAACAGGCCGAGAGGGGCTGGGCCGGCAGCGGCCCGAGGGGAAGGAGAGAGGCAGGAAGCCGAAGGGGAAATTCGGCCCAGGTCAAGGGAGGACAACCAGACTTTTCCAGAGAGAAAGAAAGGGGAGTTTGAGGGCTCGGATTTGAAATCCGATTTCACGGTTTTCTCCGGGATTGAACTGAGAGGGGAGACACGAGACCTTGGCACACAACAAGACTCAACTGAAGAGCAAGCTTTCGCAAATAGGATTTTTAGCAGATTAGTTTTCCCGCTAACGCCGCGACAAAACGGGCGTTACAGACTTTTTCCATTGTCCTTGTCTGGATCAGCATTTACCTAATTTTCTTCCTTGCCTTATAATTCTATCAAAGGATGGGCCGATCTAGAAATACAATTTCATAGATATTTCTTCAATGGGGTTCAAGAGAGAAGCTATCGGACTTGACATCTTTAAGACAGAAGTCTGATGAATCGGTTTCAGATTCTATCCAAAGATTCAGAGATATAAGAAATAGATGCTACAGTCTTAATTTAACCGATTCACAACTTGATGATTTAGCTTTCCAGGGATTACTTGGGCTGAGAAGAGAAAGATTTTCTGCACAAGACTTTGAAAGTTTAGCTTATCTAGTTCAGAAGGTATCGACACATGACCAAAGATTCCAGGAAGCAAAGAAGTTTGTCAGAAAAACCAACAATGTCAACAATGTTTACAATTATGATTATAATTTAAAAGACGAAGACGCAGAGATTGGCTTGGCAGAGTGGAAGAAACAAAAAGATTGTCATATGTCAATGGGTTAAAGATACTGGAAAAGAAAAGAAGTATGATTTTGATATCAACAAAGCCGATAGGATATTTGATTTGCTGCTACAGGAGAAACAGATTCAATTTACAGTGGGTCATGTGATTCCATCGGCTGAAGAATTAAGAAAAAGAAAATATTGCAAGTGGCATAATACATGATCTCATCATACCAATGAATGCAAGGTGTTCAGGCAACAGATCCAATCGGCTATAGAGAATGGTAAAATCAAGTTTGATGATGGCAAGAAGCCAATGAAGATTGATGGCCACCCTTTTCTTGTCAATATGGTCCATACAACAGCAAGTGAAGCCGATAAGAGGAATTATCAGACTTATCAACAAAATAAATTCAATTCTACCAAATTGATCAGCAAGTACCAGAAGAAACAAGACAAACAAGTTCAGAAGTATTATCCAGAGGGTAGTCTTTGTTTTGATCCTCATTAGAAATGTGAGTTCTTTAGGTTTTGCTGGAATGAAGTGATGATATTACCATTGGTTGAAGATTGCCTAGGATGCAGTAATGAAGATGCAATGTACTATGGTAGTTTTCGTCAATCAAGCAGTCTAAGATCTGAGAATCGGCTGATACAGAAAAAGTTGTCAGTATATCAACGTTTAGGGCTGATTCACCAAGATTATTGTAAAGATGAAGCTGATGAAGAACAAGAGGGTCAAGTTCAAAGCCCTCAATGGTGTCCAACCGGAATTTTCACAAAAATCAGAAAAAGAGAGTACAACGATTGATAAACAAGGAACAGATGCAAGAGGGTGAAGAAGAGATCAATTATCGGCTGAAACGTACAAGGAAGGAGTGGTGTATCAAATCCAAAGTTGTGTCAATCGATGAAGTCAAAGTTGAAAAAGCCAGAAAATCAGCATCTGCTAAGGGAAAGGCTATAGCTTCATCTTTGATCAATATGGTGTTTATGTTACCAGTAGAGTATAGCATAAATTCAACGCATCAGGAGGTTGAAGAATCATTGGCAAAGTGAACATTGTTACCAAAGCAAGCTGTTTTTGAGAAACCCAAAGACAATGAGCATCAACATCTTGGACTGTTATACATTAAAGGATTTGTCAATGGGAAGCCGATGCCCAAAATGTTAGTTGATGGGGGAGTAGCTGTAAACATGATGCCTTATACTACATTCAGGAAGCTTGGTAAAACTCCAGAAGATTTGATCAAGACCAACATGGTGCTAAAGGATTTTGGAGGCAATTCATCTAAGAAAAAAGGAGTCCTGAATGTTGAGTTGACAGTAGGTAGCAAGATAATTTCAACCACATTTATTGTCATTGATGAATAAGGATCATATAGTTTGCTATTGGGAAGGGATTGGATACATGCTAATTGTTGCATTCCTTGAACAATGCATCAAAGTTTGATTCTGTGGCAAGGAGACCAAGTAAAAATCATACAAGCCGACAGGTCAGTAAATGTTACTATTGTTGATTTATCTATTTGGGAGATGGAAGTTGTCGATTATTTGTGAGGAAAAGTCTAGGAAGGAGATTATTTAAAAGTGTCCAATTGTAACATACAGGCAATCAGTGATGAAGAACCCCAACCTTTGCTGTGAAGACATAGGAGATGGTCCCAATTTTTATGCTATAGGTACTGTAGATGATTTACAAATTTAAATTGGGGCAAGAGTTTACGTCGGCCAATGAGTTAGAAGAGGTAGATATTAGAACTAGTGATAAGCCAAGGTAGACATTTGTAAGTACTAAATTGTCAAATGAATTCAAAAGGAATTAATTGAGTTATTAAAGGAATGCAAAGATTGTTTTGCCTCGGAATATTATGAAATGCCAGATGTGGAGATTATGGATACCTTATACTCACACGGCTGGCTTATCCAACTAGTTATAGGGGATAGGCTTTATATGATGATTATGTAACTGATTAGGACTTAAGTATTACGTTTCCTTGGGAATTAAGGAATGACTTATAGTCCTGAGTCGGTAATATTGTAGATAATGATTAGGAGATTAATACCGCATGTGGTTAAGCCTCTGTCTTGTGAACATGCCCTCTTGTACTATATAAGAAGGGCAGGGCTCCCCTGGAGGGGCAGATAGTTTTTCTTCTACACACAACTCGATTGGGGTCCAGCTAAACTTGTCAGGCCCCCTCATGGTCTTGAAGAAAGGTGGGCCCCATTCAGCTACCGTGGCCAAGAAACGGCTAAGCTCCCGTGAGCTTTTTCACTTCTCGTACGTTCTTCGGCTGCTGCATTTATTGTATTGCATCGATTTTCTCTAGTTTTGCCTCTATAGCTCTCTCGGAGATGAGGAACCCCAAGAGTTTGCCCGTGCATATGCCGAAGTCGCATTTTTCCTGGTGAAGCTTAATTCCGGCCACTCGCAAGTTGTCGAAGGTTTCCTACAAGTCGGTGATGTGGTCAATCGTTTTTTGGCTTTTTATGGCTATGTCATCGACATACTCCTCAACGTTCCAGCCGATTTGTGTGCTGAGAACCTTGTAAATTAGTCTGGCGAAAGTGGCCCCCGCGTTCCTAAGGCCGAATGGCATTCTGAGGTCGCAAAAGGTGCCAAAAGGAGTTATAAATGCCGTCTTTGCCCGGTCCCTCGTAGATCCACAAAAACCTACGGTTTTCGTATCGTGACCATTACTAGCTCTGCGCAATAAATATCAGCAGTTCCGGTCCTAACTTCACGCCGTTATCTTTCTTCACGCCAACTAACGCCCCAAAACTGCGTAAGCCTTCCTCGTCTTCTCTGGCAAACCTCACCGACAACACAAGCTCCCTAGCTGTGACCTTCATCAACTCCCCAACGACCTCCTTCTTCAAGCTCAATGGCCACCATCACCGATGTTCCCCTGGTAAGTTCCTTAAATTTGTTAATCTTTATCGGCTTCTTTTGCTCACCACCCCTGTTCTAGATCGAATTCTGCTTTTAGATCCCCTTTCTCAGCAACTTCTTGATTTACCCTTGATTTTTCTTCAATTGTAGCATCTAAGAGACCAAATTGCCATCCTAGTCCTGAAAGAACCAACCCACTATTTTCTTGGGCCGATGGACGATATGGACCCCTGCTACCTTATCAATGCCGAAATTGACAGAATCCCATATAAGCAAACCAAGCCCAACATAGCCGATTGGCAAACTGTGTTTAGATCTTGGTCTTCTAGCTTGGATGGATGGAGAACATGGTACAAAAGGATATCGGCCTCTAAGCAATCTATGTGAGAAGAAATGGGAATAGCCCAACGCTTATCTTTGTCTTTAGCCGATATGAACAAAGATGAACCTATGCTGTCATCGGCTGCATACTTCTGGTCCGATACTCTTAATGCCTTCTTGTTTGGCCAAGGGCCGATGACACCAACCTTATTGGACGTTAAGATGTTTACTGGCTTGGACATCATCTCATCGGCTAACCCCCTCTCCTTGAAAGTCAAATGTGAACATAAGTTGTCAACCAAAAATGTGGGTGGCTGGTCAGGTTATATCTCCAATCACATCGGCACAGGCCCCAGTAACAGATAGAGAACACATAGCTTTTCTCAATCTCTGGTTAGAAAGGTTCATTTTCTGTGGATCAACCTGTGGCCCAACAGCAAACATGTAACATCTAGCCTAGGCCCTGCTAGCAAATAAATCCATTCCTTTGGGCAAATTCTTACTCGGAGCTATGTATCAAATCTTAAACCAATCAACATCTAAACTCCTCTCTAGATATTTTGTCGGCTATGGAGGACCTTGGTGGTATTTACAGCTCTGGTTGAACCTATATACACTTAATGTTGCTCAAAGGAGCCCCTTGTATTCATCAAGCTTTCCATCAGACCACTCAGATGATGAGGAAGCTAGCACACGCCGATGCATGTCCTTTGGCGAGACAGCATCAACCTATCCTGGATCAGGGCCATCGGCTGAAGCTTTTCAAGAGTGGTTTGATCAGTTCTATGATGGGTTTCCCAAAGCCACAAGTGTCTGGTTCCCTTATGTCAGTTTTGCAGATTATGAGCTCCCAGCCAATTTAAGGCTAAATGACTTGAATGATGCAACCGATCTCCATTTAAGGGAAAATTTTGTATCGACTATTTTTCCATGCATCCTTCCTACAGGGGTATCTCAGGGCCACAACATACAAGTATCTTATGAATTCTATCATCCGACATTGGCTGCGAGATAACTTGGAATGGGTCAGCTCCCTGTCAGCTTACATTTTGCAAGAAAAATTCAAACAAGAGGTGTTGTTACATCGGCTCTGCAGATGGACAGTGTTCTTAACATCAAAGGTCCCATACTTGGATCCTTAGACAACGTAAACATCCATCTTCTGAGAAGCCAACTCTTTGACAAGTGGTGGAGTGACTGGAAGAAGCACTTATTTCACCTATCGGCTAACTTTTATTTGACTAAAATAATTCCATCCCTCAGCCCTCTGGTAAAACCACCTTTCTTCTTCTCTTCAATCAGTTTCATCCTTTTGTCTTTAAAAATTGCCTAACTCTTCCCTTGCAGGTCCCAGACGTTCTTCGTCCAGCTCAAAGCTTAAGCGGCCAGCCGAATGTATATGCACTAGTCTTGCTGCCATCAGGCGACCTAGCTCCATCAATTATCGACTTAGCTACCCCCATAGTAGAATCATTGCTGAAAGGCCAAGTCAGGGAGCCTATACCTAAGTCTGGTGGGAAGCGCAAGCAAACAATTACCAAGAAGTTGACAAAGAAGCCAAGAGCTGCATCTCCTAAGAAACTTGCCGATAGTACTCTCCCACTCGACTATGACGTTAAAGCCTTTCTGGATGAAGCAATTATGGAGGAAGAAATTGATAAGGCCGCAGCTGACATAAGCGACACTGAAGACCAATCTGCAGCCGATCCCAAGACAGCCGATGTGGCCACTCCTCCAAGATCACCAACCAAATCTGACACACAAGCTTCATCTCAACCTCGTCAACGCAGGACAATCCGCAAAGTGAACATAAAATGTAATTTGTCTTCAGTTTTAACCTTCTTCAAAACTTTGTTAACATTTGCTTTTTGCAGCCCAAGATGGTATTGGCTATGGCCATGGACAAACACTTTTCGATGCCCCCTTGTCTCCAACTCAAGCTTCTTCAATAGCATCAGTAATATCTAAAACTTCTCAAACTTGTAACATCAGCCGATACACAAGCACTTAATACTTACTATCTTTTCAACCCAAAGCTCCATCGGCTTCCCCTCATCGGCCATCTCCAAGTAATCAAGCTCTTTCTGCTGCTGGTAGTCACCATGTAGAAGACAAGAAAAGACCACTGCTGCACCGATGGCTCAGGTAAACTTATCAATACACCTCATCGGCTCAATCTCGTTTGTCACTAAACATCAATCTTGTTTTGCAGAATCTAACCGATATGTTTTCATTCAACATCAGGCAGTTCTTGGATGAGGACGATGAGGAAATCACTAGCAAGGCTAAATTCCCAATCTTCGACAGTTTAAGAGCCTAACTACTGGACATAGTCGATCGGCTCAATGCCTCCCTGGATGCCTTAGTCACCAACTGTGGGCCGATCAGAAGCAAATTTCAAGAAATCTAAGATCAGCTGCCTGATGAAGTCATTGATGCTATATCTCCAGCAGCCTTCCTTGAGTCTCATCAAATAAAGGTTCAACGGGCACAGCAAAGATTTGCAGATCGTCATGAACTTAAAGCTTAGGAATCAACCCTTCAAAGTTGCTAACAACAAGTAAACAAAAACAAGGCTAAGCTTGATGAGCTAATGGCTGGCTCAGAAGCAACCCAAAAACATATAGCCAAGCTGGAATGACAAGAAGCTGATCTTCTAGCTAGATTGGAACAAACTCGCAAAGAGATTACTGAAGAAAAATAAAAGCTAGCCAATCTTCCAAAAGCCATCGACACCCAGCGAGCAAAATTGAAGGCATCGACCAAATTCATAGCAGCCCAAAACAAAGCCTTGAAGCCGATCCCAGGGACAGATGCCGATGACGCTAAAGTTATCGAAGAAGTTGACCAAATCCGCTTGCAAGCAATATCAGCAATCCAAGCTTTTTTAGGTTGATGTAATATTTCTAAGCTCTTGATACACTTAACATCTTCTGTGTAATATATCTGTCGGCTTCTTAGCCGATTTTGGCTCCCACATTTGTATTTTTCTAAGGTGTTGTCGTATTTTTTGTCTAAGGGCGATAATAGATATTGGCCATCTTAAGGCGATGTTACCATACATCGGCTAAACAACCAATTACGAATTGATCCAAACACGTGGATAATACCTTTTCAAATATTTTTCATTCAAAGCCTTCCTAAAAACTTCTCCATCAAGACCTTCAAGTAAATATGCATTTCTATGCACACAACTAGGAACCCGATAGGCCCCTCCCAATTAGGTGACCACTTTCCAAACTTGTTATCTCTGGTCCCTATCGACAGGATCAATTTCCAAACAAGCTCTCCTTCCTCAAAAGTCTTTGGCATAACCTTTTTATTATAATGTTTTCGAACTCTTTCCTTATCTCGTTTGATCTTTTCTAAAGCACGCAATCGGACTTGTGCCAAATCTTCCAAGTCATCAATCATCAGGCTATGATAATCATCGGCTGATAACTCATTTTGCAAAGAAATCCTTCTTGAGACGATATTAGTTTTCCAAGGTAAAATAGCTTCATGCCCACATACAAGTTGATAAGGTGGCACTTGTCTAGCCCCATGACATGCCATCCGATAAGCCCATAATGAATCGGCCAGAGTAGTATGGTACCTTTTAGGTTGTTCAGCAATCTTCCTCTTAATCAACTTGATCAAACTTTTGTTAGAAGCTTCAGTTTGCCCATTAGCTTGTGCATAATAAGGAGAAGAATTTAACAACTTGATGCCCATACTATCAGCAAACTGAATAAACTCATCGGCTACAAAAATAGACCCCTGATCTATCGTGATAGTCTATGGAATCCCAAACTGATAAATTATATGCTCCATCACAAATTCAATGGCATCTTTGGAATCAACTTTCTTTAAAGGAATTGCTTCAGTCCACTTTGTAAAATAATTCGTTGCCACCAAGATATATTTATACCCCTTGCTTGATGGTGGATTAATCTGGCCGATTGAGAAGCATTCCTTAAATAATTAATAATATCGTACCTCGAATCATCGGCATCAACTTCTGTAACCTCAATATCAACATCTTTCAACATCGGCTTATAGCCCGATACACCTTGAGCTAAATCATTGGCTTCAATATTCTACTCTCCTGATAATAACCTTGAAATTTTTCATCAACTCTTGGCACTTTTCATTATAAACCTTCAAGATATCATTCCTGCATTCATACTCCCCTGATAACTGATTGATTACCAACATTGAATCCCCAACAATCTCAATAACATCGGCTTCAACCTCTTTCAAGAGTTGCAAACCCTTAAGCACTGCTTCATACTTAACTTGATTGTTTGTATAATAAGGTTTGATCATAAAAGCAAACTCAAAACTTACCCCCTAGGTGATATAATCACCAAGCCAATACCACAACCATGTGTACAAATAGATCCATCAAAGAATAATGTCCAAGGCATCATCTCAACATAATTAATTGACTCACCTCGATGCTGAACAATAAAATCGGCAACCGTTTGTTCTTTTATTGCTTTAGCCGATTCATATCTAAGATCAAATTATGTCAAGGCAAAAATCCACTTCCCAACTATAGCTTTCAAGACTGGAGCCGATAGCATATATTTTATTACATCGGCCTTGCAAACTATTGTGCACTGATTTGAAAGTAAATAATACCTCAACTTTGTACATGAAAAATATAGACATAGACACAATTTCTCAATAGGGGTATTGTCTCTGCATCCAAAAGCCTTCTGTTAAGGTAAAATATTGTCCTTTCTTTCCCATCAACCTCTTGAACTAGAACTAAGCAGATAGACCTGTCATCGACCGATAAGTAAAGCTTAAACAGAATCCCTTTCTGAGGTGGCATCAACATTGGAGATGAACTAATATTGCCAATGCTTTCTGTTGCTTTTGTCCCTAAACAAATTCCTGATCGGTTTTCAACCTTAACAATGGAGTAAAAGGCTCAATTCTTCCTGACAAGTTAGAAATAAATCTCCTTACAAAATTAACCTTGCCGATCAAGGATTGCAACTTGGTTTTATTTTGTGGAGGTTCAATATCTCTAATAGCATTTATACTTCTCTGTGTTATCTCAATCCCCCTTTCATGAACTAGAAAACCAAGGAATTGCCCAGTCGATACACCAAAAGCAAATTCAAACCATATTTCCTTGTTCTTTCTAGCACTCTTCATAGATCGGCTATATGTCCATCAATCTCTTTATATTTCACAAGCACATCATCAATATAAATTTCAACCGATACACCAATGAGATCATGAAAAATATAATTAATAGTTGTAGAATCAAATGTGTTTGATTATCATTTTATGTGATGAAACATTGGTGGCTTGCGACATTTTATGTGTGTAATATTGGTTTATTGAGATGGTATTTCATGTGATTATATATGATTGATTTTGTGAAGAGTTGTGCGGATTTGACCTGGCGGTCAGACCGACCAGGCACGGTCGGTCAGACCGGTGGTATGCGTGCGGTCAGACCGGCCGGCCCGCGGTCTGACTGGAAGGTTACCTGTTCGCTTTCGGTTTCGGTTTATATTTTCGGTTACGGATTGTTTGTTCGTGGATTTGACTTCTAGATGGTTTCTATGCGTGTGGTTACTATTGTTATACTAATGTGAGTCAAGTTTGGACAAACTTGTGCTCGGAATATGGTTTCTTTATCGTATGTGTGCAGGTATTGCTTAAGGCCTCGGGATAGTGTTGCCGGTGATGGATCGGAGTCGACTTGGGAGAAGTGGACGTCCAGGGATCAAGAGATCACGTGGGATACTAAAAGGCTAGAGGATAATGCACGTGGAAGATAGAGAATTCATATGGTATGCGATAGGAAACATGTACGTATGGAAAGAGGAGTTGAATTTGGAAGGGAGTCCGAATTCGTGAAGATGGATGGAGATAAGGAAAGAGATGAGTTTGAAGCTTGCAAGAGAAGGTTTCCCACGTGGTTGGGAGTCCTAATTCGTGAGAGATTCGTGGGTTTTGTACAGCCTACTTCATGTATAAATAGAGAGGGAGGGTGTGCCTCCTACCAGAATTGATTGTGTGGTTCATAAGTTGAGAGAATAGCTAGGGCTTCGAGTAAGGTCGAGATTTTGATGAGGAGTGCTGTTGTTGCACTTTGTAAACACTTTTAGATGCAATAAAGTTGAGAGTTACAATTTATATCTTCGAGTTTGTCATCTACCGGTGTTTTTTGGGTCCCGACGGTCTGACCGAAGGAGTTCGTGCGGTCTGACTGGCGAGAGTGTGGCGGCGGTCTAACCAGAGGCAAGGCGGCGGTCTGACCGGCCAGGAGGGGCGGTCTGACCGGCGGCTACACAGCGGTGTGACCGGCAGTACTTTGACAGCGGTAGTACGATCTTGTTCTTGAGATTGTTTTTGTTTTTCCAGATTGGTTTCGTTGGATTTTAGAGGTAATTTGTGATTTGGTTAAAGTTTTGGTTTTTGGTCTTCCCTACCATTCACCCCCCCTCTGGTAGGTTGGATTACTCTGTTTCGATCCTACAATAGCCTTTTAATATGTAGCACCAGCACTCTTCAAACCAAAAGTCATAACAACCCACTGATACAAGCTGATTGCACCAGGACACCGAAAGGCCGTCTTGGGAATATCTTCTTCAGCCATAAAAATTTGGTTGTATCCTGCATTGACATCCATAAAACTAATAATCTTATGTCCAGATGCTGCATCAACTAATAAATCAACAATCGGCATTGGGTACTCATCCTTGGCCGTAGCTTTGTTCAAATCCCTGAAGTCAATACAAACTCTAAGCTTTTCATTTTTCTTCATTACTGGTACTATATTTGAAACCCATTCAGCATATCAGTAGGGCCTTATAAAATTGGCATCATAAAGTCTTGTAATCTCAGCCTTGATAGCATCATACCTCTCTGGCTTGAATCGTCTCTGAGGTTGTTTATATGACCGATATCCTGGTTTAATAGGGAGCCGATGTTCTACTATGGATCGGCTAAGTCTTGGCATCCCATGGTACTCCCATGCAAAACAATCTCTATACTCTTTTAATAATTCCATTATTTCCTTTTTGAATATATCTGACAATTTAGCACTTACAAATGTCAGCCTAGGTCTATCACCATCACCAATATCTACTTCTTCTAACTCATCGGTAGACATAAACCCTTACCTCAATTTTCCTTCAAAATCATCCATAGAATCTTCTACATATGCATTGGGGCTAACCTCTATGTCGTCAAAGTAAAAGTTGAGGTTCTTTATCACTAATGGGCTGAATATCATATTCGGACACTTTTAAGAAATCACCTTCCCATACTTTACCTGAGAAGCAATCAATCAACTCCTTCCATCTTCCAGATATATAAATCGGCAATAGTAACATTAATTGACTTGTCAGCTTGCACGATCTCTACCTGGTCTCCTTGCCACTGAATCAAGCTTTGATGCATTGTTGAAGGTATGCAACAATTAGCATTTATCCAATCTCTTCCTAACAATAAACTATATGATCCCTTTCCATCAATGACAAAAAATATGGTTGGAATTGTTTTACTACCAACTGTCAACTCAACATTCAAAACTCCCCTTGTTTCAGATGAATTTCCTCCAAAATCTTTTAACACCTTGTTGGTCTTGATCAAATCTTCTGGAATCTTTTCAAGCTTTCTGAATATCGTATAAGGCATAAGATTGACAGCCCCTCCTCCATCAACTAGCATCTTGGACATCGGCTTCCCATTAACAAAACCCTTAATGTATGCCTCAAGTGCCGATGTTCACCATCCTCAGGTCTTTCATAAACTGCTTGCTCCAGTGTTAGTGTCAACTTTGCCAATGATTCTTCTATCTCTTCATCGGCTGCATGTATACCGTACTTTGTTAGTAACACAAACACCATATTGACTGAAGCTAAAGCTATAGCTTTACCTTTTACAGATGTTGAAACCTTATTGTGTAAAATCAAAGTATGTTTGATTCTTTTGTTGTGATGAACAATTGGCATCTGAGGTTATTGGTTTTGATATTTGGAGATTATTGGCGAAGTGGTTTGTGAGATGATTGAATTTTCAGACGGGGAATAGGAGCTACTGTTTTTGTTGGGTCCGGTCAGACCGGGCAAGTAAGGCCGGTCGGACCGGAGGTATGTGTGCGGTCAGACCGAAGGTCTATGACTAGCAGGTAAGGCTGGTCAGACCGAAGGTGTGTGTGCGGTTAGACCGGCCAGCCCGCGGTCTGGCCAGTCGACTCTGTATCGGTTTCGGTTTCGAGTTGTTTTATTGGATATCCGTGGTTAATTCATATTTATGGCTTCTAGATGGATACTATGCATATGTAATACTGTTGTGTACTAACAATGAGTCAAGTTGGTGATAGCTTGTGCTCGGATATGGTTTCTTTGTTTGATTCATGTGTAGGTAATCTTTACGTCTCGGGAGAGTATTGCCGATGATGGATTGGGAGTCAACTTGGAAATAAGGTGACGTCAGGACGATCAGATATCATGCGGGATTCTTAGGCTAAAGATTAATGCACGTGGTTGGTGAAGATTCCATATGGCATACGATGGAGATATTGTGTACGTATGGGATGCGGAGTCGAATTTGGAAGGAGTCCAAATTTGGTAAAATTGGAATATGTAAATTTGGTTTCTTGTACAGGATGGTTTCTTAGGTGGATTAGGACTTCTTGTATGAGTTTGGTTCATGGCTTTAGGCTGCTTACCTTATGTATAAAAAGAAAGGGAGGGTGTGACCTCCCGATATCACTTTGGAGAGCATTGAGTTGAAAGTTTAGTTAGGGTTTCGAGTTTAGTCGAGATTTTCGTGAGGAGTGCTGTTGTTGCACTTTGTAAACACAGAGAGAAGTAATAAAGTTGTCATCTACTTTGAGAGATCTTTAATTTGTGTTTGCTCTGGTTCGGCGGTCTAACCGGCGAGTCATAGGCGGTCAGACCGATGCATCGAAGCGGTCAGACCGGCGGGGACACGGCGGTCAGACCGGTCAAGGTGGCAGGAGGTAGAGGCGATTTTGGAGCAGTCAGACCGGGGAATCAGTACTGGTTAGACCGACGACACAGCGCGGTCAGACCGGCCGATTTATTTCGTTCAGACCGATCTACATCGATTTGAGGATAACTTTTAATTCCGCTAAAAGTTTTGGTTTTTGGGTACTATAACCAATCACCCCCCTCTGGTTGGCTTAGTTCTTGTTCTTTGATCCTACAAGTGATATCAGAGCCTCGCTTTTTTCTTTGGATTTTTGCCGATCTAGAGTTTTTAGCCATGGTAACAAGTTTTCAACTAAGCCGCATATTTTCAATAGTTTGGATTTTTCTTATTGGTGGCATAAGATGCAATCCTACATTATGGCCCAAGATTATGATTTTTGACAAAAGGATGCTCTTCCTTATGAGATTCCTGATCAAATTACTACCGAAGCTTCGAAAACTGAGTTTAATAACAATTGCAAAGCCTGTAATATTTTGTTGAGTGGAATTTCTCGTTCAGATTTTGATCGTGTGTCACATCTTGAAACCGCCCATGAGATTTGGAATTCCTTGAGAAACTTTCATCAAGGAACTACTAACATTAAAGAACTTCGTCGAGATCTTTTCAAAAAGGAATACATAAAATTTGAGATGAAACCAGGAGAAGCTTTGGATGATTATCTTGGTAGATTTAATAAGATTTTGAGTGATCTTAGATCTGTTGATTCTTCTTATGACTCAAATTACACAGAATCTGAGGTTTCTCGTCACTTTTTGAATGGTCTTGATATGTCTATTTGGGAGATGAAGGTTACATCTATTCAAGAGTTTGTCGATATGTCTACTTTGACGTTGGATTCACTTTACACAAAACTCAAAACTCATGAGATGAATATTCTTTCTCACAAGATAGATTCTAAGTCTAGTGCTTTGGTTTCTCCCTCGACTTCTTTGGATGTTGGTGCTTCTTCGTCAAATTCTACCGCTCTTGCTTTGATTAATGCCATGTCCAATGAGCAACTCGAACTGTTCGAGGAGGAGGATTTGGTTTTGGCTGCTAACAAGATTTCTCGAGCTGTGAACAATGTCTGGTACAGGAAAAGAGGAGGTCAAACTCATTGCTTTGAATGTGGTGCACTTAGTCACATTCATTCACATTGTCCTAAGCTTGGGAGAGGCAAGAAGGAAGACAACGGTGAAGAGAAAACCAAGGACGACAAGCCCAAGCCGAACAGCACGTTCAAGGGGAACAAATCCAAGGATGTGGTCAGGAAGGTGTTGAGTCAAGTCTATGCTGCTTTTGAGCCACTAAGCGACATAGATTTTGATAGTGATGACGACAAGGAGAAGGAATAGAACATCTTCGGTGTTTGCTTCATGGCTCGTGGTGAATCGGATTCAGAGTATGAGGATAATGAGGTGAGTTCTCTTGAGGAAGGTATTCTTATTTTAAGTGCAAAAAATAAGAAGTGTGAGAAGATGTATAAAAAACAAGAGTTCATGATTGAATCTCTAAATGCTGAAATTGCTAGATTGAAATCTCTTATTCCTGATGATGATGACTGCAAAAATTGTGAGATTTTAATGAATGAAATTTCAAAGATTAGAGAAATTAATGATTTGATATTGAAATCTTCTTTTGCTCTTGGATTTGCTATGTACACACGCACATTAGATGAGTTGTTTTTAACTAAAAAATTGTTGAAAAAATATCAAATTGCTTTTTATGCTAGTTCGATGTTTAACATGATTTGTGCTAGAAAGTTAAAACAACACAATATTTTCAATTGCTCAACATGTACTCTAAACAAGATGAGATTGAAAGATGCTTTGCGTTGTGTTGAGTATATGGAAGATAATGTAAAATCTGATGAAGTGCTTTCTTGTCCAAAATGTTGTAAAAACAAAGGTGTCATGGTAGATTGTGAAAATTCTGTAAATTTGGAAAAAGAGGTTTCTTATTTGAAAAGTTCTTTGGCAAAATTTTTTAAAGGTAAGAAACAACTTAACATGATTTTGGATCAATCTAAAGTGACTAGCTACAATAGGGGTGTAGGTTTTGATGTTCATGATTATTTCACCAAAAATCAACCCAATGTTTTGAAAGTGACTCAACATGGTGAAATTTTGAGAAAACCTAATGTTGTGAAAACAGTTTGTAAATCTGCTGGAATAATGCCCTCTCTTTCTTCTACACCAAAAGAAACTAAAACTAATATTTCAAAACCATTAACTGCTAGGGAAAAGTATACTTGTTCCTTTTGTGGCAAAGATGGTCATCTTGTTGGTTTTTGTTTCAAATTAGCACGTAAACAAAAAAAAGAAAGAGAGATTGTTTTTGCTAAATCTAAGTGGCAGAAATCTGGTTTTTTCTCGAGAAAACCGATCAGACCGTAGTGGGTCGCGCGGTCAGACCGACAATCGGTCTGACCGGCTACTGACCGTCGGTCAGACCGGGCTCTGGTCAGACCAGTGGTACAGAAGCGGTCAGACCAGGCCCCGGTTAGACCGGCTACTGTACTTCGGTCAGACCGGCCTCGAAGAAATTTTTCTGAGAACTCTCAAACTGGTTTTGCTGGTCGTGTCTCAGTACTGGATTCCTAAATTTTTTTTATCTAACCCCAGTACTGAGGCTTCGACATCATCTTGTGTGTAGGCTTTGGTGGAGAGGAAGGAGAACGTGTAGATCGTGGATTCCTGTAACATACCCAAAATTTGAATTTCAAATTTTGCATCTAAAAAAAATGTCAAGAATATTTTTCCTAAATAGGAATACTAATATTTTTCAACTAAAGACCTAGGTGAGTCTAATATGACCAGTTTAAATATGCAAATTTGTGAATAATTTAAAACCTTTTACTTAATAGCTCAAAGGGATAAAACTAAAACATAGTGTGTGCATGTATTTGCATAATGTATTGTTGTGACTTGAGTCCTTTTGCTTGCTTTTGGATTTTACTAGCATTTCATAATAGGATGAGCATAATGTGAATACATCATAATTCATAAATAATAAAAGCACTACACCTGTCATCACCTTAGGTGCACCTGTGCCCAAGTGTCTTGTGATTTAAGCATGGTGAACTGAAAGTAAAGTCTAATCATATTATCTCTGGTTAATTACAAATCAAAATATAATTTTACAATCATTTAAATATATATTTATAATAGTAACACTTAAAGGTAGGTGAACTCATTTAATATTTAAAAATAATTGGTGCAATATAAAATCATGGGGAAATTCATGTAGATACTATTCAATATATATATCTCACTGGAATTTTGGTATAATTTAATATGTACAATTGATATCTCCAATGATTAGGTCAGAACAGTCAAACTATAAATTATTTCTGAACCCTAATCGGCAAAATTGATACACATTTCATATGTGTATTTTATCACATGAAAATTTATAGAGGATATAATTTATTCAAATACTAATCTATTTATCATGAATTAATATAATTTTTCCAGAATTTATTTTATTAGTTTTGACCCCCTAAAAGTTCAATTTAATTTTAGATAGGCCTATTTTCTTTATTTTGCTGAGAATAAAATATAAGGAATTTTTGAGTGCAACCAAGGATAATGGAAACTAGATCAATTTATCTTTCTCCACAAAAATCCACCCAAATTTATCTGCTCCACAAAATAAACTGTTGAATAATACTATGAAAGGGATAGAATTAATTCTGAAAATTTCAAAATTCTATTTGTACTGAACCTTCTACCCATCCCTCAATGTATAACCTAGTGCACCACGAGGTGGGCCCACATGGCAGCCTCATCAGCTTGCCCTAACGCTGGTCCACTTCTTTCCTTCGGTGCTTAATACAGAGAGAACGAGAGAGCGAGAGAAGAGGGGCGCAAGGTTCTTGCTCGACGCGTGTCCGTCGTCGTGGCGACGCCGGGCTCCTCCCTTATCTTCCCCGACAGTGTCGCATATCTCTTCTCTCCTCCCCAATACCGATCAGACCGAGGGAGGAAAACCCTAGCCCCTCCGACATCCTCAAACTCACTGCCTGCCGTGAGAAAGATGAAGGCCGCCAGCGCCGATGAGCCATGGTTGCCCTCTCCTTTCTCGCGTTCCATTCTCTTCACCTGATGCTAGGCATTTACTCTTTTGACACCGATTCATTTCGTCCATCATAGCAACGGGTACACCGCCGTGCCGACGACACTCCAGAGCACACACCGAAGGTCGCTGCTGCTGGCATCATTGTCGCGTAGCATGAAAGGGACCATCTCGGGTCAAGCCATCGCGCCACCGATCTTCCCTTGAGGTCCTCTCCAAAACCCCTCAAGAATCCCTGAGGATCATCCACCGACGAGGGATGTCGCCGTCATCTTCCCCAACTCCAGCCAACCGACGCTGTCGCCGATTTCTTTTTCCCTAGTGAGCTCCAAGTCGATTCCTTGCACCTACCCCATCCTCTAGTGGTTCATAACCTTGTGAATGTTTTAGTTTAGTAGTTTGTAGGCTGGGTTGACCTATCGTCGTCGACCCGGAGTTTTTGTCCACAACTCGGTATGGTCCTGGGTACCCCATAGTTACACACACATGTCTCATGGATGCCTAATTCGAGCCCGACCATCACATGCACCACAGCCATGAAGCCGTTGCCGCTCGTGCTGTCACCGGTGTCGCCTCCGACCATCTCCGGCATCAAGATCACAACCGTCGGGCGTGCAAAGGTGTTGCGTATCTTTTCTTCTTTAGCCGCATCGTCCATCTCCCCGCCTTTCACCGTCGGCATCACCGTCAAGCTTGCAGTGAGCTCTGCCGCTACTACTGCTGCTTCCTTTCTACAATGAGCCAATGACAGGTAGACCCCACTTAATCAGGTACTAAGAACTGTAATTAGGAGAAGTTTAAAACTTATAAGGTTAACTCTGCAAAAGTGCTTAGTATGACTTGTGGACCCAGGATCTATTTTTAATTAAGGAAAACAATGAGCACTCTTAAAGCATTTCCATTCAACACGTGCCTATGGACTGTCACACCCGGAAATTCACTACCAGAATTTTCGAAACTGAATGTGTATTAAATCCCCTGTCCAGGACCAGCCAGGGTATACAAACGACAAAGTTGACATATAGTTTCACGTCTTCCAAATAGAGTAAAAGTCTTACAGAAATACAGCGGAAAAACGAAAAGACAAACTAAACTAGAACGGGACTCTTGCAGCGAGCTGGCACCATTCCACAAGCATCCTCGACGGCGGACGAAGCCTACTCCTCAGAAAAACCTCCATCGGACGCATACTCCTCTTCTGGTGTGGGGAAAAATTAAGCAAGACTAAGTACTACCCAATGTACTCAACAAGTCATACCGGAAAAGGGAGGTATGATGCAGGGTATTCCAAAGCCAGGCAAGGGTTTATTTGCATAAAATAAGCATTTAAAAAAAACAGTAGTTGAAAGCAGTAGAAAACATTGAATTAATTGATCAATATTAACCATCACTGTCCAACGCTACACCACGTTGCGACAGGCCCAAACCATCCACCTGAACTAAACCAGTTCCAGTAATTCAAGTTATTAAGAAATTGGGACTAATCACGGTGAATCTGGTTGATCGCCCATAACCGCGGGCACGGCTATTCGAATAGTTCCACTCTGATCAGAGGTGTACATCTGTACCCACAAGACACAGCCCCACGACACGTTTCCGCGTGCCCCGGAAAGGGACTGTGACAGGACCCTTCGCATAACCCCCTTTAACCAATCGTACCACCTCGGGTTTCGCACCCCTCAAAATGCAGTGGGCAGCCCCCCTCGTGCCTTGGTGAATCCGGCAGCCGCATAAACCGTCGCAGGGCCCATCCAAACTCCATCACGCTCACCCTAGCCAGTGTACGTCAGCTAGAGGAAAGCTACACTACAAGTCCAGCCGTTGCCCACGCTGGCTTGTGGTATGCACGGTATTTCTTCCAAGGTTTCCCGCGAACCGGTCCTTAATTGCCATGGGTGCTTCCATCAAAACCATGCACCCACAGCCCACCATTAGCATATTTTAATTAAATATTATTACCATGGTGGCTCCTAAACCAACGTGTCACCATAGAGACTACATTAATTAATTATTTAAGGTGATCCCCTTTAGTGAGCTAAGTTAGCTAAGCATGACTAAGCATTCCTAAACCAACGAATAATTAATTAATTACCCCAGCTATCAAAGGTACATGATAATCAATATAATTGGCTGAGTACAATAGGTAATAACCCACATGAAATGACATTGCGAAATAATGCAGTGTTTACGGAAAAATAAGACATTTGTAAATATAGGTACAATATGATCAATGTGAAGCATGACCTGCCTTGCTCTTGAGCTGAAGCAACTTCTGCGACGATCTCGAAATAAACGGGCGCGTCGGAGGTATCGGAATCTACGCGACAAACAAAGCAAACAACAATACATGCTATAAGTCTACTGAAAAAAAAGCACAAAAGTATTTTTAATGGACTCTCTGCATTTTTATGAATTTAATGAAATTTGAATGGACTTAAACGGAGCTCGAATGAATTAGTTATGAATTTTTAAAGTTATCTGTGTTTTTACTATAGAAAGAAAAACCTTAAATGATTTATTGCACAATTAATCTCAGGGCTGGCGTCAGCGGCTAGGGCTGACGTCATCGCTGACGTCAGCGGCGGCGGCGGTCGGTCCACCGTGGACTCGGTCCATGGGACCACGACGCCGCGGCGCACCACGTGGCGCACGCGTGGCGCCGACGCGGCGGCCACGCGGGACGGAAGGGGGACAGCCGGGATCGGCCCGAGTGGCCGATCCAACGGCCTACACGCGCGGGCGCTGGGCCGACACGGCCCGAGCTCGGCCGGCCACCCATGGCGCGCGACGGCGGCGCAGCCGGAGCCAGCGGCCGAAGGCGGCGAGCGGTTGCGCGGGAGCGGCGACAGGCGAACGAGGGTGCGCACGGCAGCGGCCGAGCGGCGGTGGCGGAGCGAGGACGCGCACGGCAGCGACCGAGCGAAGAGAAAAAAGAGAGAGGGAAGCGGCGGCTCACCGGAGGGGAAAATGACGACGGCGGCGGCGGCGCTAGGGTTGGCGAGAGGCGGCGGCGATTAGGAAAAAGAGGAGAGGGGAGCGCGGCGAAGGGTATTTAAAGGGGATCCGGGGCTAGGGCGCACGCGTGGGCTCTTGATTTCTCGCCGGAGTTCGGTGCAGGAGAGGAGAGAGGGTGATTCGGCCGCGAATCTCGCCTCCACGACGCGGGGGAAAAGCGGCGCGAGGTGGGGTATCGAGCGCGCGTGGCGCACGAGCGACGCGGCAGGGGGTGTGGGCGGCGGTTGCGGGCGCGGGGTGCGTGGGGAAGGCAAGCGACGTGGGCGCGCGTGGGCGGCGGCGGCCGTCCGCGGGGAAGACGGCCTGGGTGTTGGCCCCACCTGTCGGTGTCTCGCGGCGGGGGAGGGAGGCGGTGCGGGCCTCGGGCAGCCTTGGGCCGGCCTGAGAGGGAGAGAAGGGGGCGGCGGGAGCGGCGCGGCGGCTTGGGCCAGCCCGAAAGGAAAAAGAAGAGGAAAAAGAAAAAGAAAAAGAAAGGAAATTTCCTGGGATTAATTAAAATCCGAATTTGATTTTCATTGATTTAAAATTATTTCTAGGGCTCTGAAAATTCCACTAAAAATCCTGTTAATGTATTTTGACATGGGGAACACAAGAAAAATTCCACCCTAGCATTTCCACTTCTTTAATGCATTAATTAATTGGATTTTTCTCTAGATTAATTAAATAATTTTTCAGATAAATTATTAAACTTGATTTTTACGATTTGGGGAAACTTCGGGGTGTGACATGGACTGCGGGTTGATTTTCTGGAACCCTAGAGGCCTTTTGGCTTATTGACCAGAGGCTGACCTGTGCACCCTAAGGATTTATATTTTTGGAAATATGAAAGGAAATGGGTAAATCTTTATCTTTTCAATTGAAATTATATCAAACTTGTAAAATCCATATAAAATCAAATATAGCTCATTTTGAGGTGAAACCAACTTCAGTAGGTTCACAAAATTGTGATCTTTAATGTTGTAGAATAAAATCCTCTGCTTACAGTATGATATTTATTTCTAAAATTTGCATATAAGAAATAGTTAACATAAAACTTGTAAAATTCGTAGAAAACTCATTTATACTCCAAATGGAGTGAACTAAATTTCTGTAGAATCAGTAAAGTATGCACTTAATTTAGTGATATAAATTAATAAGGAAAATGATAAAACCAATTTAATTTCTAAAATATATAACAGTACTAATAATATATATATAGAAAAATCACCACCACATGTACGATTTAATTTCTAAAATTTATAAGGAATTCATACCAATTATAAAACCAATTCTATTAGTCTTAGAAAACAATCCTCTTCATCCCAGTAAGGTTAACTTGATCAAAATCATATATTAAAAATGTTTCACAACGATATATAGGTACATAATACTATATGTCAATGCAAAGTTGGAAAATTCATAACTCTCAAAATAAAAGTGATAAAATAAATTCATTTTAAGACATTACCAACACACTGTGAAGAATTCATGCATTTTAGAGCATTTTGGATTTTTCGCATTATTTGGATGTTTATTCGATTTGTACGTTATGATTATATAGATTGCGAATTCGTTGATGGTGAATGAGTGGAATTGGTTGTTATATTCATATTAGGGACTTCTACAAGTGAGGCAAGTTCCCCTTTTCCTTTGAACACATTGAATCCTATGTTTTATGGGCAAATGTTTTGTTTATAACTTTGCATGCGCTATCTAGTAGAAAATTGTATTTTGTTGAGAAGATGGTAGTTATAACCCACTTGTCACATAAACCACCTCGATAAATTTCACTCATTGCTGATTGTAACCATAGGAATAATTGGAGTACATTGGTTGTACTCTAACAGGTCTAATTATGCTTTATATGTGCCATATGCTTAGCCATGCTTAGCAATTCACTAAATAATATTGTGATCACTTTATAAATGAGATTTTGGGTATTTTTTTACTTCTGGACAGATATGAAAACAATGATTATTTGAGAACTAAAATGGAGTTAAACATGTTTTTAGAATTGGGCGACAAGTGGTGTACATATGGTAGTAGTTCTGCACCAATAGGGGGAGTGTTCGCCCGGGTCGATTAAGGACCAAACTTTGTGTCGTTCACTATTGTTTACCGTACATCCACATGTGCTATTTATGGGGTGGCCTTAGCTAATTAAGTTACTTAAAGTCTAGCCTTGCATATTGGTAGGCCGGAGTAGAATGAATTAGTCTGAGCGATGATTCATAGGAACTACCCATGAATGTGTGTTGATTAAAATGCTAGCGAATTTTACTAGCTGTGTGTTTCTTTGAGGGGACGGATGGTCCACCTCACAGCATGGGCATCTAAGTCTGTCCAATTCAACGGTTAAGTGCCTTGTGGGGAAACAGATGTGTTCGCTGCCACGGCGTTAGGTTTAAGGCGTGGGCCCACCACCTAACGATTCTGGGTCATTCCCAGGATGGATTCACACTTGTCGTCGCTGATGCAAGGTTAGGCGTTAAGTAAGGTAAAGGCTACGTTGTGACCTCTAGACCGCATTCAATGTGTAGAGTGTGGTGGTACCGATGGGTACCAGACAAACTAGAGCGATCTCACATCATGTGGGTAAAGTTGTACAAACTCTGCAGAGTCTATAACTAATCGATTAGTCGTGCTCACGGTCATGAGCGACATAGTGAATTGTCATGGGTATAGACTTGTGATTTATAAATGTGTTTATGAAAATGGGCTATAGGAATTGTGAAATGTGTTGAGTTTTGATGATTATGATGATGAGTTTGCCTGGTGTGGGCTGATAATTTGATGTATTGCTTGCTGCCATGAATGGCACAAGAATGATATTATGATGATGGTTATGACGCTATTAAGTTACTATTATGATATTATGCTATACTATTTATTCTATACATTCACAAAAGTTTATCTAACTACGTTGCAAATGTTTGTGAACTAAAATTAGCTTTATGCTGAAAACCTCGACTATATATATAAGCCTTTCTTTGAATATAGCCTTCATGTATGTAGATTTGATTGTGCGCTTGCCAGTACATTAACTTGATTAATGTACTGGCTCTTGCCTTGTGTATATGTTGTTTGTTTAGAATTTGTTGCAGGTAGCTGAGTGTTATGGGAATCATTGTTTCCTTAGGACTGGTCTTATCTAGGGGTTTACCTCTAGTTGGTTGCTTGTGGAGATTTTGGGCAGACATGCTTCCGAAGGACATTAATTATTTAGCCGGATGGCTATAAGTAAGTAACTTTGTTATTTGTATCTAGTTATATCTAAGTCATCCTTCATGTATTTAAGCTAATATCATGGCTTAAATGAAAGTGCAAAGCTAGCATCTTCCTGGGGCTAGCTAAGCATGAGTAAGGATTTTGAGCAATTGAGATGTTGTAGAGCTCAGCAATTTGAGTCAAGTCTCCTGGTGGGATGTGTAACACATTTGGTCGCCACCTTCGAGTGGTTTGATGGGCATGTCTCAAGCTGAAGTTGACTGGCACGCTGAGTCCCAGCAATATCTCCTTTGCTCATTATTCGGCATCGCAGAGTTCATATCAAATGGTGTTATGTTGTGGTCATGGACACATTGAGGTTTGAGTGGCTATTTATGCCTGTATGGATCCTACTCATCCAAAATTATGTGGTGATCACAAATAACATTGGACAGTATAAATTCGGTGTGCTCGACAATTCCGATTGTTCGCGGCACATGACCGGTGATAAAAATTGGTTCTCCTCCCTCAAGATGGCATCCAAGACGAAATCGATTATTTTTGGTGATGCTTCTACTAGTGCCGTTCTGGCTACAGGATCTATCAAGGTAAATAACAAGTTTGAATTGAAAGAAGTAGCTTTGGTTGAGGATTTAAAATACAATTTGCTTTCGGTTTCACAAATTGTTGATGAGAATTTTAAGGTTCATTTTAAGAAAACTGGAAGTAAAGTATTTGATTCTTGTGGTGACTCTGTGTTGAATATTTCTCGCTTTGGAAGAGTGTTTAAAGCTGATTTTGAAAATCCTGTTTCACCTGTTGTAACATGTTTGGTTGCTATGTTTAACAAAGATTTGATGTTTTGGCATCGTAGACTTGGACATGTTGGTTTTGATCATCTCACTAGATTAAGTGGTTTGAATCTTGTTCGTGGTTTGCCTAAACTTAAGGAAGATCTTGATTTGGTTTGTACATCGTGTCGTCATGCTAAGATGGTTGCTTCTTCACATGTTCCTATTTTTTCTGTGATGACGGATGTACCGGGACAGCTTTTACACAAGGACACTATTGGTCCAGCTAGAGTGCAATCTGTTGGAGGAAAGTGGTATGTGTTGGTTGTTGTTGATGATTTTTCTCGATATTCTTGGGTTTTCTTTAAGGTAAGTAAGGATGAGGCTTTTGGACACTTTCGGAGTTTGTATCTTAGATTGAATTATGAACTTCCCAGTTCTTTGAAGCGAATCAGAAGTGATAATGGTGGTGAATTTAAGAATGCTTCTTTTGAACAATTTTGCAATGAAAAAGGTCTTGAACATCAATTTTCTTCTCCTCGTGTTCCGCAACAAAATGGTGTTGTTGAAAAAAAAATCGTTCTTTGGTTGAGATGGCTAGAACAATGCTTGATGAGTATCATACTCCTAGAAAATTTTGAGCCGAAGCTATTAAAACTGCATGTTATATTTCCAATCGTGTTTTCTTGAGATCAAAACTTGGAAAAGCTTCTTATGAGCTTCATTTTGGACATCAACCCAAAGTTTCACATTAGTGTGTTTTTGGTTGCAAGTGCTTTGTCTTGAAATCTGGAAATTTGGATAAGTTTGAGGCACGTTCTACCGATGGAATCTATCTTGGTTACCCCGCTTATTCTTGTGGCTATCGTGTACTTGTTTTGGAGACTAACAAAATTGTTGAGACTTGCGAAGTCACTTTTGATGAGGCTAGTCCAGGAACTAGACCAGAAATTACAGGTACATTGTCACAGATTCAGGGGGAGGATGGTCGTATTTTTAAAGATGAGAGCGACGACGACGATGAGGTTGGCTTGGCCAGTCAGACCGAGCACCAGGCCAGTCAGACCGCTGGCACACCTCCGGTCAGACCGGCACAGGAGACACGGTCAGACCAGCCAGGGTCATCGGCTTCCGATTTTGTTGACGCTGATCGGGATGGTCCTCCAGAGGCTACAACTTCGATCAGTGAGGGTACAGAACGTGAAATAACTTCAGAAGTCACTACTCCTTTGCACATTCAATGACATCATCCGCCCGGAACAAATTATTGGTAATATAGGTGAGCGGACTACATGGTTTAAGGTAACAACTCATGATGTTTGTGCAAATTCTGCATTTGTTGCTTCTTTTGAGCCCAAAGATGTTACTCATGCGCTAACTGATGAAATGTGGATTAACGCTATGCATAAAGAACTTGAAAATTTTGAGAGAAACAAAGTTTGGACATTAGTTGAACCAGTTTCTGGATATAATATTATTGGAACCAAGTGGGTTTTTAAAAATAAACAAAATGAGGATGGTGTAATTGTGCGAAATAAAGCTAGACTTGTTAATCAAGGTTTTACTTAGGTGGAGGGTCTGGATTTTGATGAAACTTTTGCTCTTGTCGCTAGGTTTGAGGCAATTAGACTTTTGTTAGCTTTTGCTACTTCAAAAGGTTTTAAATTGTATCAAATGGATGATAAAAGTGCTTTTCTAAATGTCACGTCCTGATAAATTCATCCCAAGTGAAAAATCGTTCGTTAAAAGGAATAATAGAATTAATTAAAATTTGAAAAGAAATCGCAAACACTAAAATACGAGCAAGAAAAATTCGAAAGTGGCTTGGAGTATTTTTCCTAAATTCTTCATGCCCTAAATTGGTCCGTCAATTTTTACATGAATTTTCAGAGCACAAGAAATAATTTTAATGCAACAATAACCAATTTCAGACTTAATTAAATGGAAAACCTAAAAATAATTCTCTCCCTCTCTTTGGGCCACTTTCGGCCCAAAGTCCTCCTCCTCTTCCTCGGCTTGCCGCCAAAGTCTCCTTTTCCTCCTCCCTCTCTCCCTCCCTCTTGGGCCATTTTTTCCCCCTAGGCCCAAAGTCCTCCTCCCCTCCCCATGGCCCAACCGCACCCCCCCCACCAACCTGCTCTCCTCCTCACGCAGCCCAGCTGGCCCAAGGAAGCAAGGTCATCTTCTTCCTCCTCCAGCCGAGCTGCCGCCTTCTCCTCTCCCTCCAGGCCGAACAGAGGCACCCCTGCCTCTTGATCTTCCCTTCCCGGTTGATTCCTGTCACGCCCAGAAATTCACTACCAGAATTTCCAAAGCAAAATTGTGTATTAAAATCCCTGTCCAGGACCAGCCAGGGTACACAAATGACAAAGTTGCCATACAGATCCACGTCTTACAAAACAATAAAAATCTCTTACAAAACTGCAGCGGAAAAAAGAAACAAACTATTCTAATAAACTAAACACTCGCAACGTAGCGGCTCCACTCCACAGGCACTCCTCAACGGTAGCAACAAGCCTACTCCTCTGAAAAGACTTCCTCTGAAACATACTCCAACTCTGGTGTGGGGAAAATAAAGCAAGACTGAGTACTACCCACTGTACTCAACAAGTCATACCGGAAACGAAAATAATAATGATGCAAGTAATAACAAAGGAGAGCTGCAATGGTCATTTTGCATAAAATACACATTTAAAAACAATAGTTGAAAACAGTAAAACAGTTGAATTAATTAATCATAATTAAACCATCACTGTCCAACGCTACACCACATTGCGACAGGCCCAAACCATCCACCTGAACTAAACCAGTTCCATTAAGTCAAATTATTAGAAAATTCAACTAATCATGGTGAATCTGGTTGATCACCCATAACCGCGGGCACGGCTATTCGAATAGTTTTACTCTGATCAGAGGTGTACAATTGTACCCACAAGACACAGTCCTACAACACGTTACCATGCGCCGACATACCACCACGGTACACCGGAAAAGGAGCTATGACAGGACCCTTCGCATAACCCTTCCTAACCAATCGCACCACACCTCAGGTTTCGCCCCCGCTCCCTTTCCCGGTAGCGGGCAGCCCCCCCTCGTGCCTTGGTGAATCCGGCAGCCGGTCAACCAGTATATCCCCGGCCGAACCAACTCCATCACGCCGACCCTTTCCGGGGAACGTCGGCTAGGAAAGAGCTATACTCCAAATCCAGCCATTACCCACGCTGGCTTGTGGAAAGTACGGTAATTCTTCCAGGGTTTCCCGCGAACCGGTCCTTAATTGTCATGAGCACGACCATGAAAACCATGTGCTCACAACCCACCATTAATCAAGATTTTAGTTGAAACAATGATTAAATCACCCACGATTAACCATCGCGAGCCAACATGAAATAACCATCATTAAGTATTAATGAAGCTTTAAATATCTCAATTGTGAGCTAATGTTTCTAAGTAGGGCTAAGCAAGTTCTATTGTAGCAACTACACAAATTATTTCCCAAGCTATCAAAGGAATAAGGTAATTGCAATATAAGGCTGAGTACAATAGGTGAACTATCCCATAGATGACATTATAAAACAATGCAGTATTTAGAGAAAAATAAGACTGTTTCGCAATTTAGGTACAACATGATCAAATGAATAAGTATGACTTGCCTTGCTCTTGCGCTTGGTCGACCTCGGCAACGATTTCGAAGTAAACGGAAGCGTCGGAATTACCGGAATCTACGCGACGAACAAAGAAAACAACAATACATACTATAAGTCTACTAAAACAGAGAACAAAACTATTTTTAATGGATCCTAGACATTTTTATGAATTTTCTGAGACTTGAACGGACTAAAACGGAGTCCGGATGAATTAGTTATGAATTTTTGAAGTTATCTGTGTTTTTACTATAAACAGAAAAATCCTTAATTATTAATTGCGCAATAAACCCTTAGGGCTGCGTCATGCTGACGTCACGGTTAGGGCTGATGTCAGCGGCTAGGGCTGACGTCAGCCGCCGCCGCCGCGGCCGCGCACCACGTGGCGCACACGTGGCGCCGACGCGACGGGGCGGCGCGGGGGACGCGGCGGCCACGCGACGGGGCGGCGCGGGGGACGCGGCGGCCACGCGGGCGAGCGCGGACGGCCCAGATCGGCCCGGGCGGCCGATCAGGCGGCTGAGGCGCGCGGGCGGCCGAGCGGCCGGGCTCGGGCTCGACCGAGCCGGCCATGGCACGCGGCGGCGCTAGGGTTTGCACGGCGCTCGGGAAACGGGCGAGGGGTCGTGGCGCGGGGAAATAAATAGGGAGGGGCTAGGGCACGGGCGGTGGCGGTTGCGGAGTCCCCGCGAAACACGGCGGCGCGGGCGGGTGGCGACGCCGGCCGAGTCGGAGACGACTCGGGTGCGGGCCCACGCGTCAGCGGGCGAGCGGCGCGGGGGAGGCGCGCCAGACTTCCGGGTGGCTCGGGCTGCGACCTCGGGCCGGCCCAAGAAGGAGGGGCGCAGGGAGGCGGCGACGGCCTTGGGCCGCCTTGGGCCAAGGAGGGGGAGGGCGAGCGGCGGCCGAGCGGGCGGCTTGGGCCGGCCCGAGAGGAAACAAGGATGGGCCGCCGGCCCAAAAAGGAAAAAGGAAGAGAAAAGAAGAAGAATTTTCCCAGGGATTTATTTATTGCGCTTGAGGGTTTTTAATTGGTTAAAATTATTTTTAGGGCTCTGAAAATTCCACTAAAAATCCTGTTAATGTATTTTGACATGGGGAACTCAAGAAAAATTCCACCTTGCCATTTTCACTTCTTTAATGCATTAATTGATTGGATTTTTCTCCAAATTTAATTAAACAATTTCTTAGATAAATGATTAAATCTAATTTTTACGATTTGGGAGAACTTCGGGGTGTGACAAACCTACCCCCCTTAAACGGAATCTCGACCCCGAGATTCGGAGAAGATGTGCGGATGGGCGGCCTTCAATTCATCTTCTCTTTCCCAAGTAGCTTCTTCCTCGGAGTGCTGGCTCCACTGAACTCTGCAGAACCGGGTAACCTTGTTTCTGGTCCTCCTCTTGTTGATTTCGAGAATACGAATCGGCTTCTCCACATAAGTCAAGTCCTCTTGAATCTCATTTTGATCGGGATTGGCCTGTTCTTCCGGTACTCTCAAGCATTTCTTCAATTGCGAGACGTGAAACACATCGTGAATTCCCGCCATGTTGGGTGGAAGCTCAAGCTGGTAAGCAACTTCTCCTCGACGCTCGCGGATCTTGTATGGTCCCACAAAGCGTGGTGCCAATTTGCCTTTAGTTTGAAAGCGGTGTACTCCTCGAAGCGGTGTGACACGAAGGTACACGTAGTCCCCTGTTTCGAAAGTTAACTCCCTCCGACGATTGTCGGCATAGCTTTTCTGCCGAGACTGCGCAATTCTCAACCTTTCTCTGACTGTTCTGACCTTTTCTTCCGCATCGCTCAAGACTTCAGTCCCAAATAGTTGTCGTTCTCCGGTCTGATCCCAAAAGAGCGGGGTACGGCACTTTCTGCCATACAACGCCTCAAATGGTGCCATCTGCAAGCTGGCTTGATAACTGTTGTTGTAGGAGAACTCGGCATATGGCAAACTCTTATCCCATGCTCCTCCAAAATCGAGCGCACAGGCTCTGAGCATATCCTCAAGTATCTGTTTCACTCGCTCAGTCTGGCCATCGGTTTGCGGATGGTAAGCCGTGCTAAAGTTCAAACGGGTTCCCAATTCTTCTTGTAATTTCTGCCAGAACTTTGAGGTGAACTGGTTTCCTCGATCCGATACGATCTTCTTAGGCACTCCGTGTAAACACATGATTCTTGTGAGGTAGAGTTCTGCTAGCTTCTTTCCTTAGTAGGTAGTATGCACAGGAATGAAATGAGCCACCTTCGTGAGTCGATCCACGATGACCCAGATAGAATCATGTCCAGACGACGTTCTTGGCAAACCTGTGATGAAATTCATTCCAATTTCTTCCCATTTCCATTCCGGAATTTGGAGAGGCTATAACAGTCCTGCAGGCCTTTGATGCTCTGCCTTGACTCGCTGGCACACGTCACAGAGTGCGACGAATTCAGCTATTTCTCTTTTCATGCTAACCCACAAGAACTTCTCTTTAAGGTCTTGGTACATCTTGGTACTGCCAGGATGAATTGAATACTGAGTTTGGTGGGCTTCCGTGAGTATTAACTCCTTTAACTCTTTGTCTTCTGGGATGCACAGTCTTTCTCCCATCCATATCGTGCCATGCTCATCTTCGGAGAAATCTCGGGCCTTTCCGACCCTCATGTTCTTCTTGAGCTCTGTTATCTCTGGATCTTTAGCTTGAGCTGCTCGGATGTCACACCCCGATTGTCGATCGGAAATAAAAATTACCTAATAATACATTTTTCAGAAATTAAATAAAAATCAAAAGCAATTTAAACAAGTGAAATTAGCAAGGAAATTAAAATTTTCCTTTAAAAATCATGGCCGGAAATATTTTTGTAATATTCGCGTGCCCTAAATACTCTCCGAAATTTTTCGTGAATTTTTGGAGCTAAAGAAATAATTTTAAAGTCACAAAGTTCATTTAACTGATTAAATAAAGAAAAACAAATTAAAAAGGTCTCCTTTTGTTTTGGGCCGTTTCCGGCCCAAAACCCCGCCCTCTCTCCCGCGGCCCACGCGGCCTCTTTTTTTTTTCCCTCCTCTCTCTTCCCGGACCGGCCCACTCCTTCCTTTTTCCCTCCTTTCTCTCTCTCCGGCCCAGCTCGGCCCTAGCCGCGCCCGTGCCCGCAAGTCTGCTTGCCTCCCTCCTCCTTCCTCCGGCCGGTCAAGCCGGCAACCACCCCGCCGCCATTTCCGCCGCCACCCCCCCCACTTCGCCCGCTTATTCCGGCCATCCCCGGCCACCCCGCGCTTCCCCCCTCTATAAAAAGCACCCCCGTGCTCCCCTCCACCGTTTCCCCCACTCCCGCGAGCTCGCCGTGCCCTCTCCCGCGCTCCCCGCGCCACCCAACCGCCGCCGCCCGCCACCGCTCCGGCCGCCGTTTCCCGCCGCCCCACCTGTCGCCGGCCGAATTCCGCCACCCCTTCGGCTTCGCCGTGCAGTGCCGCACCCCGGCCGCCCTTCGCGTCGCCGTCCCCGCATCGTAGCGCCGGCGCCGCGTCGCCTTCTTGCCTCCGGCCGGCCTCTGTCGCCGTTGCCGCGCGGTGAGGATCCCCGTCCCCTCTCTCTTCCTCTACTCCCGTGCGCCACCGCTCCGTCGCCACCACGCGCTGCCGCCCTAGCCACCACGCGCCGCCGTCGCCTCGCGCCGCCGTGCCCGCGTCGTCGGTTGCCGCCGGTGGCAGCCCGCCACGCGCACCGCCGCCGCCGTGCCCTGGCCGGGTCGGCCTAGGGTTTGGCCAAACCCTAGCCGCCCGCCCGGCCGTAGAGGCCGCACCCGGGCGGCCCACCTCCCTCTCCGGCCCGTTTCCCGTGGCTCGGCCCATTCCTTCCTGGCCCGGATCCCTCTCCTTCTCCCTCCTCTCGGCCCAGCAGCCCCTTGGGCCAACCCTCTCACTTCTCGCGAAAAGTCTGTTTCGCGTCCCTCCTTCTTTCTTGGCCGCCGGCCTATTATCCTTTATTCACACAAAAGTCTACGTTTACGTCCCTCGGCCTTTTAACTTTTTCCGAGAAACATCCAGTTCACTCATCAAGTCCAGGTTTACCTCCCTCTCAGCCTTTTTTTCCCCTTCTCCTGCAAAGTCCTTTTCACCTCCTTTTTCTCTCCGCGTCGGCCGACACTTTGTGTCGCCGACGCGTTGGGCCCCCTTTGTTTAATCCGGTCCACACCCAGACCACGTGGCCGCCCGCGGCTTCGCCACGTTGGCGTCCACGTCGGCGCTACTTTCTCCCTTCCGTCCGCCGTGTGCCGTTCATCGTCAGTGCCACGTGGTGCGTCCGCACCGTGCGTGCGTGGACTGTCCGTGTCCCGCCCCTTGACCGTTGACACGTGGGACCCGCCGTTCCGGCACCGATTCCCTTTGATGATGTCAGCGTAGTCCCTTTCCTTTGTAAATTAATTAATAATTGCGCAATAAATCGATTTAATTTCCAGAAATTCATTTAAATGGCTCAAAACTTCTAAAATTCATATCTAATTCATACGAACTCCAAATTGAGCCATTCAACTTGCAAAATTCATCTAAAATAGAGCTCTACATGTTTGTTTACTTTTTATGTACTGTTTACCTTGGTTTTTATTAGAGTTTTTCCTCGTTTTGCGTGCCAGCGTGTAGATTCCGCCGTTTCGGAAGTTTGCGCTCGCGAGGAAAAGAGTTCGGAAGATTGTTTGAAGAAGCAAGGCAAGTCACACATTCCCCCTTGAGCATGTTGTACCCATTTTGTGAAATGTTTTACGTTTGCAAATAAAGTGCATGTTTTGCTAATTACATGGGAATAGGGTTTACCTATCCGTTCGCTTGTGCCATGTTTACTTGTTTACCGTCCTTTGTTAACTGTGGGTGATAATTTGACTAGCTTATGTCATTTATGTTGACTTTGCTAGAATTATATATGCTTAGCCATGCTTAATTGCCACTAGCTCATTTGATGGGATAATTACACTTCTACTTTTGGTTTCTAGCTGAGCTGTGGCTCGAAACATCTGATCATGTTTTATTGGTCGTAATTATCTAACTAAAATATGACTTAATGGTGGGCTGTGGGTGCATGGTTTTGCTTGTCGCGCCCATGGCAATTAAGGACCGGTTCATGGGAAACCCTGGAAGACTTACAGTGCTTACCACAAGCAAGAATGGGCAACTGCTGGATCTGTAGTATAACCCGTCTCTAGCCGACGTACCAGACGAGGGTGGGCGTGATGGAGTTGGGTCGGCGGGGGACATACCCGTTGATCGGCTGCCGGATTCACCGTGGCACGAGGGGGGGCTGCCTACCTTGGACTTAAAGGGTGGGGCGAAACCCGTGGTGGGGACGATTGGTTAGGGAGGGTTATGTGAAGGATCTTGTCACGATCACTCGCATGGTAACGTGTCAGGCATGGCACGGTGACATACGGTGGATCGTGTCTTGTGGGTACAGTTGCGCACCTCTGATCAGAGTAAAACTATTCGAATAGCCGTGCCCGCGGTTATGGGCGATTGACCAGATTCACCATGATTAGTCTCACCCTTAATAATTTGTCTCAATGAACTGGTGTAGTTCAGGTGGATTGGTTGGGCCTGTTCAACGTGGGGTAGCGTTGTTCAGTGGAGAATTAATATTGCCTTAATTAAACAACTGTTTTACTGTTTTTAAAGTATAAAGGTTTTCAACTGCTTTTCTGCAAATAGCCCAAGCCTCCCTTTGTCTCCCCTGTGCACGTCTGCATCATTGGTGTGGCTTGTTGAGTACGGTGGTTGTACTCAATCTTGCTATTTTTCCCCCTTTTCAGAAGTTTAGTACTTCTGAGTTGAAGATGAAGTTAGAGGACCAAGGCTCAGACCCCAGTTGAGTTTGCCTGTGGAGTGGAGCTGAAGCCCCGCTAGGATCGCCTCTTTCCGCTGCTGTTTTCTTTTCGGTGTGAGGACTAAGTGCCTCTGTTGTAAGTATTTATCGCTTTATTTACGTTTGGGTCTGTTTATTGATTTGTCGTTTTGTGTACCCTGGTTGATGCCTGGACAGGGACTTAATACACAAAATGGTCTGGAAATTTGGGAAAATTTCCGGGCGTGACATCGGACTCGCTCCACGAGCGTTGGTCGCGCTTCTAAAGCAGATGCGAACCCATGTTTAACAATACCGAGGTTTAGCCGTTCGAAGTCTTGCTGCAACTGGCTGCTCATCTCTTCCATACTGGTGGAGTTACAGTAGCTCTTCCGGCTTAAAGCATCTGCCACAACATTAGCTTTACCGGGATGGTAGTGAATTCCTAGATCATATTCTTTAATCAATTCCAACCATCTTCGCTGGAGGAGGGTTAAGTCCGGTTGGGTGAAGATATACTTCAAACTCTTGTGATCCGTATACACCTCGCAACGGTTTCCAATAAGGTAATGTCTCCAGATTTTTAGGGCATGTACCACTGCTGCTAATTCCAAATCATGAGTGGGGTAATTATTCTCATGTGGGCGTAGTTGCCGCGAAGCGTATGCAACCACTCTGCCTTCTTGCATCAATACACATCCTAGCCGTTGGCGAGGCGCATCGCAATAAACCTGAAAATCTTTAGTCTGGTCTGGCAAAATTAAGACTAGTGCCGTTACCAACTTCTCCTTAAGTTCCTCAAAACTTCTGCCGCATTTTGCTGACCACTTGAACTTCTCATCCTTTTTCAGCAACTGTGTCATTGGCTTGGCAATCTTGGAGAAATTCTCAATGAACCGACGGTAATAACCCGCAAGTCCAAGAAAACTTCGGATTTGCGTGACTGTCTTCGGTGGGGTCCACTTCATAACCGACTCCACATTCGATGGGTCTACTGCCACTCCTTGAGCGGTGATGATGTGGCCTAGGAACTGTACTTCGTTGAGCCAAAAGTCACACTTGCTAAACTTGGCATACAATTGGTGTTCCTTTAATTTCTCAAGTACCAGGCGAAGATGTTGTTCATGCTCCTCCTTGGACTTAGAGTAAACAAGTATATCATCGATAAAAACCATGACGAACTTATCCAGAAATTCCATGAACACCTTATTCATCAAGTTCATGAAAAAGGCGGTGCATTGGTAAGTCCAAAAGACATGACTGTGCACTCAAACAACCCATACCGAGTAGTGAATGCTGTCTTCGGAATGTCCTCCTCTCTAATCCTCAATTGGTGGTAGCCTGATCGCAGGTCTATCTTAGAGAACCATGTTGCTCCCTTTAGCTGATCAAACAAATCATCAATCCGAGGTAACAGGTATTTGTTCTTGACGGTCACCTCATTGAGGGCGCGATAGTCAACGCACATCCTCTTGGTCTTATCTTTCTTCTCCACAAAGATCACCGGAGCACTCCAAGGTGACGTACTCGGGCGAATATATCCTTTCTGCAACTGCTCATCAACTTGCTTCTTGACTTCCGCCAGTTCATTGGCTCCCATCCTATAGGGTCTCTTGTGTATCGGGGCAGTTTCCGGTACTAAATCAATCCGAAATTCAATTTCTCTCTTTAGTGGCAGTGTGGTTATGTCATCCGGAAAAGCTTCAGGGTACTCTCTAACAATAGGAATATCCTCCAACTTCTTAATATCTTTCCCTTCTTCTGCGATCTGTTTCATCCCATCGACTTGATTCAAGCACACACTCTGCTTTTGGGGTGTCGGCGACTGGAACGTCATGACTTCTCCTTTCTCATTAACCAGAGTGATAGTGCGACTAGCGCAATCGATAACTCCCTTGTGCCTTGTTAACCAATCCATCCCAAGAATGACATCTAGGTCCTTGGATTCTAGAAGGATAAGATTGGCTAGAAATTTAGAACCCTGGATTTCTATTTCCACAGAGGGGCAACAGTGGGCTGTGGTCATCTCATTCCCAGGAGTGTGAACCCACATAGGCGTTCTAAGTTTCACTACTGACAACCCATATGTCCCAGCAAAACGCTTTGATAAAAAGGAATGTGTAGCACCAGAATCAAAAAGAGTGATGGTTGGAATTGAGTTGACAGGAAACGTACCCAATACCACTTCTGGTGCAGCCTGTGCCTCCTCTGCTGACGCATGGTTGACACGGGCATGAACAAACTTCGGTCCTGCACGCCTTGGCTTCGGGCACTTGTCGGCAAATTGGCCGGGCTCGTTGCAGTTGAAACAGACAAATGATTTTCCGTCGGACTCCTTCCTGGGTTGAGTTGTTGGAGTTGGCTGAGCTGCGGCCATTGGTGGGCGCGGAACCAGGTTGCGGTTGGGTTGTCCCCCGTTGTTGTTGCGGTTGCCGGATTTTTTGTTGTTGAAGTTACTGGGCTGGTAGGGTCGATGTTGACGAACAATCATTGTAGAAGGTCCACCCTGCTGTCCGGCGGTGAACCGGGACTTCTGTTGACTTCCCTGCTGCGCCCTGAACTGGACTGCCTTCCTCTTTCGATCCATCCTGTTGCGTTGATCCTCTTGACGAATCGCCTTATCAACTAACTTCTTGAAATCAGCATAATCCCCTGAGATTAGCTGGTTTGCCAATTCATCATCCAGGCCGAAAAGAAACTTTTCGTGCCTTTCCGCATCAGTGCGCACATCCTCCGGAGTGTAACGTGCGAGACGGTTAAACTCATGGAGGTACTCCGTCACTGTTCTATTACCTTGGTGGAGTGCTCTAAACTCCCTCTTCTTCTGGGCTACTATGCCATCAGGGATTTGGGCTTTCCTGAAACTGCGGCAAAACTCCGCCCAAGTGACCTCCGTTCCAGGTGGACGGGTAACCAGATAGTTATCCCACCAAGCCGAAGCGGGACCCTGCAATTGATGGGTAGCGAAAGCGACCTTCTCTTGATCATTGCACTGAAGTAGATTAAGCTTCTTCTCAATAACATGAAGCCAATCATTCGCTTCCATGGGATTGGTGGTACTCGAGAAAACTGGCGGTCTGACACGAAGAAACTCTGGCAACTTGGATTGGGGTGGTGGTTGATTCTGTTGGGCCTGCTGCTGCTGCTGTTGGGCTTGTTGTTGCATCTGTTGCAACATCTGCTGTTGCTGCATTTGTTGCATCATTTCTGCCATCATTTGGGTCTGGCTAGCTAGCACTTGAGCAAGAGTGGGGTTATCCGGTGGTAGAAGAGGAGCGTTGGTGTTTGTTCTATTAGCCTGGGATCCCTCTTGACCGTTGTTGTTACCACTTGTCCTTGTGTTGACCATCTGAAGGAGAAGAACCAGTAGAAAGAAATGGACAAGAAAGAAAACAGATTGCTCAGAACTAAGCTTTAATATATTATTAATTTAACTGTAATTGTTCTGATCTAACTTAAAACACTTCCAAAACAGCACGCAAAAATCCTTAATAAGATAGCCATACCATAGGCACATGGTATCGACCATCGACTAACCCCAAGCAACAAACCTAGCACATAGCAACTAACAAGCAATCAAACTGACAAAAACGAAAAAAAACTAAGGGTAACGAGCCTAATGCTCAGAACGGTTTCCAGAATCCGCCAAGGCAGTGTCTCCACTTGTTGGCTCTGAACTTGAACCACTGCCGTTGCTACCACTAGGTGTGGCGTGCAACCAACCTGCGCTACCACTGGCTGGACCCTGGTACGCAGACGTTGAGGCGAAGGTGATGGTGAACCCCGGTGCTGGCAGTGAAACTGGCATTGGAGCGGGTGGTGAATTCCTTGGCGCAAGCTGGATACGTACAGGAGCGGTGGTCCTCTTCCTTGGCATGGTGCGAATCCTGAGTCCTCCTGACGCTGGGTGTCCTCGCAACCTAGCATTATCGGCCTTGAGCCGCGTGACTTCATCCTCCAAGTGGGCAATCTTGATCAACTTCTGGTCATTGAGAGCCTTGGATGCCTTGTGAAGATCGGCGTGCATCTTGTCTAGACCCTTCATCACTGTGATCATCCGTCCGAAAGTAGTGTCGTTCCCCTCCGCTGCAAACCAGTAGGTGCTGCTGTTAGAAGAGCTACCGCGACGAGGGTGATAACGGTACGCCGAGCGGTGTAGAGCGTGGTCGTGCAGTTCTCGCGTCCTGGCCATCATCAGGTAAGCCGCCTCTTGACAGGCATGATCGTCAGATCCTCTTGAAGCGGTGACCACCATATTGGGAAGACTGGTGCCCACGAAGCCATGTACTTTCAAATGGACTCGGAACGGGAACTCACCACTGAGAAGCTCGATCGTGGTGTACTCCGGCGCTTCAAGGTACCCTACAACCAAAGTCATACGGGCAAGCTCTGCCACGAAGCCACCCATATTCTAACCACGGTGCGTCGGGGGATGACCTGCCATCTACAGAGGGCAAAGGAACGGGACTCAACACATGCGCAAAACCAATTTAAAAACAATTTTTTAAAGAACACAGGTTACAAAAGAAAATTTTTGATGCAAGAAACATTTTTTTTTCAAAAATCCCAAAGACCACAGTTCCCGAATTTTTCCCAAAACAATTTAAAATTTAAGGGAAAATGCACATGAAAAAGTTTTAGAGGGCTCTTAAGGTTTCCTGTTGGCTTGTCCTACGGTCAAGGTCGGCTCTGATACCAACTTGTCACACCCAGAAATTCACTACCAAAATTTCCAAAGCAAAATTGTGTATTAAAATCCCTGTCTAGGACCAGCCAGGGTACACAAATGACAAAGTTGCCATACAGATCCACATCTTACAAAACAATAAAAATCTCTTACAAAACTGCAGCGGAAAAAAGAAACAAACTATTCTAATAAACTAAACACTCGCAACGTAGCGGCTCCACTCCACAGGCACTCCTCAACAGTAGCAACAAGCCTACTCCTCTGAAAAGACTTCCTCTGAAACATACTCCAACTCTGGTGTGGGGAAAATAAAGCAAGACTGGGTACTACTGTTGGCGCAGAATTTCGACCCGTCCAGCAACCAAACGGGTTCCGCGTTACCACGGCGGCCTGGGAGATCTGCTTAACTCCAGTGCAGGTCCAAATGGCTTGCCTAGTCGTAAGTAGAGCGTGCCAGTTGATTTGATCTGCAATCAACAAGAAACAAGTAAACCAAGTCAGAGAACAACGGCCGATCGGTCGATAGACCGATGACACATTGTCATAGCCCGGCCGATAGGGCAAAGCTATATCGGCTCACTTAGAAAATAAGTAAAACATGAATCTAATCTTATTAGCCTTCATTGATATGTAGACCTCAACTAATAATATCGGCCGATAAGGATAACGAAGGTAACTACACCAGCTAGTACTCTAGTGCAAACTTATACGAGCCAATCGGCCAATATAAACACATCAACCATAAAGAAATCTTAAGATTACTTCACAATCGACATATCCATACTTATCGATCCGTACATATAAGTGGCAAACACATGCAAGAAACATAAGGTAATCACATATGTTAGATAAGACCGGCTAAAACCCCGGCACTATCCTTAATTACAACCGAAAACAGGCTTCGTGTTAGATCTCAAAACACGACTAAGGTCGATGGCAACTCGAAGTGTGAATTGAGACTTAACACAAAGAAAATCAAGTCGTCGATTGCTTTTGGGGATGATAGCTGCATTGAACAATCTAGCCAAGCATAAGAATTAAACCATCGTCGGCAATAAACCCTAAAGCGAGTAAACCGCTGGCAAGGCTTAATTAAGATACCTGTCAAAACTATTCAAGACATGATAATCGACGATCACATCATCGAGGCTTAACGTGTCTAAAGCGACACGTTAGCCCCGACGATGCAGATCGTCGGGGACGAGTTCTTACCTCTGCTCTGAGGAAGCAAGAACTCGTCGAAGAAGACCTCTTGCGAGGGTTGGCGATGCGCCGAAAGTAGATTGATCTGATTGTGTGATTGATTGAGAGAGATTACATGTACAAACTATCGGGATATTTATATCCGAGGTTACAACAGAACCCTTGTAGGGCACGATCTTATCTACAACTAACAAACAAGTCCTTGCGGCAGACTTAAGCCGCAGATTAGATCTACACTACTTAATTTACAAGATACAATTGCCTAAAACCGAGCTTTATCTCTATTTGGCAACTTCCTTGAAGCTTATTTCGAGCCCAGACCAAGCCCACGTTGACACTATCAACTCACAACCCGTATCGGCCCACGACCAAACCAAATCCGTATCGGCCGATACGCTCTTTATAGCAACACCTCCCCAGTCCGATACGGTTACCGGGTCCGATACGAAGCCTGGTCCGACTCCAACTCAATCCTTCCTCTCTGCTTCGGTTTCCTCTTTTCTTTCCAAGTCGATTACCAAAATCCGTCGTTAACACATGCCCCCCAATTCCGCTTCATTATATAATGTGGCGGAATTAGCTCCAAGGAACTCATCGACTTTTTTGCTAGGTCTAATCTGAAAACCGCACAGATCCAGATTCGAACCCTTTCGCCGCCGATTCAACAAACTCCTCGTGTTCTTCAACTCCGACGACCGCTCGGTACTCCATCGACATCGACCCCTTCCGCAGCGATCCCTTCTTCAACAACAATGGCTTCCACCCCATTCTACGCCTCTGAGATCCTCGCAGTAAGTCGACTCGTTCAACCCTGCATTATAACTTTCCCCATCAATTTCTCCAAGTTAGGGTTTTACTCTCTGTCCCCCCAGGCCTTATATTTTCATCGTCGTTTTCACGATTTAGGTCTTCAAAAACCAAATCTTGATCCCCACCGACGATAAATCCCATCGCTTTCTCCTGGGCCCCATGGGCGACTGCGACCCAACCTGGCTAATCAACGCTGAAACAGACAGAATCCCTTTCAGGCAAGCCAAGCCCACTGTCTCGGCGTGGAAGCACACCTTCAGGTCATGGCCATCAAAGCTAAACGGATACAGGAGCTGGCACAAAAGGATTGCTGCCGTCAAACAAATCCACTGGGACGAGATTGGAATCGGCCAATACATAACTCTGTCCCTGGCCGATACCAAGAAAAATGAGCCACTAATGTCAGCTGCCAGCTACTTCTGGTCAAGTACCTTGAACGCCTTCATGTTCAAGCAAGGTCCGATGACCCCAACCCTCATAGATATCAAGGTACTCACAGGACTAGACATCGACTCTGAGATTAATCCTTTCAGCCTCCTGATAAACAGCAGCCACAAACTGAAAACCAAGAAAATTGGAGGCTGGTCTGGGTACATCTCTGGGCACATGGAACAAGGATCGGTCTCAGAGCGAGAACATGTAGTGTTCCTGACATTATGGTTGGAAAGATTCGTCTTCTGCGGATCGACCTGTGGCCCCATAACAAACTGTCAGCACCTGGCTCAGGCCCTGGTCAGCAAAAAACGAATACCCCTCGGCCGATACCTCTTAGGAGCTGTATATCGGCTACTCCACATTGCCACACAAGACTTGATGCTGAAACAAACCGTGGCACACGGGGGACCATGGTGGTTCATCCAACTGTGGTTAACAATTCATACCAACACCATGGTTGATCAGCCACCTCTATCGGACTCGCGCTTCCCATCGAAGTATGCCGATCACGAAGATCCCAGAAGCAGACGATGCATGTCTTATGGAGAAGCATCCTCCGTCTACCCTGGCGCAGATCAATCGGCCGATGACATGGCTACATGGTTCATCCGTTTCTTCACCGGCCCTCCATCAGCCAAGATGGACATGTTTATCTACACATCGGACCAAGATTATGAGCTCCCAGATGATCTGCAACTGAGCTTGGTAAACGATGAAATGGAGTCCAGAGAAGTGTTTATGATCGGCCTGACTCCATGCCTGCTCCCAGTAGGCATTTTTCAGGGAAGGAGCACCAGCCTGTCCTATGAATTTTATAACCCAATGACAGCTGCTAGGCAATGCGGGCTCGGGCAACTTCCCATCAGTTTATACCTTCATAAACTCCTGGAGAGCAGAGGCACAGTCTCATCGGCTCTAGTCATGAGCAAGGCGATGGAAATCGAGCTCCCAAATCTTGGTGACTATGATCGGCTGCACCTGAATACCTTTGTCCACATCAATTTCCAAACCTGGTGGCAAGAGTGGGCCGCTCATATTTTCCACCAATCGGCCAGGTTCTATGTAATGGAGCTTATCCAAGGTATCAGTCCCCAAGTACCAGATGAGCCGATTCCTTCTGTGAGCAACAGTGGACGGAAGATTTTCTATGCTCAAGCCGTAGCTCCATCGGGGTCCACCGTCCTGGAGTCCATCATCGGCCTCACTGCCCCAAAGATACCATCACTGCTCCAGGGGCCGATGATCAAGGAGAACCCCAAGAGGAAAGCGCCATTTAAAGGCAAAGCCCAAAAATCCAGCAAAAAAGCCAAAGTTGATGACCAAGAAGATCTCGAAGAGCTGGATCCCTCCATAGAAGAGTTTCTCAAAGAACAAGTAATGGAGGAAGAAGTCGATGCAGCTGCTGCCGATACACATGAAGAAAATACATCGGCTGAAGCTACCAAGGAACCATCAGCCGAAACCACTGAGATCCCACCGGCCGATGACCAAAGTGATGCCCCCCAACCGAAAAAGACCAAACATGCAATCCGCAAGGTAAACACAATTTCTTCTCCATGCTCACATAACCCCTTCCAATTGCTTGGCTCTAATTTGATATCCTTTTCAGGCTGTGGCATCATCTATTCTGAAGGAAAGAACTCAATCGGCCCCTCTGCCAAGGACTAAGAAAGCAACCCTACAACAGCGTGAGCGGGCTAAAGCACGATTGAGGACTCCGTCTCCTTCTCCAGTACCCTCTCCGGTCGCCTCGGTAAGAGTTGATTTACATATTATCATGCTAATCTCACAACCCCACTTATCAATCCCTTGCTTTTCAGCCTAGGGCCCCAGTGCCTTCGCCACATCGGCCAACCCCATCGCCTACTGCCTCAACACAGCAAAGGGAGGCCGATGCAAACACCACCGATATTCCAACTCTGGTAATGAGACCTAGCCTGATCCCCTTTCGTCAGCTCCCAATTGACAAGACTGACTTTGACCTATGTTGTTGTTTACAGAGCCTAGCCGATATGTTTTCATTTGACTAATTACTAGCTGTGAATTACCAATGATTTCCACGGCATCGGCCTCGACTTCTTGTAATAACTACAAGCCTTTAAGCACCGCTTCATATTCTGCTTGATTGTTGGTATAGTAAGGCTTGATGGTGAAAGCGAACTCAAAATTTGCCCCCCGAGGGGATATGATGACTAGGCCGATATCGCAACCGTGTTTGCAGACGGATCCATCGAAATATAATGTCCATGGCACAATGTCTGCATATGCGACTGAGTCATCTCTATGTTGAACGATGAAATCGGCCAGGGCTTGTCCTTTGATTGCTTTGGCCGATTCATATCGAAGATCAAACTCTGTTAAAGCAAAGATCCACTTCCCGACTCGTCCTTTCAACACAGGGGCCGATAACATGTATTTCATCACATCGGCCTTGCTCACCACGATGCACTCGTTGGAAAGCAGGTAATGCCTCAATTTAGTACATGAAAAATATAAACAAAGGCATAATTTCTCCACCGGCGTGTACCTTGTCTCAGCGTCTAACATTCTCCTGTTGAGATAAAAAATAGCTCTTTCCTTGCCGTTAACATCTTGAACCAAGACCGAGCCGATGGATTTCTCATCGGCTGATAAGTACAATTTGAATGGGACTCTTTTTTGTGGAGAAATTAAGACCGGCGGAGAAGTTAGATACTCTTTGATATCGTCTAGCGCTTTCTGTTGCTTGTCACCCCATATGAACTCTTCGTCGTCCTTTATTTTCAATAGTGGAGTGAATGGCTCTATACGGCCCGATAGATTTGATATAAAATGCTGGACGAAGTTGATCTTGCCAAGCAGAGATTGTAACTCGGTCTTGTTTTCTGGAGGCTTGATTTTCTTAATGGCATCGATGTTCTTCTGTGTGATTTCAATCCCCCTCTCATGGACCAAGAAACCCAAAAACTGACCGGCCGATACGCCAAAGGCACATTTGTTAGGGTTCAACTTCAAACCATATTTCCTTGCTCTTTCTAGTACCTTACGTAAGTCGGCCAAGTGCATATCATGTTCTCTTGACTTTACGACGACATCATCTATATAAACTTCAATCAGAGAGCCAATAAGATCATGAAAAATGTAATTCATAGCCCTCTGATACGTAGCTCCAGCATTCTTCAAACCAAATGTCATGACGACCCATTCATATAGGCCGATTGCCCTTGGGCATCTGAAGGCTGTCTTATGAATGTCGTCTTTAGCCATAAAGATCTGGTTGTAACCCGCGTTTCCGTCCATGAAACTAATGATCTTATGCCCAGAAGCAGCATCGACTAGCAAATCGGCCAACGGCATAGGGTACTCGTCTTTGGGCGTCGCCTTATTTAGATCTCTGAAATCGACGCATACCCTTAGCTTGCCGTTCTTTTTCAATACCGGAACTATGTTGGAGACCCACTCTGCGTATCGGTAGGGCCTGATAAAGTTGGCATCGTAAAGTCTTGTGATCTCTGCTTTTAAGGCTTCGTGCATATCGGCCTTAAACCTCCGAGGAGCTTGCTTAAAAGGCCGATAGCCTTGTTTGATTGGTAGCCGATGTTCTACAATCGATCGGCTTAATCCTGGCATCTCATGGTATTCCCATGCAAAACAATCTCTGAATTCTTTCAAAAGATTTATCAAATTATTCTTATATCCCTTTGGCAAATTAGCGCTTACATACGTCGGCCTAGGCCTATCACCTATTCCTATATCAATTTCTTCCAATTCATCGGCCGACGTAAAACCTTGTCCCAACTTGCCGTCTAACTCATCCACCGCGTCATCCGTGTAGGGGTCATTGTCAACGGCGGATGGTGCATCTTCGCTAAAGTAACCGCTTGTCTTGGTCTTCAATTGTCTCGATGTCGCAGTCGGTTACCTTGAGGAAATCGGCGTCCCAGACTCGCCCGGACAAGCAGTCGATTCCCTCCATCTCCCAAACTGCGAGATTGGCATTGGCGACATGTACTGACCGATCTGCCTGCATGATCTCGACTTGGTCCCCTTGCCATTGCATGAGGCATTGGTGCATTGTTGAAGGGACACAGCAATTTGCATGGATCCAATCTCGTCCCAACAACAAGCTGTAGGAACCCTTTCCATCGAAGACGAAGAAGGTGGTGGGAATTGTTTTGCTACCCACGGTGAGTTCCACGTTCAGGACCCCCTTCGCCTCGGATGCGTTGCCACCGAAGTCCTTTAATACCATATTTGTCTTGATAAGATCTTCAGGTACTTTTCCAAACTTCCTGAAGGTTGGGTATGGCATTAAATTGACCGCTGCGCCACCATCGACCAGCATCTTCATCATCGGCCGCCCGTTGATGAATCCTTTGATGTACAACGGCCGCAAATGTCTGTAGCTGGCGTCAACTGGCTTGTCGAAGATGGCTTGGTCTGGTGACAACCGTAGCCTGGCTGAACCTTGTTCATCATCAGCCATCGCTTCATCGGCCGCCTGCACACTGTATTCTGCTGGCAATATAAACACCATGTTAACAGGCGCCGATGCCATTTTTTTACCTTTTGAAGCTGAGTAGCTCTGAGCTGTATTAGAGGTGCCCTCATCGGCCTTGGCCACAGTGGATTTTATCCTCCACTCATTTTTGGTCTTGGTTGGCCGATGGGGTATTTCAGCCTGTTGCTCTTGGATTTGCTCTTTCCTCCTTAACCTCTGAACCCGCCGCTTTTGTGACTTGGTGAATACATCGCTTGGGCACCATTGGGGGTTCTGGACTTCCTCCTCATCTTCATCGTGTTGATCTCGGTGCATCGGCCCTAGCCTTTCATGCACAGATTTCCGTTGCTTGGCCGGCCGATGCGTTTGTCTGCTTGAGCTGCCCTGATAAGAATCTTCTGCACCACTACATGCAGGGCACTCCTGGATAGATGGCAACCTCATCCCTTCATTCCAGCAGAAGCGAAAAAACTCGCACTCCCAGTGTGGGTCGTAGGAGTTGTCTTGATCGGCTTGGTCTTGAGCTTGTTCCTCCCGCCTCCGCTGATATTTTCTGATCGGGCCCTCAGAAGTCTGATGAGGCCGTTTGCCAGTCCGATGGCCACCGCCATCGGCCCTGTCCGCCCGCACCATGTTGACTGGGAACGGGTGGCCTTCAATCTTCATCGGCCGCTTGGCATCATCGATTTTAATTCTGCCCTGCTCGATGGCCGATTGAATTTGTTGCCGGAAGATCTTGCATTCATTTGTATGGTGTGAATAGGAATTGTGCCACTTGCAATATCTCCTTTTCTTGATGTCTTCGGCCGATGGCAATACGTGACCTACTGGTAGTTGGATTTGCTTTTCTTGCAACAGCAGGTCAAATATCTTATCGGCCTTGTTGATGTCGAAATCATATTTATCTTCTTTATCTCCTTTCTTGGCCCACTGGCAAGTTGTTGATTTCCTCATCCGAGCCCACTCGGCTAGGTTGACATCACCATCTTCATCGTCGTCATCGTCGGAGGCGTACTGATAAACAGTGTTAATCTTTTTCGCGAACTTCTTTGCCTCCTGGAATCGCTGCTCGTGGGCCGATACTCGTTGTGCCAGCTGAGCGAGGCTGTCAAATTCTTGCTGAAACGATTGTTGCAAACCCTCTGCTTGATACTGCCTAGGGGAGTATGGCTGGTAATGATGATCCGAGTTCGGTACGCCATACTATCATGCGGGGTGCTGCTGATAGCCTTGTGGCACGTTGTATGCAGCTTGAAGTGGAGGACTATTGAACACTGGGGCTTGCGGTTGTCCGGCCGATGGCTGGTTGACGGGAACTTGCTGCATCGGCTCAACCACCGGTTGCTTCCCCTTGGCCCATTGAGCGTATTGTTCCTCGGTGATGAGCTGAGGGCTGCCCCCAGTCTGCCTGGTGAGGACCAGTGGCAATGTCGTTGTCGGCTGCGCCGATGGGGGTGGCATCGGCGCTATTGGCTGAGACGTGCTCAGATCATTCCTCAGGGTCCGATATGCAGGGAACTTATTTTCTGGCAAGAAAATTGGCCCCTGAGGCTTGAACTGGTGAATTGACCCGTCTAAGATAGATTTGACCGTATTGGTCAAGGTGTTCACCAAAATCCCCGATTGGTTGACTAGCGCAGAGTGGACTGCGGAGTCAATCCTGTCTTGCAACGTCGGCGCTGCAGTGTCCTCAGTTTTGACGGCGTGATCGTGCGCCACCACCGACGTTCCAGCTCCATCTCTGGAACCCGGCATGACCACCTTGGACTTTTGAATCAAGGTGCCCTGCCGAGTCCTAGAATATGTTTGCAGGTACATATTCTGGAACTGCTCGACCAGACTATCCATCTCAGCTTTTTGTTCTGCGCTGAGCTGGTCGGCGGTCACGGGAATGACGTTCTCCTCGACGATCTCGGCTTGCTTCGACATCTCGAGGAGTTCTTATTGCTGGTGATCTACACTACTTAATTTACAAGATACAATTGCCTAAAACCGAGCTTTATCTCTATTTGGCAACTTCCTTGAAGCTTATTTCGAGCCCAGACCAAGCCCACGTTGACACTGTCAACTCACAACCTGTATCGGCCCACGACCAAACCAAATCCGTATCGGCCGATACGCTCTTTATAGCAACATCTCCCCAGTCCGATACGGTTACCGGGTCCGATACGAAGCCTGGTCCGACTCCAACTCAATCCTTCCTCTCTGCTTCGGTTTCCTCTTTTCTTTCCAAGTCGATTACCAAAATCCGTCGTTAACAACTACCCACTGTACTCAACAAGTCAACTAAAATAATAATGATGCAAGTAATAACAAAGGAGAGCTGCAATGGTCATTTTGCATAAAATACGCATTTAAAAACAATAGTTGAAAACAGTAAAACAGTTGGATTAATTAATCATAATTAAGCCATCACTGTCCAACGCTACACCACATTGCGACAGGCCCAAACCATCCACCTGAACTAAACCAGTTCCATTAAGTCAAATTATTAGAAAATTCAACTAATCACGGTGAATCTGGTTGATGGCCCATAACCGCGGGCACGGCTATTCGAATAGTTTTACTCTGATCAGAGGTGTACAACTGTACCCACAAGACACAGTCCTACAACACATTACCGTGCGCCGACATACCACCACGGTACACCGGAAAAGGAGCTGTGACAGGACCCTTCGCATAACCCTTCCTAACCAATCGCACCACACCTCAGGTTTCGCCCCCGCTTCCTTTCCCGGCAGCGGGTAGCCCCCCCTCGTGCCTTGGTGAATCCCGCTGCCGGTCAACCGGTATATCCCCGGCAGAACCAACTCCATCACGCCCACCCTTTCCGGGGAACATCGGCTAGGAAAAAGCTATACTCCAAATCCAGCCATTACCCACGCTAGCTTGTGGAAAGTACGGTAATTCTTCCAGGGTTTCCCGCGAACCGGTCCTTAATTGTCATGAGCACGACCATCAAAACCATGTGCTCACAACCCACCATTAATCAAGATTTTAGTTGAAACAATGATTAAATCACCCACGATTAACCATCGCGAGCCAACATGAAATAACCATCATTAAGTATTAATGAAGCTTTAAATATCCCAATTGTGAGCTAATGTTTCTAAGCAGGGCTAAGCAAGTTCTATTGTAGCAACTACTCAAATTATTTCCCAAGCTATCAAAGGAATATGGTAATTGCAATATAAGGCTGAGTACAATAGGTAAACTATCCCATAGATGACATTATAAAACAATGCAGTATTTAGAGAAAAATAAGACTGTTTCGCAATTTAGGTACAACATGATCAAATGAATAAGTATGACTTGCCTTGCTCTTGCGCTGGGTCGACCTCGGCAACGACTTCGAAGTAAACGGAAGCGTCGGAATTACCGGAATCTACGCGACAAACAAAGCAAACAACAATACATACTATAAGTCTACTAAAACAGAGAACAAAACTATTTTTAATAGATTCTAGACATTTTTATGAATTTTCTGAGACTTGAACGGACTAAAACGGAGTCCGGATGAATTAGTTATAAATTTTTGAAATTATCTGTGTTTTTACTATAAACAGAAAAATCCTTAATTATTTATTGCGCAATAAACCCTTATGGCTGACGTCATGCTGACGTCAGCGGCTAGGGCTGACGTCAGCCGCGGCGGCGGCGGCTGCGCACCACGTGGTGCACACGTGGCGCCGACGCGGCAGCCACGCGGCAGGGCGATGCGGGGGACGCGGCGGCCACGGGGGTGAGCGCGGACGGCCCAGATCAGCCCGGGCGGCCGATCGGGCGGGCTCGGGCTCGACCGAGCCGGCCATGGAGCGCAGCAGCGCTAGGGTTTGCGTGGCGCAGCCCGGGAGACGGCGGAGCGGCGGCTCGCGGGCGGCGGCGAAGCAGCGCGACGGCCATGCGTGGCGGCAAGTGAGCGGCGGAGCGGGCGCGCGCACGGCGGCGGCGGAGAGGGAAAAAGGGGTGGCGGCGGCGGTGCTTTCCGACGGCGGAAGACGGCGGCGGCGCGGCTTTAGGGTTTTGGGGAGAGACGGCGGCCCTCGGGAAACGGGAGAGGGTCGCGGCGCGGGGAAATAAATAGGGAGGGGCTAGGGCACGAGTGGTGGCTGTTGCGGAGTCCCCGCGAAACATGGCGGCGCGGGCTGGTGGCGGCGCCGGCCGAGTCGGAGACGACTCGGGCGCGGTCCCACGCGTCAGCGGGCGAGCGGCGCGGGGAGGCGCGGCGGACTTCCGGGCAGCTCGGGCCACGGCCTCGGGCCGGCCCGGGAAGGAGGAGGGGCGCGGGGAGGCGGCGACGGCCTTGGGCCGCCTTGGGCCGAGGAGGGGGAAGGCGAGCGGCGGCCGAGCGGGCGGCTTGGGCCGGCCTGGGAGGAAACAGGGATGGGCCGCCGGCCCAAAAAGGAAAAAGGAAGAGAAAAAGAAGAAGAATTTTCCCAGGGATTTATTTATTGCGCTTGAGGGTTTTTAATTGGTTAAAATTATTTTTAGGGCTCTGAAAATTCCACTAAAAATCCTGTTAACGTATTTTGACATGGGGAACTCAAGAAAAATTCCACCTTGCCATTTGCACTTCTTTAATGCATTAATTGATTAGATTTTTCTCCAGATATAATTAAACGATTTCTCAGATAAATTATTAAATTTAATTTTTACGATTTGGGAGAACTTCGGGGTGTGACAATTCCTCCCCAATTAAAGTGCAAAAATGGGTTCCTCTCCTCTCCCTCATCAATTCCCCTAAGTTTTCCCCTCTTGATTCGGCTTAAATTCATGGGGATTTAATCCCTCTCCTTTGGCTGCCATGGATGGCCGGCCGGCGAGCTCCTCGGCTGTCCCCTCCTCTCCCCGGCCATCCTCTCGTCTCCCTGGCAGTCCCCTCCTCTCCTTCGGCCTATAAATGGCGCGGCATCCTCCCTTCCTCTCCTTTTGCCTCTCCCCGTGCGGCCTCCTCTCTCCACCGCGCCGGCCAACTCCGGCTGCCCCCTTCCCGTTAGCCAGAGCAGCTCCAACCGTGTCGTCGCCTCCCCCGACATCGCAGCTGCTCCCCGCTCTCCCGGTCTTGCCTTCGTCTTGTCCGAGGTCAGCCGGAGCACCGTGGACGCCGGCAACCCATGGTGCCACAGCCGCTGCACCGTCTCCAACTGTCGTCATCCTCCTTGTACTCCGGCAGCCCTTACCGCCTTTGCCGGTGTGCTGCCCGACGTCGTGGCGTCATTCTTTTCCCCGGCTACCGCTCGGTCTTGCCATGCGTCGCAAATGTTTCGTCGTCGTTCGTTGCCACCTTTGGCCGGCCGATCCTCCTCGCTGGCATGTCGACCCGCTGCGTCGCGATCGCCGTTGGCACTGCAGCGGCGTGCTTCATGCCGGCCTCACTGTCGTTTGGCCGCCGCTGCTGTCTTCGTTGTCCGCTAGTCGTTCCCGATCGTGCTAGCCGTCGGCCCTCCCTTCATCAAGCCGAAGCCGTCCGCGTCGTCAAGGTCGTTCGTGTCATCGTCGTCTTCCTCCGGCCGTCGTTCTCGTCAAACCGAGCACAACCCGTTGTCGTCCACCTCTTCACCAAGCCCGAAGTTCGTCGAGTGCTGCCCGTTCGTCTTCGTCGTCCCCGAGTCATTGCTACTGCCCGCGTCGTCGCCTTCGTCCTCGGCACCGCTTCGTCAAGCTAGTCCTCGCCTTCGCGCAAGGGTTGCAGCCGAAGCCATCTCCTCGTTGAATACCCATTCGTCTTCGTCGCCCTCGTTCGGTCGCTGCCACTGTTCCCACGTCGCATTGTGCTCGTGGTGAGAACCCTCCCACGCTGCCCCTTCCTCGAAGCCCCGTGTTGTGGCCCTCGTGCCCGTCGTGCCATTGTAGGTCCCGGTCTCGTCCACCGGTGTCGGTAGTCGTTCGTTCGGTCTTCGCGTGCACTTGTGGTGGTCCTTTTCGTCTGCCCGTTTAGCCGCCTCGTGATTGCCCACGTGTGCAGCCCGCGTGGCATTCGTGTGAGTCTCCGCTTGTTGGCCACTTGTTTCGGTTGACACGCATAGTCTCACTCCATCCTTCCTGTGGATCGTCTCTGTGAACCTGATCCACGGTGAACTAGCTGTCTGACCCATGGGTCCCGGCTACCAGTCGCTTGATCCTTTCCCCTCCTCGAGTGATATTGCATTACACATAATTTAATGGTATAATAATAATTAAACAACTCAAAAATATCCACTTTAATTGTATCTAAATTTCGGATGGTCGTTTCTCGGCCATACGAGCTCCAAATTGACCCGTTCAAATTGTTTAGTTTTTGTTGTAACTTAAAGAACCCATGTTTGTTGTTTTTATGTATTGTTCTTGTTTCTTTCTTAGAGCTGTAGCTTTGTTTTGTTTGTTCATCTAGTTGCTCTCATTTCGGTGGTTCCTGTGGTGCAGTTCGAGCTCGTCGTTGAAGCTTCAGAAGCCTCCTTTTTTCCCTGAGCAAGGCAAGTCATGCTCTCCTTGAGCATATTGAATCCCAGTTTGCAAAAAGTATTTTAATTTAAATTATTGCATTCGCTGTACTAAATTTACCGCATTATAACTGTTTTATTTAGCCTTTCCTACATTCCTTGTTATAGCCTTATTATTTGTTATGGTGTAATTACCTTTGACAACCCTAGGTAACCAAAAACCAGCTAGTGAGAACTCTATATGTGGTGCTTACTAGATATTTTAGGATTATGCTTAGCCCTGCTTAAATAGAAACATTTAGTTGTTTTATAATATCTAGACTTTGGGAATGTCACTATAATATTATTTATTGATGGACTAGAGGCTTGTTGGCCTGGACATGTTGGAAACCCCTTTCAAAATTCCCAAATTTGTTTTCGCCTGGGCTCGAGGTGCATGGTTTTGTTAGTCGCACCTCAACCGACATAAGGACCGGTCTTCGGGGCACGATTGCAAAGCATATTCCGTACTACCACATGTCTAATGGGTAAGGCTTAACGTATCGGTTAGTGCGGTCATGAACAAGGAAGACACAGATAGGGATGGATGAAGTCCTTGGTGAGGTCGACGTCTCTGGCAGTACGCCAGGGAGGCATAGACTGTCTGCTGGACCCAGGGCACCTGGCGGGGGAAGTCTATGTCGGTCTTCTTTGTTTAGGGCAGTACTAGATGGTGGGTTATGTCACGGTTTCCGCCCGTATGCCGTGGTGGCATGTGGCACGTGGTGACACGTGAGGAAAACGTGTCTTGTGGGTAAAGATGTACACCTCTGGCCGAGTATAAACTATTCGAATAGTCGCGCCCTCGGTTATGGGCAAGCGGAGCAATGACCCAAAGTTAGAGGTTTTATTCTGATGAACTGGAATGATTGGATTGATTATCTGTGGGCCTGGTTTAAGGCAAGATCGCGTTGGTGCGCAGCTTGATAATAATTTGACTAGAGATAAGCCGTGGTTTGATTAAAATGCCTTTAAATGATTAAATGTTTTGAAATGCTTATTTATCGCAAAATAACCCTTATAAATGAATTCTTGTACTCTCTTGCATTAAGTGCATTTTCCGGTGTGGCTTGCTGAGTATGGTGGTTGTACTCATCCTTGCTCAGTCTTTCCCCCTCCAGTCAGTGAAGCTCTTGAAGAAGAAGTCATAAGTGGAGTTCTGGCTTATACCCCAGTTGAGCGCCTATGAAGATGGAGCCGTAGGCCCGTTAGTCCGCTGTTGTTTTTCTTTTGTTGCCAGGCCTTATGTGCCTTTGTAATAATGTAAATATTATCATGATAATTAATAAAGATGTGTCTTTTGTATCAAGTTTGTGTGGTGTACCCCGGCTTTTCCTGGGACGGGGATTAATACACTAGCATTCGGGAAAGATATTTTCCGGGCGTGACACTAAATGGCTATATACAGGAGGAAGTCTATGTTAAACAACCACCAAGTTTTGAAAATCCTGATTTTCCCAACCATGTTTTTAAATTGTCAAAAGCTTTGTATGGTTTGAAACAAGCACCTAGGGTATGGTATGATAGACTTAAAAACTTTTGCTTTGCGAAAGGTTTTCAAATGGGAAAGATTGACAGAACACTTTTTGTTCTTAAGCATAGTGATAATCAACTTTTTGTTCAGATTTATGTGGATGATATCATCTTTGGTTGTTCTACTCATGCTTTAGTTGTGGAGTCTGCTGAGACTATGCGCAGGGAATTTGAGATGAGCATGATGGGTGAGTTATCATACTTTTTGGGATTGCAAATTAAGCAAACACCTCAAGGTACGTTTGTGCATCAAACGAAGTATACCAAGGATCTTTTGAGACGTTTCAAGATAGAGAATAGCAAGCCAATCTCTTCACCAATTGGTTCTATTGCTGTGTTGGATCCTGATGAAGATGGTGAAGCTGTGGATCAAAAGGAGTATAGAAGTATGATTGGATCTTTCTTGTATCTAACTACTTCTAGGCCAGACATACAATTTTATGTGTGTTTGTGTGCACGCTTTCAAGCTTCTCCTCGTGCTTCACATCGTCAAGCGGTCAAGCGAATAATGAGGTATTTGAATCATACACTTGAATTTGAAATTTGGTATTCTACTTTATCTTCTATATGTTTAAGTGGATATTCTAATGCTGATTTTGCGGGCTGTAGAATTGATAGGAAAAGTACTAGTGGAACATGTCATTTTCTTGGTACATCATTGATTGCATGGTCTTCTAGGAAATAATCTAGTATAGCCCAATCAACTGCTGAATTAGAATATGTTGTTGCTGCTAGCTGTTGTTCAACTTTGAAAGATTATGGTCTTGTCTTTGAAAAGGTTCCTCTGTTTTGTGACAATACAAGTGCTATTAACATTGCTAAGAATCCTGTACAACACTCACGCACAAAGCACATTGATATTCGCCTTCACTTTTTGAGGGATCATGTTGAAAAGGGAGATGTTGAATTGAAATTTTTGGATACAAAATTGCAACTTGCGGATATTTTCACTAAACCATTGGATTCATCTCGTTTTGCTTTTCTTCATGGAGAGTTGGGAATCATTCATCCTTTTGCCATGGTTTGAGGGGGAGTTTTTGCGCTCTTGGTTTTATCAAGCAACAATTAAAAGAAACAAATTGAAAGAGAGCTTTGTATTATGCATATAGTCTTTTTCTTTGATTATGCTAGCAATACTTTGAAGGTTTATTTGTCTATTTTATAGCTTGTATGAATTTTAGTATTTTCATAAGGTTTAGATATTGCTTTTAAGGGAGATGATGCATGACATTTAAATTTCATATTTGAATTAATGAAATATGCAATATTGATACTAATGCATAGGTTGGATTGTAAATGCTTATGTATATGCTTTATTGAATTGTTATTCCTTAAATAGCTTTGAAATTGCTCATTGTGCAACAGATTAAAAAAATATTTATGTGAAAAAATGAATACCGAATCCTTGGAAACAGTCTTGATGATAAGGACGTATTCGATATGAGAAAATAATGGGTGCCAAATCCTTGGAAACAGTCTTGACGACAAGGACGTACCCGGAATAATTGAAAAAATGAGCAAAAATATAAAAAAAGCTCAAATAAATATGAAAAATCTCTTGGTTGTTTTGTGCTAAAGCTAATTTGGAAACGAGTACTGATTGCAATAGGACTATATGTGTGGATTTATTTTTCAATCTATCTATTTGTAAACATGTTGCATTATAAATCTTTTGAATTCATGAATCTTGGTTGCATTATTTTTACCTTAATTGTAAAATCTTTGGTTTATGATTATACTTTGGTATATGCTTGCTATGTAATTGATGGGTTTATCTTCTCTTTGGTGCAACACATGATATGAATTACTATATGTATGTTATTAAGCTCTTGAATATTAACTGAACATAATTTCTATGCTTGATGAAATCATTGTCAAAAGGGGGAGAAGAGATACAAACAATGACAAACAATGACAAACAATGCAAGTGTTTTTCTTTTGTTTTTCTTTCTTTGTTTTTCTTTTAAAGGAAGAGAAATCTTTATTTTTGTTATTTTTGTTATTATTTTCCCAAACACCAAAACAAACATTTTTGATGGGGTTTGCCGATGTGTTCATCAAGGGGGAGATTGTGAACTCAAAGTGTGTTTGATTCTTTTGTTGTGATGAACAATTAGCATCTGAGGTTATTGGTTTTGATATTTGGAGATTATTGGCGAAGTGGTTTGTGAGATGATTGAATTTTCAGACGGTGAACAGGAGCTACTGTTTTTGTTGGGTCCGGTCAGACCGGGCAGGTAAGGCCGGTCAGACCGGAGGTATGTGTGCGGTCAGACCGGTTGTGTGTGACCAGCAGGTAAGGCCGGTCAAACCGGAGGTGTGTGTGCGGTCAGACCGGCCAGCCCGCGGTCTGACCGGTCGACTCTGTGTCGGTTTTGGTTTCGGGTTGTTTTATTGGATATCCGTTGTTAATTCATATTTATGGCTTCTAGATGGATACTATGCGTATGTAATACTGTTGTGTGCTAACAATGAGTCAAGTTGGTGATAGCTTGTGCTCGGATATGGTTTCTTTGTTTGATTCATGTGTAGGTAATCTTTACGTCTCGGGAGAGTATTGCCGGTGATGGATCGGGAGTCAACTTGGAGATAAGTTGACATCCGGATGGTCAGATATCATGTGGGATACTGAGGCTAAAGATTAATGCACGTGGTTGGTGAAGCTTCCATATGGCATACGATGGAGGTATTGTGTGTGTACGGGATGTGGAGTCGAATTTGGAAGGAGTCCAAATTTGGAACAATTGGAATATGTAAAGTTGGTTTCTTGTACGGGAAGGTTTCCTAGGTGGATTAGGACTTCTTGTATGAGTTTGGTTCGTGGCTTTAGGCTGCTTACCTTATGTATAAATAGAAAGGGAGGGTGTGACCTCTCGGTATCGCTTTGGAGAGCATTGAGTTGAAAGTTTAGTTAGGGTTTCGAGTTTAGTCGAGATTTTCGTGAGGAGTGCTGTTGTTGCACTTTGTAAACACAAAGAGAAGTACTAAAGTTGTCATCTACTTTGAGAGATCTTCAATTTGTGTTTGCTCGGGTTCGGCGTTCTAACCGGTGAGTGATAGGCTGTCAAACCGGCGTATCGAAGCGGTCAGACCGGCGGGGACACGGCGATCAGACTGGTGACGGTGGCAGGAGGCAGAGGCGATTTTGGAGCGGTCAGACCGGGGAATCAATACCGGTCAGACCGACGACACAGTGCAGTCAGACCAACCGATTTAATTTGGTCAGACCGATCTACATCGATTTGAGGCTAACTTTTAATTCCGCTAAAAGTTTTGGTTTTTGGGTACTACAACCATTCACCCCCCTTTGGTTGGCTTAGTTCTTGTTCTTCGATCCTACATATCACTTTGACTTCATCGGTTGATACAGTTTTGGATTTGACACGTCATTCCTTCCTGGTTTGTTGCAGCTGATAGTCAATCTCTTCGTCAACTTCTTGCATCTGTTCTCGGTTCCGCAGCCGTTGTAACCTCCTTTTTTGATTCTTGGTGAAAATTCCAGATGGACACCATTGAGGGTTCTGAACTTGGTTCTTTCGATCTTCATCTTCATCCTTGAAATAATCCTGGTTAATCGGCCCCAAACGTTGGTGTACTGACAAACCCTTCCGCATCGGCCGATTCTCAATCCATGGACTTCATGGTTGATGAGAACTAACTTGGAATATTGAATCTACATCACTGCATCCTGGACAATCTTCAATTGATGGCAGCTTCATTCCTTCGTTCCAGCAAAACCTAAAGAACTCATATCTCCAATGAGGATCAAAACAAGCTTCACCATTTTGAGCATATATTTGAATCTGCTTAACTTGTTTTCTTTGGTACTCGCTGATCAACTGGATAGAATTAAATTTATTTTGTTGATAAGTCCGATAACTTCTCTTATTGGCCTCATTGATGTGGACCATGTTAAGAGGAAAAGGATGGCCTTCAATCTTCATCGGCTTCTTTTCATCATCAAACTTGATTCTGCCCTATTCTATAGTCGATTGGATCTGCTGCCTAAACACCTTGCGTTCATTTGTATGATGTGATCCAGTGTTATGCCACTTGCAATATTTTCTTTTCCTCAACTCTTCAACCAATGGAATCATATGACCTACTGGAAGTTGTATTTGTTTCTCTTGAAGCAATAGATCAAATATCCTATCGGCTTTGTTGATATCAAAATCATATCTCTGGGTCTTTCCATTGTCTTTAACCCATTTGCAAATAATAGTTTTTTTGTTTCTTAATCACTCTGCCAAACCGATCTCTGGGTCTTCATCTTATGATTCTGACTCATAGCTATAAATATTGTTAACATTATTAGCTTTCCTAGTAAACCTCTTACCCTCTTGGAATCCCTATTCATGAGCCAATACCTTCTAAACTAAATGAGCCAAGCTCTCAAAATCTTGTGCAGAAAATCTCTCCCTTATCGGCCCAAGCATCCCATGGAAAGCTAAATCAGTAAGCTGTGAATCAGTCAAGTTCAAACTATAACATTTGTTCCTTATATCTCTAAACCTTTGAATATAGTCTGGAACTGATTCATCAGACCTCTGTCTGGTTGATGTTAAGTCTGACAACTTCATCTCTTGGACCCCACTGAAAAAGTATCTATGAAATTATTTTTTTAGATCGGCCCAACCTCTAACAAAATTGTAAAGTAATGAAGAAAACCATGTGATGGCAAGCACAGACAATGATAATGGAAATAATCTGACTCTCAAAGCTTCCACAGTTGATGCCTCCCCACATTGTGCTAAAAATCGACTGATATGTTCATATGTAGAAACATTGTCCTGTCCCGAAAACTTCGAGAAATCTAGAATCTTGTATCGGCTTGGCAATGGTTCCTTGTTTAAGTACTCTGGATATGGATTCCAATACATATTTTCATTGTCCTTGTGCTTCAAACCAAATTGTTACCTAACCACTTCTTCAATCATGCTAGCCCATTGTTGTTGTTGCCCACCAAATTGTGGAACTTGCTCATAGTGGTTGAACTGAGGTTGATACTGATATTGTGGAATAGGTTTTGGCCGATATTGTTGAGGTGATGTCAGCTGAGGCTAAAAACTTGATGTTTGGCCCAAGAAAAGTTGATGAGGTTGATATTGATAGTTTTGAGGCACCTCATGCATATATTGTGGTCCAGATGACGTCAATGGCTGCTGAATAGGGATTTGACTTCCTTGACTCCTCATCGGCTGTTGAATAGGGTTTTGTACGATCCTAGCCGATGTTGATGGTAAAATCCTTAGAGCCTGATTTTGTTGATCTTGCTGAGATATCTGTCCATGGGCACAAATTGGTGTTGCAACCCTGAAGAACCTGGGATCTCAGTCTTGATGGTCCTATATGGAGGAAACACATTATTTGGAAAGTACACTGGTCCTTTTGCCTTCTCCTCAACTATAGTTCCATCCATCACCTTTTTGACCATGTTAGTTAATGTATTCACCAACACATTAGATTGGTTAATCAAAGCTTGAAGTAATATGTAATCCAACCTATCTTGTAACGAAATCTTCTCATCCATAGCTGGCTCCTCTTCTTTAGCCTTAATTTCTTCAATTTTGACTCCATCTTGTTGTGCACTGGATTCTGCCTCTGGCTTTGGGAAAACTATTTTCTCTTTTTGGATAACTATGCCCTGCCAAGACACGGTGAAGGAATCCAGATATATCTTATGAAAAGCTTGAGTCAACTGATCCATCTTCACCTTTTGCTCATCAGACAATTGTTCAACCGTTACTGGGATAACGTTGTCTTCCGTTATTTCTGGCATGATGGATGTCTTGAAAGTCGTGTCCCGCTGGGCGTGCCAAAAGCGTGTTGATGCAAAAACATGCCAAAAGCGTGTTGATGCGAAAACATGGTAGTCTGGGAGATTTTCTTAACTCCAGTGCAGGTCCAACTCTTAGAAAACGGGTTCAGGGCATGCCAGTTGGTTTGATCCTGCAACCAACAAGATATATAAAGAAAACCATCTAAGATGTACGATAGCCGATCGGCTGATAAGCCGATAACGTATCATATAGACCTAACCGATGCGATCTGACCGAATTAGCTATGAGGTGTAAGATAAATAATTCAAAGTAAACCCTAAATATGCTCCATCGGCTGTAAATATGTAATCTATTGATAAAGATCAGATCTTAGTCAATGAAATCATAGTTAGGTTAAAAACTGATACCATATCGGCTAATATTCCGATATAACCTTATACAAGAATATCAATCTAAATAAATATATTAAGGCAACCTTAATATACTTAACTAAAGTGATAATTTTGTATAAGTGGCAAATATAACATGAAAAGTATGATTAAAAGGAATTTAAACACAACTAAGTAGCTATATCAGATAAGATCGGCTGAAACTCCGATGCTACCCCTATTACAAACAAGAGACAGGCTAGGGATCATGATTCTAATTAGGACTAGGGCTGATGCAACACAAAGTGTAAAAAGATGCATGATATCTAGACAATCAAGTCCTTGAGTGCTTTTCGGGGTGGTAAATACGCTATGCCAATCTAGGCTAATGAGCTGATTTAGCCGATACCGACAAAACCTTAAAAAAGGCCCGGCCGATACAGCTAAACCAACCATCGACTTAGACTGGCTAAGTTATGTGATAACTCAACAAGCCATACCTCCAGTTGACAAACCTGAAGCACGAACTCGTCAAAAAGTAAAGGAAAATTATGGCGATGCGCCGATAGTGTTGATTGAACTCTTGTTCTTTTCTTTACATAGACCTCGGGCTTATATTTATACCCGTACAAACAAACCTTGTCCTTACTGGACACTACTTACAACTTGCCTAAACAAACAAGTCCTAGGTGGACTCTTACCACAATATTACAAAAAGGAAACTAACTCTTATTCCTAATTAATAGATACAATTGCCTTGTTGAGACTTAATTCCTGGTTGGCAATATCTTCAAGTCCTTCTCCAAAACCAACACGAAGCCAAGCTATCCGTATTGGCTCAACCAAGTCTGATCCAGTTTACCCGTATCGGCTCAACCGAGTCCGATTCCATATCGGCCGATACGGCTCCAGCCGATACGCTGTCCGTTTTTAGAGAACTCCTTTATTCCTTCAAATCCGCCTCAGATCCAACCTTAATTGCTAGCACACCTTTACCAAATTTTGTTGTTAAATAGGCAGGTGGCTTCCGGACCTTCTCTTGTAATTACTTGTATCACCCTTCGGGGCCCATTAGGTTGCTGTGGGTTTTCTTGGTCCGCCCCTCGCTGAGCATCTTCACCGGCGCCAGGATTTGGCATCGGCGCTTGGGGGTGGCCATGGTGCTGCATGTTTTGACATTGTTTGGTTGTATGCAACGACTTTGTTGTGGTACTCGCAGTACCTATCTTTTTCGTACCTCTTCTTCGGCAGTTGCCCTTGTCTGCCCCTTTGAATCGTGTCGAAATCCTTGCAAAGGATCTGGACTTCTACGACTCCCATCACTGGTTAGACCTTCTCGTTGTGGAATCTTTTCCACGTCATGGCCTGAGTCACCGGCGCTTCTCTCTGGGGTGGGGCTTGGTTCGCCAATGTTTGGGCAACGAACTCCTGCGAACCTGCTTGAGCCGCCGCCTTCTCCTAATCTTCTTGGATTTCAAGTCGCCTCTTGGTGTCTTCTTCGTCCCGAGCATAGCCATCGATGATGTGAAAGAGGTGCTCGATGATTTGCGGCTCTTTTCTCCGATCTTCCTTGTCAGGTTGCCCAGGCAAAGTTCGGCCGAAGCGGCATCAATTACCGAGGCTTCGGTAATGTCTTGCACGTGGCATTTTGCTTGGGAGAACCGCCTCACATACTCCCTTGTGGATTCGCCTGGCTTCTGGCGAATGCCAAACAAATCTTGCTGGCTTTTTGGCTATTCATAGGTCCCACGAAAGTTCATGACGAAGACGTCATAAAGTTGTTCCCATGAATAGATGTTGCTTGGATGAAGGTTAAAGTACCATGATCGGATGATACCATCCAAAGCGAGGTGTATCACTTTGGCTTTGGTGTTTTCGTCATCGTGAGCTGCTTCAATTGCCGATTCATAGATCGACAAGAACTCACTTGGATTGGTTTCGCCCGAATATCTTGTCATAGCGGGATACTTGAACTATGGCAGGATTGGGTGATTTCACAGCCCCCAGCTCAAAGGTAGCTTCTTTTCGCCCCCTACCTTTAACACTGAACCCTGCTGGTACTACACATGAGGTTGGACTGGGGCGTTCGGCTGAGGTATACTTGCGATGCAGTCTGGCCTGCCCATAGCGTCCTATTGGGTTGGCAAAGGAGTGTGGGCTGGCAAAGATGAAGAGGCTAGAATCGCCGGCCGCCACGCTGTTACACCTAGGCTTGATCCGCCAACGGCCTGGGCCGAAGGGGTTGGCGTTGTTTTTGAAAGAGTGTGGGGTTGACTTAGTTGTTGAAGGAAAGCTTGAAATTGCGCCTGGAGGGCCGAAGCCGTGTCGGTTGGAGCTTGAGGTGCTGACGCTAGCATCAACCGCACAGATTGGGTTGTGGCGAAGGCTAAGGCTGGAGCCACGACTGGTTGGACGACGGTTGTCTGGGGCACTGGACGAACGTGAAGCGCCAAAGATTGCTGTACCGGCGGCCGGTGAGGCCAGGGTCGTTACAGTCGAGGGCGACGGAGTAGCGGCAGGCCTAGGCGAAGCTGCTGCCTTGGCTTGCATAGCGGCCTCATACGCTTGGTGCTGTTCTTGCATCTATTGAAGCGTGTCCTGCAGCCTTGTCATGTCCTGTCGCATGGCTTCCATCTCCGTCATGTGGGTCTTTGATGGGTCAGGCCCCAGGCCTGCTGATGCCGTGACTGTAAGCGTGGCTTGAGTCGTGACGGCTTCGGCATAGGCTTTGGCCTCAACCCCCGCCAGCTCCATCTGCACTCCTGCATGGTCTTCAGCCATCGCCGGCTCTGCACCAGCTTCGTCTCTTGGTGGTTCCTCGGCTTCGCTACCTAGTTTGGCCTCCCCCTCCTCACGCCGCCTCGGCGCCACTCTCTCTCGCGGACTTCGGTGGTAGCATCGGTAGTTCGGTCTGGGTTCCCCACGGTCGACGCCAGCTGTTGTCAAATGACAACAGCGTCTGTCGAAAGGCAAGCTTCACTTTGGTGGGAAAGTAAAGATGATATATTAATATTAAATTTTTTTGAGGTTCTCCCCCAGTACATGCCCCTTGAGGTCTATTTATAGGTTTAGTACAGACTCATGCACCCTAGGGTTTCCAAGTACAGGAGAGTTTACATGGCTGTCCTTATGACAGGGACATTTATGGGGATAATTACATACAATTTAAGGCTTGCATCTCTTCTTGGGCCTCTAAGTAGGCCTTCCCTACCGGTTGGCCCTACAAGGCCTTGAACCCTTTGACGCGACGATGAAAACCCACTGCTTTGGGGGCGAAGGCCTTCGGCTTGAGGGCGAAAGTCTTCTGCTTTGTCCTTGATGTGTCGCTTCACCTAATGGCTTCGCCCGAAGCTCCAGTCTTTGCGTCAATCGATGCTCCGCCCTCGTGTTTCACCCTAGTGATTTCCCTTGTGTTTCGGCAAGCTCGGTCAAAGGTCTTCGTGACATGCCTGCAACAGAGATTGAGAATCATCATCCTCGTCGTGTCTGTTATCACCTCGGCGTGCTGGGGCATCATGGTGACCGTGAGTTGGGTTACGATCTGGGATGTCGTCGCGACGACTGCCCCTTCGGTGTTGATCTTGGGTTGTCGGCATCCGTCATCGCACTGACCTTGTTGTTGCCTTCGATCGTTCAGCTGTTCGCGGAGATCACGAGCATCTTGTCGGAGAGGCGCCTATTGAGCCCGCCGTTGTGGCGAGGTGTTCTTAGGGATGCGAGGTTCATCGTTTCGAGGGGCATTATGATTGCCAACGTTCTCAACGACCTCACTGACCTGAGGGGGAAGCGGTGGAGGCGACGGATCAGTCGCCGCTGCAAAGGCAGAGTTAAGGTTAGTGATAGTGGACTCCATTCGCTTTAACTATGCGTCCGCCTCCAGAAGGGTTACTAGGTTGAAGAGAGGTTGTCGAAGTAGACTGTTGATGACGATAAAGTGCTCGACGAGGATACGGATAGGCTCCGAGTGAGAAGGGGCAACGTCTCGAGATTGGACGAACTTGCCTTCCTCTGTGGAACCCCGTGGTGTGTGGTTGTCCAAATCCCTGTCCTCGATCCCGACGTCAACCACGTCCACATCGCGTGGAGAACTTGAATCGAAGGATTCCATGTCACCTAAGCCATGAAGGACAAATGGCTCCTCCGGATCGATTCCGATGAATCCCACCATACGATCTGAAGGGTTGTCATCCATGGACGTCGCATGAGATCAATCTCTGTGAGCATGGATCGGACAACACGGAACTCGGGTGATCGATTCCGTAAGCTTTAAGAACATCTTGTGGCTTGTTAGGGGGTGACCCTTGGTTTTGTGTATTGGACACCATGCTTTGTGCTGAGAAGTACGTCGAGTTTAGCTTTTGCCTGGATAATGACACATCATCTAGCTTGTGGATGACTAAAAGTCTTGTGGATTGGACACCGTGCACCATCTTTATCGATAGATTTCCTTGTCAGCCAATGCTTGCCAGCCGAAGTCGATGACTAGGCGTCTCGTTCTTGGGTCGAACCGGAGAGGCGGCCGATGAAATGGACGTATTCGCCCACGCTGTTGTCATAACCACACTCTCCGCATCTGCTAAGAGGGGCGAGATTGGAACGATGGCAAAAACCGGAAAGATAATGGAGCTGACTTGGACCATGGCGAAGGATGGCTGGGTTGGATCTCCTCGGCTAGATTGGTTATAGAAGCCCTCGTCGGCAAATCCTGTTCTTGAACTCATCTCGTCGTAACCTTGAAGCACCGAGCCCCCTACCTGGCGCATCATTGTCAACGTATTGATCGCTCACCAAGGTATTTATAAAGTATGGGGATCATCGGAACCAGGGTATTCACGAGAGTAGATCATGTAGACAAAAAGCAAAGATTTATACTGGTTCGGGCCCTCAAGATGAGTAATAACCCTACTCTAGTTTATATGGATTAATATTGGAAAATACGCTTAGAATACAATAAAGGATAGAACAACTGACTGATTTCGTCGACTAGACGCTTGTCGGTGATATGGGCCCGGGGGTATCGCGAGTAAAGGGAGGAGGCCGCCTAGAGTACACGTGGCACGCCCTGAAGGTCGGGCTGCCCCAGCCTTCCTCCCGTGTGGGGGGTCGGGTTGCCCGAGCCCTCCTCCCGCGCGTGAGGGTCGGGCTACCCCGAGCCTCCCTTCCACGATCAGCCCCACGTGCATCGGTTGGGTGGCTGTCGCCCGCGCCCACCTACCGCATTCAATGCGGTAGGTAAGCGTGATAGAGGGCTACGTAGGCTAACATGAGGGATGTGATGGCAGATGTGACAGCGCGCCCCGTGCGCACACGCCTACTGGTGTAGGGCGTGCCAGGCGCATCCCTCGTCCCGTCACATTTAATGTGGGCCTTTTGCTCGTCCATAGGGTTTGACGGGCCCCTTTCTCCTTCGATCGTTTCGGTGCTGCGCCGCCCCTTTGAGGGCCTAGGAGGCCGAAAGTCTTCAGCATTTAAAAGAAAGAATGACTGAGTGTCCGCCCGGTCATTCAGAGTGACAGATGAAGGCATACTATGGTGAGACGTGCACGTTCTGGCACGTTGAAAAGGACGGCGCCCACGTCTTCGTATCTGTATGTCAAGCCCAGAATTTCTATCCAAAATTCCAAACGCATACATGTGTGTAAACCCTCGTCCAGGAATCAACCGAGGCACACAATAACAAATTGATAATAGAGTGAAATTATTTATCTAATTAATAGGCGAATAAAAAGTCATTACAGAGGTAGATAGTTCCTCTCACACAATAAAGTTCTAAACAGTGGAAAAATAATAATTAGCGTAGGCGACCCCACTCCACAAGCAGCTTGACAAGGATTAAGCCTAATCCTCCAGTCCTCCATCATCACTGTAGAACTCCTCTTCTGATGAATTATTGCAAGGTGAGTATATAGAATACTCAACAAGTCACACAACAATTATGCAAGTGCAAAGGGAATAACAAAGGATTGCATAATATGGTCTCATTTGCATAAATAGCATTTATTAAACATTTCAGAATTTATAAAACAAGTAAAATATTAATTAAACAATATTAATCCAACCCTACACAAAATACCCGTTGTATAGGCCCATCCAGTTCTGAACAACCATACCCGGCTGCACAGTCCTATCTCCAAACCAGGAATATACTATTCCATACCAGGAGCTAAATAGGTCTAAAGCAGTTATTTAATCTTTATTATTAATGAGAGGTGTGAAACTAATCACGAAAAACATTATTAGACCCACCCATAACCGCGGGCACGGCTATTCGAATAGTTTTACTTTGGCCAGAGGTGTACTACTGTACCCACAAGACACAGCCTCAACATCATGTCAATGATGCGTCACGATACTGGAAAAGTACCCGAATAGAGACAATGACAGTACCCCCAACATAACACAACGCAGAGCAGTGCACCATTCTTGGATCATAATCGCCCCCTTAAAACCAAAGGCATGGACTCCCTAGCGACCCCCATGGACTTGTCGCCATTTCGCAGTATGGTGCGCCGCTAAGAACCATGTTATACCAAGGGTAAAGCCATTGCCCACGCTGGCTTGTGGTTAGTACGGTTCATGTTTCACAACGATAGCTCGCGAACTGGTCCTTAATTGTCATGAGCACAACCATCAAAACTATGTGCTCACAACCCACCATTAGCAAGTTTTAGTTTACAATTATTTAATTAACCAAGCACGATTAGCCATCGTGAACTACATGTTAATCAGTGATAATGAAGCATAGTTCTCCCCATTAATGAGCTAATGTTTCTAAGCATGGCTAAGCATCCTAATAACTTTAGCTAAAACCATATAAAGTTCTAGCTAATCCAATTATTAACCAGGTGACGAAGGACGAATAATCAAATTACAAAGGGGTCATATCAAGGGCAATAGGTTATTCCCACCCGGTGACATTCGAAAATAAATGCAGCAGTTGAATAAAAACAATAGCTTTAAATGGGTTCAATATGCTCAAAGGGTACTTTGGAATCTATGTGACTTGCCTTGATGGTCTTCGAACTCTTCAAAGTCTTCTCCTACAACGACAGACTCTCCGAGAACGTCGGAAACTAAAGGAAAAGAACAAAATCAACCAAAACAGTACATGTGGATATTTTTATTGTGTAGATCTTGTTTTTAGAAAAAATTTAGAACTTGAACAAACTAAATCCGAGTTATGGTGAATTAGTTATGAATTATTGAAGTTTAAATTAATTTAAATCATTTACAGAGATTTTAATTGAATTATGACGCAGTAAAGAATTAATTTTGAAAAGGGAAAACGATTTATGGCATCAAAATTTTAGGTCTATGGTAGACCGGATGCTCAGAGGCGGTCCACCACGTGGCACGCGACTAGGCGACGACATGACGGATGACATCACGATGACGTCATCGCCAGCGGCGACTCAGGACCCAACTGTTACCAGCGAACTAGGGCAAAGCGGCGCTAACGGATGGCGCCAACAGGTAGAGCATGGCTCAGCGAACTCACCGATGGCGGCAAGACGAGAAACGACAACGAACAACGACGATGGCGAGGTTGGAACGACGGCATAGCACGGGTTGACGACAACGATGTAGCTCCGGCGAGTTGCAGCAGTGGTGAAGACATGGACGGTGTTCCTCTCCTCCTTGCGAACTCAACGGTGGCGATGGCTGGCGGAGACGATGGCTGCAGCAGCGGCAAAGCACGGCCAAACCCGCGTGGACGGGGACGGCGCAAGAGCTCGGGCAGCGGCAGCTCTACCGGTGGCTGCGAGCTAGGGCGAGGGTGGTGGCGGCTAGAGGAGGACTAGGAGGTCCTATTTATAGGCTCAAGAGGACGGGATCAAACCCACATCGACGGGAAAAAAATCGAGAAAGTTTAGGGTTTCCAAAGAGAGAGAGCATCCGAATAGAGTTTGAATCAGAGTCGATTTTCTACGGGATTTGATTTGATTTTTTGGGGAAAGGAAAGAGGAGGATACGGCAAGTATTTAGTCGAGAAAGGAAGGAAGCGACTGGATTTGGAAGGGGAGACAACTGCATCAACGGGCAAGGTCTCTGGACAGAGGTTAAAAACGACACTGTAGCGACAGGGAGGCACAACAGACTTCTGGGTAAAAGGGCCGGCCTGAAAAAGAAAAAGAAAAGGAAGGAAGGTTGGCAAAGTAGATTTTTTGCGGTAAAGAGAAGAGCTGTGGTTTCGGGCGGGGCCAGCAGGAAGAGAGGTGGAGATGGGCCGAAAAAAGAAAAAGAATGTTTTATTTACTTTTTCAATTTAAATAATTACTGAAATGATGTTTCATTTATTAAAAATACTTCCTTAGCTCAAATAAATCCCAGAAAAATCTAGGAACTATAAGAATAAAAGAAGTATTTAACAAAATTTTATCTAGCGCCTTTTTATATTGGAAATTATTAAATTAAAACTAGATCTTTTCTTTTAAGCTTTTAAAATTATTTCTAATAATTCCTTTTAAACAACAATTTATATTTTAGGGATTTAGGATGTGACACTGTAGCGCTTTTCATTTTCTCTTTCCCTCAGCCTAAGCCTGAAGCCTGTGTGGTAACCCCCTGAGATATAAAAGGAGGTCCTGGCTGAGGGAGAGGGAGGCCAAAAAAGAGAGAGCGCACGCCAAAAAAAGGAAGAACAAGCGCTTGTTTTCTCCCACATACCAATCACATATCAACCACACACAGGAGTAGGGTGTTACGCCTCCATGGCGGGCTGAACCTCCAGTGTGTCTTCTCCATCCCCGAGGAGGCTGACCCCCTCGAAGTTCACTTCTCTTCGTCTTTCGAGATCTCACCTGTGCCCCTGGTCCAAACGAAAAAGGAGGACCCCACGGTTCCCTGCTAGAGAAGTTTTACCTCCCGATAGCTGGCGCGCCAGGTAGGGGGCACGTCCGTGTTTCTTGAAACTCATTGCCTTCCTTGTGCAGCACGCTTCCGGTGACGAGCAAGATGGTTAGAGAGCCCGTCCCACGCATTACCTCACCTAGTCAGGCGGGAGATGGCGAGGCGACCGACGGCGACGTGCGGGACCACAGCCCCAGTTTTTGGCACCGGCCCAACGCTCCCCCATCTCCACCACATCGCCGAGTGCATAGATGGGTGGAGGAACGTGACCTGGCGCCCCCCTGAGGGCGGCGGCGCCGGGAACAAGGCCGAGGGTTTCGAGACTTCTTCAGCAGCTTGCCAAGGAAGGCTCCATGGCGGCATGTGCCGACGCCTCACCTATGGCGAGGGTAGCACCGATGAAGGCACGCTCCAAGCGGTAGGCGTGCTCTTGCGCCACCCACCCATCGCCCCAGAGCTGGAAACCCCGATCTAGCACTGGCTGGAGGATGTGGCCAATTTGGTCACCACCGCGCAGCAGCAGCTGATCACCGACGAGCGAGCGTCAACGGCCGGAACATCCCGTAGCCCGACCGCAGCCTCGTCGTCTTCAAGGCGGAGGGCCCGCCGAGCAGCAACCGCCGCGCGCATGGCGACATCATTCCTCTCATCGACACCCAAGGGTGACCGCAGGTGCCAAGGGGACATATATGGAGGAGCGGATGCCAGGCTCAATATAGAGCACTGGCGTGACGCACGCCGCGCCGCCTATACGTGGGAAGGCGCCACCTCCTCAGGAGTGCCACGTCACCCAAGAAGGGGGCTTTGCCCTGCACTCCCCCGTCGCATAGTGCTTGCTGTCAGTCCTTCGTGGCGAGTCTTCGGAATGTCCGATGTCCCCCGAAATTCCGGCCCAGCCTCACTGAGAAGTACGACAGCGGCATCAGCCCCTCCGAGTTCCTCTAGATCTACACCACCACCATAGAGACGGCGGGGGGCGATGATCGGGTCATGGCGAACTTCTTCCCCATGGCCCTTAAGGGCAAAGCGCGAGCCTGGCTCATGAATCTGCCACCCGCCTCGGTCCACTCTTGGGAGGATCTGTGCCGACAGTTCGTCACGAACTTCCAGGGCACATATCTGTGCATGGGAGAGGAGGTGGACTTGCATGTGGTACAGCGGCGGGACGATGAGTCCCTCTGCCAGTACATCCAGCGTTTTTGCCAGGTGCGCAACACCATTTCCTGCATCCCTGCTCACGCGGTAAACTATGCGTTCAGGGGGGTATGCGACACAACCGCATGGTCAAGAAGGTAGCCTCTAAGGAGCCTCACACCATCGCGGAGCTTTTTGAGCTCGCGGACTGAGTGGCTCGCAAGGAGGAGGCCTGGACCTGGAACACCTCCAGCATCGGAGCGACCGCAGTTGCGCCCAAGCCCGCCGCCCACGCCGAGCGGCGGGACAAGCGGAGAAGGAAGAAGAGGTTGGCCTGATCCGATGACAAGGGCTACGTCCTCACCGCCGACGGCGCCCCGTGCACCCTGTACAAGGGGAAGGCCACAGGCGGCAAGCAAAAGGACGCCGGTGGCCCTAGCGGGAGCGCTCGGTGAACAAATGGTGCTTCGTGCACAATACGTCTCGCCACAGTCTCACTGATTGCTGCTCGGTCAAGAACTTGGCCGAGCGTGTCAAGAAGTACGAGTAGGAGCGGAAGGAGGGTCGCCGTGAGGACAACACCCCGGCGCCCTTGTCCGGTAACCGACGAAGCGAGGCCAAGGAGAAGGCCCCCATCGAGGACCCCGATGACGTGGAGCTCGGCTTCCAGCAGCCTGAGCATGCCATCGCCACCGTCGACAGGAGGGCGTGTGCCCACGCCTATCGTCGAAGTTTCAAGGCCATGAAGCGTGAGCTTCTAGCCGCTGTCCCCACCCACGAGGCGGTGCGGCGGTCGCGCTGGTCAGAGGTGACGCTCACCTTCGACCAAAGCGATCACCCCACTTGCCTGGCCAGCTGTTGACACTTGGCGTTGGTGGTCTCCCCCACCGTGTGCAACATCAAAATGGGGCGCGTCTTGGTCGACGGCGGCGCGGCCCTCAATATCTTGTCCCCCACAGCCTTTGACATAATCAAGGCCCTGAGGATGCGGCTTGAGCTGTCGCTGCCAATCATTGGCGTCACCTCGGGCCACACGTGGCCACTGGGGCACATCTCGCTCCCTGTCACCTTTGGTGGGCCCTCCAACTTCCACACTGAGCGGATCGACTTCGATGTGGCAGATCTCAAACTGTCCTACAATGCGGTGCCTGGGAGGCCTGCGTTGGTGAAGTTGATGGTAGCGGCCCACTACGCCTACCTCTAGCAGAAGCTGCCAGGCCCGAGCGGCCCCATCACTGTCCACGGCGACGTCAGGGTCGCCCTGGCTAGCGGGGAGCAGCGCGCGAACAACCTTGCGGCGGCCGGCAGACCTGAGGGCAGCGGCGGAGGCCCCGAGGCCCCAGCCTCATTCACCTCACTCACGCGCTTGTCTCGTTCCTGCGGGCAAATGCCGATGTGTTTGCATGGAAGCCATCCGATATGCCCGGGGTCCCTAGGGAGGTGATTGAGCACCGTCTGGCCATGAGTCCGGACGCGAGACCCGTCCGGCAGAAGGTACGGCGGCAGGCCCTGGAGCGGCAAGCCTTCATCCGCGAGGAGGTGGCACGGCTCCAGGAGGCCGGATTCATTCGAGAGGTGGTCCATCCGAAGTGGCTGGCGAACCCGGTTGTCGTCCCCAAGGCCAACGACAAGCTCCGGATGTGCGTCGACTACACCGACCTTAACACGGCATGCCCTAAAGATCCCTTCCCCCTACCACGCATATATCAAATCGTCGACTCCACTACGGAGTGTGACCTTTTGTGTTTTCTAGATGCGTACTCAGGATATCATCAGATTCGCATGGCTAGGGAGGATGAGGAAAAAACTGCTTTCATTACACCTATTGGCACTTATTGTTAAATATCTACACCATTTGGTTTAAAGAATGCAGGCCCTACCATTCAGTGAACCACTCGCATCACTTTGAAAAATCAGATAGGGCGTAATGTTGAGGCATATGTCGACGACTTGGTCGTAAAAACACGTGATCGAGAGACCTTACTCTCAAATTTAGCGGAGATTTTTGATAATCTCCGCTCCACACACATGAAGCTGAATCCCGAAAAATGCATGTTCGGGGTTCCAGTGGGCAAGCTTCTTGGGTTCCTGGTCTCTGCTAGAGGCATAGAGGCCAACCCCGAGAAGATTACAGCAATAGAGTGGATGCGCCCCCCCAGCCGGCTCAGGGACGTGCAGTGCGTCTCGGGATGCATGGCCGCCCTGAGCAGATTTATCGCAAGGTTGGGAGAGCGGGTGCTACCCCTATTCAAGCTCCTCAAATGCTTCGGGCCATTTGTCTGGACAGAGGAGGCAGAGCAAGCATTAGATCAGCTAAAGGCTTACCTTAGCTCTTCCCGGTCCTGGTGGCCCCGGAGCCAAAGGAGCCCCTACTGCTCTATTTGGCAGCAACCCCGCAAGTAGTCAATGCAGCGTTGGAGGTGGAGCGTGACGAGGAAGACCCTCAACTGCAGTTCCCCCATCCCGCAACAGTGAGGCCTAGGCCGGAAGTGGCTGAAGAGGCCCTCATGCTAGGAGGCAGCCCCGGGCCCCCTCAGTATGTGGGTGGCCCTTCGCCCCCTTGTCAGGAGGCGCTGGATGCCCTTTCTCCTCGGGATGGCCATGTGGCCACCAAAGGGAAGAGAGGCCCGATGGCTCCCGACCCCGAGGCCACCGACGCGGACGCCCCGCAGGGCGGAGAAGGCACCACAAGTGCCGGGCCCTGGGAGCCCGGCGCCCATAGCAAAGGGACCAGGCTCGCCGAAAGGTGCAGCGGCCAGTTTACTTTGTCAGTGAGGTCCTATGAGACGCTAAAACCCGATACCCTCAAGCCCAGAAGATGCTATACGCAGTTCTTGTGGCATCGAGGAAGTTGCGCCATTACTTATAGGCACATTGGGTTACGGTGGTGACGTCCTACCCCCTCGGCCAAATCCTGCACAATCGAGAGGGCACTGGACGAGTGATCAAGCAGGCCATTGAGCTTTCGGAGTTCGACCTCCACTTTGAGCCACGATCAAGAGTCAAGCCCTCACGGACTTCTTGGTAGAGTGGACCCCATCACCCGCCCCCAAGGCCGAGGACAACCCCAACCATGGTCGGTGGACCATGCACTGGGTAATGAACTTCGACGGCTCCCTCACACTGCAGGGCGCTGGCGCCGGGGTCGCCTTGACCTCACCGAGCGGCAATGTCCTCAAATATGTGGTTTGCTTGGATTTCCGAGCAACCAACAATATGGCGGAATATGAGGGGCTCCTTGCAGGACTCAGGGCGGCGGCCGGAATGGGGATCCGATGCCTCCTAGTGTTGGGCGACTCTCAGCTGGTCGTGAACCAAGTCTCCAAGGAGTACCAATGCTCCGACCCACAGATAGAGGCCTACGTCCGGGAAGTGCGACGTATGGAGCGCCACTTCGATGGGTTAGAACTTCGGCACTTGCCCCGACGGGAGAACACGCTCGCCGATGAGCTCTCAAGGCTCGAATCTTCATGAGCCCCGACCCCACCAGGCACATTTGAAAAAAGGCTCGCCCATCAATCCACGCGCCTCGATCCCCATGCAAGGGACCAGGACGCGACCATGCAGCCTCGGGAGACCGACGGAGTCTAGGCCCCAAGGCCCGAGAGGGTCAGCCCCGACATCACTGCCCGCTTCAAAGTTCCCAACCGCATCATGACGGACAACGAAACCCAATTCACTAGTAAACTTTTCGGCGACTACAGCAACGACATGGGCATCAGGCTCTGCTTCGCCTCACCTACCCACCCCAAGAGCAACGGTCAAGTGGAGCATGCCAACGCACAAATCCTTAAGGGCCTGAAGACCAAGACATACAATGTCCTCAAGAAGCATGGGGACTCATGGGTCGAGGAGCTGCGAGCGGTGCTCTGGGCAAACCGAATCACCCCGAACCGTGCAACAGGAGAAACACCTTTCTTCCTAGTGTATAGGGCCGAGGCACTTCTCCCCTCAGAGCTGGCCCTGGGATTCCCCTGGGCCACGATGTACGCCGAGGCCGATCAAGATCAGCTCCGGCGCGATGACCTCGACTACCTCGAGGAGAGAAGGCATCGCGTAGCCCTCCGGGCCGCCCGCTACCAGCAGAACCTGCGGCGCTACATCAGCGCCACGTCCGGGCCTGATCACTACAAGTAAATGATTTAGTCTTGCGCCGTGTTCAAAAGCACGTGGGCTTGAGCAAGCTCTCCCTCATGTGGGAGGGACCTTTCAAAGTGATCAGAGTCCCCCGGCCAGGCTTTGTCCGACTAGCCACGGAGGACAACACAGAGCTGCCTAACCTATGGAACATTGAACATCTTCACCAATTCTATCCCTAAATATGATAAGTGCTTGTATTCTGGGCTCGGGCCAACCCCGCACGATCTCCGCATCGTGCCAAGTTGGCCGGGAGCTGCCACTACCCTTATTTGTACACTTATGTTTTTTGCGTGGCAAGAACTTCCTTGTCGACACTCGGGTTCTATTTTGGGTCAGGACGCTCTGTGTGCTTGCGTTGCAATCAGCGACTCAGTCCGTCTAGACGCCAAGCGAGGCCCAGACGCAAGCCGTGCCCCGAGGCGCTGCAAGCGCAGGGGACTTCGGAAGGACCGAAATCAGGTCAACCCTGACCCCTTGTCACTGCACCCTCGGCCTGGCTAGCCTCGCCAGCGGATCTCCCCCACAGTTCTAAGTGCAAACCCCCGCCGCGAGAGACCGCAGCCCGAGCGCGGACCCTGTTCAAGTGAGCCCGTTGCGTTCACTTCCTTTCTTCTCCATCGGGTTTATTTTGGGTTGGGACACCCTGCGCATCGGCGTTGCTATCAGCGACTCGGTTCGCCTAGACGCCAAGCAGGGCCCAGACGCGAGTCATGCCCCGAGCGCTGCAAAGGCAGGGGACTTCGGAAGGATCAAAATCAGGTCATCCCCGACCCCCGGTCACTGCACCCTCGGCCTGGCCAGCCTCGCCAGCGGATCTCCCCCACGGTTCTAAGTGCGAACCCCCGTCGCGAGAGAGCACAACCCGAGCCCAAACCCGTTCAAAATAAACCTGGCAAAGAGAGGAAAGAAGGCGGACCGGCGCTCTCACGCGATATCAAACTCACAAGCTTACAAATATTCTTCAATACAGGAACAGTGAATGCAAACAAAATCAACTGGCAAAACAAAATACACAGAAAAGCAAAGTATTGTATACATATATGTTCGAGGCGATGCAGGTCTCTAAGGTGAGCGGCCCCCGGCTCACTTCGGGCCGGACTTTCCCGCTCCTCCCGAGGTGCCCGGGGCATCGGCGGCGTCGTCGTCGTCGGAGTCCTCCAATCCTCGTCGCCCTCGGAGCCGCCTTCCCCTTCCTCGTCGTCGGATGGGGCCACATAGGCAAACTTGGGAGCCGTCCCCTCGAAGTTGCCAACAATGGCCTTCGCTGCCTCCCGAATGGCGGCCCGGGCCCCCTCCTCCTTCCCGGGGGAAGTCATCCAGCGTAGGAAGGGTCCGAAGCTCAGGTCGCGAACCTAGTGGCTGGCAAGCACCAACTCCACCGATTCCTGCGCCAGCGCGGCCGACGATCGATTCATTGCATCCTCCACCTTCTCGGGAAGCCGCTCCAGGTCGCCGGCCACCTCCTCAAGCCGGTGGGCAATCCTGCTTAGGCCGGTGGTCAGCTTGATATTCTGGCTAACCAGAACGCCCAACCTGCGCCCCACGCGAGTTAGCCGAAAGAGGGCACTCTTCAGCATCTCAGGCCCAACGTGGAGCCCGAGCTGAAGAGCATCGATCCGTCCATCCCACTTTAGCACGGCCTCCTGCAGCTCCGAGATGGTGCGCTCCGCCGCGCCGAGGCACTCCCGCAGAGCCTCGCCCCCGTCCGCCGGCGCCGTCGCATCCCGCGCGTTCAGTTCGATGACGCGCTGCTCCAGGGTGGCCCGCTCCGCGTAGGCAGTTTCCAGGTGCCGGCTCTCACGGCCGGCCATGGCGAGTTCACGCTTGGCGAGCTGCTCCTCGAGCCGCCGCACCGCTGTCTCATGGTGGGAGACCTCGGCCTCGCACTTCGAGACCCTCCCGTCGCGTTCCCGCCAGGTGTTAGGACACCCCAGGCTAAATATTATGTAAGTTCTTTGAAGTGATAGCGTGGAATATTTAGTTGGATGGGGTCCAATAATAATTGAGTAAAACGGTAACCATCCAACCTCATTGTTTTCCTTATCAAGTCAAATAACATACATAGTATAAAACCTGAAGCGCCGAGTAGAGGGCATAGGGGATATTGCTGGGACTTTAGCATGCCAGTCAACTTCAGCCTGAGACATGCCCGTCAAACCACACGAAGATGGCGACTCAGGAGACTTGATAAAATTCGCTAAAGCTCTACGATATCCCAAATGCTCAATACTCATACCGGTGTAGAACTAGATCCCAGGAAAAGCTCTAGTTCCACACTTTCATCTAAGCGATGAAAATCAGAATAAAAGGGAGTAATCATAAATAAACTTTACTCTACATATTTATTTAAGTGGATAGGCCAAACGGCCAAATAATTACTGATCCGCGGAAGCTTGGCTACCCGAAACCACAAGCAGTCGTCTGGGAGATAACCCTTTTAGATCCATTCCTAGAAGAAACAACGATTTGCCCGAATCACTCAGAAGAAACTTAGCAAACAACCTGCAAAATGGATATTCCAGTCGAACAAGAGTCAGTTAATTAAACAAGTTAATGTACCGGCAAGCACAAGACAATCCTAACATATTACATGCATGGCATAAATCAAGGAAAGGCTATTCGTAGCTTATTTTAGCATAAAGCAAGTTTTAGTTCACAATTATTTGTAAAAGAGTTTACAATTCAATTAATAAAACATTAACGTAAGTAAACCATAACATTTACCATCTTAACCTCATATACATACTCTCCTTATCGGTACCAAGCCATCATATCAACCCTCCCCAGGCAACATCATCATCATACTCTATCACACCCCACATCCATCACCATTCCTGTAACCCCTTTTCATAAACACATTTATAAAACATAAGTCTATACCCATGACAATTCACTATGTCGCTCATGACGAGGCGGCCAAAGGAGAAAATGGAGAGGGGAGCCTTGCGAACCCAATGGTGGTCGTCTCATCACCGGAGATGGTTGGAGTCAACGATGGCAACGGTGCAAGCGGCGACGGCTTTCGGGTTGATGGGCCATCTCGAGCTACGGCTTGATTCGTGCCAACTACATGCATGCGCGTGCAACTACGAAGTACCTGGAGACTCACCCGACACTCCCCGCGGCTTGGCGATGGCTGGATAGCGGCGGTGACATGAGAAACTCCCCGGCGGTGGCAGAAATGACTAGGCAACGGCAATAGCTTCCCTCGATCTTCAAGCTGCCAAGGAGAGGAGCGGGGTAGCTCAGAGGAAGCCTAGGGATGCTACTAATGCAAGGAATTGGACTAACTCTTACCGGAGCGGAAGGAAACGTCGGTGGCAGTGGTTGACCGGAGCTAGGGAAGATGATGGCGATCTCCCTCGTCAGTGGACGATCCTCGGGGATACTTGAGGGGTTTTGGAGAGGACCTTGAGGCAGTGTTGATGGCACAACGGCTCGGCTTGAAGTAGTCTCCTTCGTGCTGTGCGACCATGATGCCAGCGGCGGTGGCCTTTGGTGCGTGCTCTGGAGTGTCGTCGGCATGGCGGCGTTCTCGTTGCTACGATGGACAAAATGAATCGGTGTCAAAAGAGTAAATGCCCAGCATGATGTGAAGAGAATGGAACACGAGAAAGGAAAGGGCAACCGTGGCTCATCGGCACTGGCGGCGGTTGTCGTCTTCATGGCCGACGACGGCTTTGAGGGTGACGGAGGGGCTAGGGTTTCTCTCCTTCAGTGTTCACAGCTTCGGACCGGTGACTGGAGACGGGCGACGCGGTCGGGGAAGATAAAGGAGAAGCCCGGCATCGCCACGTCAAGTCCACGCGTCGAGCAGAGGCGCTGCCCATGCCGTCCATGCCACCGCTTTGATCTCTCTTTCTCTCTCGACTGTGTGCTGCACAGGGATGGTAGCGAGCCCAGGTGGCTGCCAGGTGGGTCCAGGGTGGTGCAAACACAGGCAGAGTGAGAGAGATGGGTAGGTTTCTTGGTGACTTCTGTATAAACGATTTACAAAAGATTTTCATATATATTTCTTCCTCCCATATTTATAATTCCACAATTTAATTTGTGTGCTTGATAAATTAATGTGGATTTTACTAGAGATAGATAAAAATACCTAGATTTCATTTTCTTTGGTTTCACACAAAAATAATCTATATTTTAATCTCAGTAAAATGAATAAATTCAGTTCAGCCAAAATTTATTTGAATTTTTAGGAGGTCAAAACCTATAAAATAAAATCTGGAAAAATATATTAATTCATAATAAATAGAGTAGTATTTGAATAAATTATATCCCCTATACATTGTTATGTGATAAAATACACATTTGAGAGGTATGTTCGTTTTGCCGATTAGGGTTTTGAATTAATCTATAGTTTGACTGTTTTGACCTAATTATTTGGGGTATCAAATGTACTTATTAAATTATACCAAAATTCCAGTGATATATATGTATTGAATAGTACCCACATGAATTTTCCCATGATTTTATATTGCACCAATTATTTTTAAATAATCAATGAGTGCATCTACCTTAAAGTATTCTTATTTTAAATACATATTTAAATTATTATAAAATTATATTTTGATTTGTAATTAACCAGAGATGATATTGTTAGGCTTTACTCTCTATTCACCAAGTTCAAACTCACAAGATCCTTATGCACTAGTGTATATATGTTTGAGTTGAATTAATGGTATTTGTGATGTATTCTCATTATGCTCATGAGACCTAAAATGAAATGCACCCGAGATTCAAGAACATTTTTAAAGAACTCAAATTACGCATCCTATTTTAATGAAAATGTTTTACAAATCAAATTAATTTGAGAAGGAAAAAGTTTTTCAATCATTTGCAACTTTACACCCAATCATTAGCTAGTTTAACCTTACCTAGGTTAAATATATTCGAAAAATCTTGGTCATCAGCTCGAAAATGTATTTTTATTATTTAGCTCAAGTAAAAATTCAAAATTCAAATTTTCGGTATGTTACACAAGGCCTCCTCACGAAGACGCAGGCTGCCCTCCAGTTGCCGCACGGCGGCCTTGGAGTCCACCAGGGCGCGAGCCGTTCAGCGTTCGCCTCCTCGGCCACCCGAAGGATGGCCACGGCATTCGCCGCCGCGGACTCATGCTCCTTTAGCTCGGCTCGCTCCCCCAGTAGGGACTGTATCTGGGCGTTCAGCCCCTCAATGACGGTGGTGTTCGCCACCGCCAGCGCCTGCAGGAGGGGCTCCGAGCCCGTCGGGGTAGATGGAGTAAATGGGGACCGTCGCCTTTTCGGCGACCCGGTTTGACTTGATTCGCCAGCGTTCGGGCCCCAGGGCCGGGGGCCGGGGGAGTCATCCCTCACCATGTCTCGTCCGCAGGGCTGCAACGACGATGACCTCTGGGGTGTTGCGTCGCCCCCTGCATCCTTAGTGCCGCCCTAGCCGGCGCAAGATGAGCCCTCCGCAGCATCGGTGGTAGGGGCCCCATGTGTGGCCTCCGTTCCGGGCACAATCGGAGAGGCCTCGCTAGCTGTCGGGCAGGCCGCGCCGACCCCTAAGCTGGGGGCTCCCCCCGGGGCCCCTGCCTCGGTCTCTGGCTCGGACACGGCGCCGAGGCCCACTTGCCCACTCGGCGCATGGGTCTTCGCGCCCGCGCCCGGCCTCCCTGCCTTGGCCCTTGCCTCGGCTGTCCGCCCGCCGGACTCGGCCTCCCCTCGCTCGGGCACTCTGGACCGGAGAAGGGGTCATCCGCAGGAGCACCACGGGAAGGGGCCTCGCTAAAAAAGAAAGAGAAGAAGAGGGAAAGAGGAAGTAAGCGAAGGCAGCAAAATCCAGGAATGCACACGCAGAATATCGAGCCAGGATCATACCTTTGTTGCGATGCTTGAAGCTCCACTCTGGGGGCTTGATGAACTCCCCCTGGCACGGCTCGGACTGCCCCACCTTCCACAGCCTTCTGTTCTTTTTCCCAGCCTTTGGCGCGGCGCCCGCTGGGTGGCTGGAGGTGGCACACTCTGCACCGCCCCCTCGAGGTAGAGACAGGGAGCGAGAGGACTCTATCTGCTACCGTTTCCTCTTCAGGTCGGAAGGACGAGCGCTGCCCGAGCCTCCGCCGGTAGCACGCCCTCCGTGGCCCCCTTGGGCAGGAGGGCGCTGCCCCCCTAATCGTGGCTGTTGCCCGCACCGCCGCACTCGCTGTGTTCTACGCTGGCTCCCACCGTGTCAAGCACACCGAAACTTATATTTTCCAATGCTAATTGTGATTTCCACATAGTCTCGGTGAATGGGATCCATACACGCATAATAGCCATTCAATGCGCTATGTGAAAGAAGAATCACAAGTAACATCATCAATATAAATTCTAAGGTACCGAATATTGAACAAAAGAGATATTGCTGGGACTCAAGCGTGCCAGTCAACTTCAGCCTGATATGTGCCCGTCAAACCACTCGAAGGTGGCGACCAGATGTGTTACTGTCACGCCCGGAAATTTTTCCCAAATTTCCAGACCATTTTGTGTATTAAGTCCCTGTCCAGGCATCAACCAGGGTACACAAAACGACAAATCAATAAACAGATCCAAACGTAAATAAAGCGATAAATACTTACAACAGAGGCACTTAGTCCTCACACCAAAAAGAAAACAGCAGCGGAAAGAGACGATCCTAGCGGGGCTTCAGCTCCACTCCACAGGCAAACTCAACTGGGGTCTGAGCCTTGGTCCTCTAACTTCATCTTCAACTCAGAAGTACTAAACTTCTGAAAAGGGGGAAAAATAGCAAGATTGAGTACAACCACCGTACTCAACAAGCCACACCAATGATGCAAACATGCACAGGGGAGACAAAGGGAGGCTTGTGGCTATTTGCAGAAAAGCGGTTGAAAACCTTTATATTTTAAAACAGTAAAACAGTTGTTTAATTAAAGCAATATTAAATCTCCACTGAACAACGCTACAACCACGTTGAACAGGCCCAACCATTCCACCTGAACTACACCAGTTCATTAAGTCAAATTAATTAAGCATGTGGGACTAATCACGGTGAATCTGGTCGATCGCCCATAACCGCGGGCACGGCTATTCGAATAGTTTTACTCTGATCAGAGGTGCGCAACTGTACCCACAAGACACGATTCCACACATGTTACCATGCCCCGAAGTATCACCACGATACTGCAAAGGGGGAAATCGTGACAAGACCTTTCGCATAACTCCTCCTAACCAAGCGCACCACACCGCAGGTTTCGCCCCCACCCCTCAAAAGGCAGTGGGCAGCCCCCCCTCGTGCCTTGGTGAATCCGGCAGCCGGTCAACCGGTATATCCCCGGCCGAACCGACTCCATCACGCCCACCCTTTCCGGGGAGCGTCGGCTAGGAAAGAGCTATACTACGAGTCCAGCAGTTGCCCATTCTTGCTTGTGGTAAGCACTGTTATTCTTCCAGGGTTTCCCATGAACCGGTCCTTAATTGCCATGGGTGCGACCAGCAAAACCATGCACCCACAGCCCACCATTAAGTCATATTTTAGTTGGATAATTACGACCAATAAAACCTGGTCGGGTGTCCCGAGCGAACCGCTCGTTAGAAGCTAATTGTAAACAGTGTAATTATCCCATTAAATGAGCTAGTGGTAATTAAGCATGGCTAAGCATATATAATTCTAGCAAAGTCAACATAAGTGACTCACGCTAGTCAGATTATCACCCAAGGTTAACAAAGGACGGTTAACAAGTAAACATGGCACAAGCGAACGGATAGGTAAACCCTATTCCCATGTAATTAGCAAAACATGCACTTTATTTGCAAACGTAAAACATTTCACAAAATAGGTACAACATGCTCAAGGGGAATGTGTGACTTGCCTTGCTTCTTCAAACAATCTTCCGAACTCTTTTCCTCGCGAGCGCAAACTCCCGAAACGACGGAATCTACACGCTGGCACGCAAAACGAGGAAAAACTCTAATAAAAACCAAGTAAACAGCACATAAAAAGTAAACAAACATGTAGAGCTCAATTTTAGATGAATTTTGCAAGTTGAATGGCTCAATTTGGAGTTCGTATGAATTAGATATGAATTTTAGAAGTTTTGAGCCATTTAAATGAATTTCTGGAAATTAAATCGATTTATTGCGCAATTATTAATTAATTTTGCAAAGGAAAGGACTACGCTGACATCATCAAAGGGAAACGGCGCCGGAACGGCGAGTCCCACGTGTCAACGGGTCAAGGGCGGACAGTCCACGGTGGAAAAGCACCACGTGGCACCGACGTGGCGACCACGGCGGACGAAAGGGAGAAGGTAGCGCCGACGTGGACGCCAACGTGGCGAAGCCGCGGGCGGCCACGTGGTCTGGGTGTGGATTGGAGTAAACAAAGGGGCCCACGTGTTGGCGACACAAGCGTCGGCGAACAGGAGAGAAAAAGGAGGCGGAATGGACTTTGCAGGGGAAAGGGGGAAAATTAGGCTGAGAGGGAGGTAAACTGGACTTGAGAAGATGAGCTGGACTTTCTCGGGAAAAAGTTAAAAGGGCCGAGGGACGAAAAGTAGACTTCTCGCGATGGGCGTCGCCAATCGGGCCGACAGCCCAAGAAGGGAGGAGGGACGCGAAACAGACTTTTCGCGAGAAGGGAGAGGGTTGGCCCAAAGGACTGCTGGGCCGAGAGGGAGGTGGGCCGGCCCGGAACGGCCTCTACGGCCCGGGCGGACGGCTAGGGCTGACGTCAGCGGCTAGGGCTGACGTCAGCCGCGGCGGCGGCGGCTACGCTCCACGTGGCGCACACGTGGCGCCGACGCGGCAGCCACGCGGCTCCCACGTGGCGGCCACGCGGGGCGGGAGCGGGCGGCCGGGATCGGCCCGAGTGGCCGATCCGACGGCTGAGACGCACGGGCGGCCGAACGGCCGGGCTCGGGCTCGGCCGAGCCGGCCAAGGCACGCGGCGGCGCTAGGGTTCGGCGCGGGAGGCGGCGGCGCGGCGACGCGCGGGAGGCGGCGGCGCGCGGGACGGTGTGGGAGCGCACGGGCGACGGCGGCGCGGGAGGCGCGCACGGCAGCGAGCGGCGCGGCCGGGAGAGGGGAGAAGGGAAAGGCGGCGGCGCTTACCGGCGGCGAAGACGGCGGCGTCGGCGGCGGCGGAGGTGCGGCGCTAGGGCTAGGGTTTTGGGGGCGGCGGCGGCGGAAAAACGAGGAGGGGCCTCGGGGGGTGAAAATAAAAAGGCGGCGCGGCGGGAAACCCGCCGGGGTTTGCGGCGGAGCGGGCGGCGCGGCGGCCGGGCGGGCGGCGGCGAAGGGCGAGCGCGGGCCCCACCTGTCGGTGGCCCGGGGCGGAGGGAGGCAGCGGCGGCTCTCGGGCGGCCTTGGGCCACGGCCTCGGGCCGGCCCGGGAAGGGGGAAGGACGCGGAGGCGGCGGGGCGCGGCCTTGGGCCGCCTTGGGCCGAAGGAGGGAAGAGGCCGCAGCGGCTCGGGTCGCTGGGCCGAAGAGGGAAGAGGCCGCGTGGGCCGCGGGAGAGAGAGAAGTTTTGGGCCGGAAACGGCCCAAAACAAAAAGGGGACATTTTTAATTTTTTTTTTTTTAATTTAATCAGTTAAATGAACTTTGTGACTTTAAAATTATTTCTTTAGCTCCAAAAATTCACGAAAAATTTTGGAGAGTACTTTAAGGCACAGAGAATATTACAAAAATATTTCCGGCCATGATTTTTAAAGGAAATTTTTGATTTCCTTGCTAATTTCACTTGTTTAAATTGCTTTTGATTTTTATTTAATTTCTGGAAAATGTATTATTAGGTAATTTTTAATCCCGATCGAAAATCGGGGTGTGACAAATCTACCCCCCTTACAGGAATCTCGTCCCGAGATTCGGGGATGGCTAGAAAGAAAGCTGGCGAGGGCAGGGTTGGACTGGCTTGCAGACTTCCGCGGCTTCTTTCTGACTTTGACCTAGCTGATTGATTAACCCATCTTGAGCGACTGACCCTGTTGGCATCCAGCTCGATGTTCCGTTTCTTGGCCAAAACTGCACTGGTTGGTTCTGTCTGCTCTGACCCTGATCTGGGTTGCAGTTATTCATAAAGCTTACTTTGGACTGCGTAGTTGACGTTTACAATTTTTGATGAGCTGAGAATCGACTTCGTTGACTTGAAACCGGTGGGGTTGTTCCTGAAACTTTGAAACTGACGTTGATGTTACCAAGGGTTTCTGTTTTTCGGATCGCGCAAGTTCACTTTCAATCCTTGAGTAGAGACGATCTATCCAGCGAGTTTCTCTGCCACCTATTTTGTTGGTGATGTATTCCTTTTCTTTTGGCTCGACGTCTGCATTCTCTTACTTTAAGCAGAGGTAGCGGAACAATTCCCTGTCCTCTTCCTAGAAACATTGGGACAGTTTTCGAAAACTGCAACGGTTGTCTTGAACTGAAGGTAACCATTCTTGATCCTTATTCACCACTAGGGTGCAGTTGCATCTACTGTTCTCTTGGGGACCTCTAAGATTGAGAGGATGGATATTTTTCTCTGACGCCAACTTGTCAACTTGTCACTACCAAATATTTCATCATTCTTCTCATTTTATTGAGGTGCCACTTATACTGTCCTTCGAAAAGGCCTCATCATGTCGAGTGTGACTACGGTCTGACCAACTTGACCGACTTGTCATTTCCTGGATTGATTATTTTCTTTTCCCGGCTAGCGATTACGTCTTGAGGGTCTGACCAAATTGTAATGAGCTGGTAAAAGAAACTCTAGGTTTCTTAGTGACGTTGTTAGATGCACATCTTCACCTGTCATAATTCATCTTGACAATCCAAACGCGGATTGAATTACTCAATATTCCCTTCTTATTACCTGACTGCCACAAGACTTCTGGGTACCTTATGACATTGACAGGTACACAAGTGAATCCACCTTTTGGATAAACGAGATGAGCCATACGAAAAGGGAAAAACTGCCTGACATATACTTTATTCGATAATCCTTCTTTTATTACATAACTGCGATGAAGTTTCTACGTACATGGAAAAACACTTGAAGAACAAACACTTATAAACCGTTGCAAGCCTTGACTAGTGCGGACTTTACTTCTGTGATTCAGGCTGGTTTGTCTTGATCTGTCCTCGCTTACTATCTGGTGTTTCAACGGTAACACTGCTTTTCTTGCAGACATTCCTTGGGAAGATGACAACCTTCTTGGTAGCTGCGGTTGGTAGGACCTCCTTGCGTGAGATGTCGCCAATCTGCAATTGGTTGCTGGCCATCGGGATCGGAGCAACACGGGGTGCATTGCTTGGTTTGTTATCAGCCACGCGAACTGGTACTGGGGACTCTTGCTGAGGTTACTGTGTACGGATTGTTCCATCTTCTTGCGGTTGGAGCAGGTTGTCGTTGTCCTGGCATTGCTTGCCTTGCTGTGACTGGCTCTGTAGCTTTGGGACGATTGCCGATGAAACTGAAGACTTCCTTTTGGTAGCCTTAACAATGATTCGCCGTGGTGGGAGTCGCACATCCAGGTGACGGTTGGTTTCACTTTTCTTTTTATCACTCCTTCGCTGGATTTGACCCTGCTGTGCCGAGGCCGAGGCAATTGGGGAAGTTAGGGTATCGCAGACAGGGCCGGTACCTTGAAGGTATTGACGTTTTGGCATTGAACAACCATCGGATAAATGGCTTGTATCTCCACAGTTGAAACAACGATGGACTAATTTCTTTGGTCTCGGGAATGGACACTTATTAAGGTAATGTCCTAGCTGAAGGCAGTTGTAACAGTTTACTCTGGGTTGATCACACTGCTTATCCTCTTGGGTCTGCACACTCGCAACTGGGACAGGGGTGAGTGGAGACTCGTGAACCTTGTTGGTAGCACTCCTGCTACTGCTAATAGTGTCAACCGGAATTGGAGCTGATTGGAGATCAGGAGCGGTGATGTTGCTCGCGACTGTCATAGATTGACGAACAGGTTGGAGGGGCGTCCTTTGATCTTCCTTGATCTTAGCTGGGACCACATCCAGTTGGCAGTTCTTAGGCACATGATCTATTCCCTCACACAAGAAACATGTGATCTTCCTTGTAGGACATTCATCTGGCGAGTGGGTGTCTTCACCACAGGGACAAGTGTAGGAACATGCGTTAGTAATATGTCCAATTTCTCCGCATCTAGTACATGCTTTGAACTCCATTTCTTTTTCACCTTTAAGGATCTCACCATCATCTTCATCATCATCATCAGAGGACACTTCTTCGAATCCATCCGTACCGGGCTTAGGCGGACCATACAGCCTAAGGTGTTGAGTTAGCTGACGGGCACCATGAAAGGTATTTCCTCTTAGACGCCTAGGTATCTTTGCCGCATCTTCTGGAGTAAATTCTGAACCAGTGATGGTCAGGTTCCTACCATCGTCCATCTTCCATACTAATGTCTTCCTCTTCTTAGAGTTTGATGGTGGCGCACCATAGTTCCTGTAGGCAAGTTGACTTGGACGTTTCTCTTCTCTTGGGCATTGTGCTTTATCGTCAATTGGTGTCCTGGTATACACGTTCCAGGGACAATTTGTCGCATGATGACCTTGTTCCTCACAATCCTCACAGATAACATTAGCTTCTCTCCGGTATGAGAGTGATGGAGGTGCATTCGTCTGGTGGGATCTTAGCAGTATATCGGTAGGAGGCGTAGGTGCTTGTATTGGAAAATACTGACTTTGGCTCTGATTCAGACTCTGGGCTTGTATCGGAGCTTGCATCTGTTGTTGCGGATACTGTCGTTGCATCTGCTGCATCATCATAGCCAGTATTTGCGTCTGGTTAGCCACCACTTGTGCTAGGGTTGGGTCTCCGAACGGTGGAGGTGAAATGTCCATGGGGTTGCTTGGGATTACTCCATGAAACTCTTGCGATCCTGATCCACTGCCATTGTCTCTGACGTTGACCATCTGTTGCAGGTAGAGGAGGGAAGTGAGAATGGTTGAACTAAAGGCAAGACCTTAACCCACTCAGCTACTGATCTGATGTGAGTACACTTTTACTGTTCAAGTTGATTAGGCAAACAACCTAGTATGGTCACATCCCCACCAATGATGTAAACCATACACCTGCACACAGCAAACAACACACGATCTAACGACTACCGATACTACTCTTCTGGGAAGGATTGGGTTTAGGTAAGCTCCAAGAAAACTTCGCTCGAACCTCGAGAGACGCCGACCTGGGACTGCTCAACTTGCCCTTCTGGCTTGAAGCTCGACTCTTGGCTTGTCTTTTGCGAAGCTTTTAGTTTGTGCTCCAGGCTTAACAGCTAGAGAGTTGGAGAGGAAAGGAGAGAAATTTGATAAACTGTTTTGCAAAGACTCCTGAGGGAGAGAAGAGACATTTTCGCAGATAAGGTTTTCGCAAAAACTTGTCCTTAGGGGTTTGACCATTTGGCTTGACCTACAGTCAAGATGGCTCTGATACCAACTTGTCACGCCCGGAAATTTTCCCAAATTTCCAGACCATTTTGTGTATTAAGTCCCTGTCCAGGCATCAACCAGGGTACACAAAACGACAAATCAATAAACAGATCCAAACGTAAATAAAGCGATAAATACTTACAACAGAGGCACTTAGTCCTCACACCAAAAAGAAAACAGCAGCGGAAAGAGACGATCCTAGCGGGGCTTCAGCTCCACTCCACAGGCAAACTCAACTGGGGTCTGAGCCTTGGTCCTCTAACTTCATCTTCAACTCAGAAGTACTAAACTTCTGAAAAAGGGGAAAAATAGCAAGATTGAGTACAACCACCGTACTCAACAAGCCACACCAACGATGCAAACATGCACAGGGGAGACAAAGGGAGGCTTGTGGCTATTTGCAGAAAAGCGGTTGAAAACCTTTATATTTTAAAACAGTAAAACAGTTGTTTAATTAAAGCAATATTAAATCTCCACTGAACAACGCTACAACCACGTTGAACAGGCCCAACCATTCCACCTGAACTACACCAGTTCATTAAGTCAAATTAATTAAACATGTGGGACTAATCACGGTGAATCTGGTCGATCGCCCATAACCGCGGGCACGGCTATTCGAATAGTTTTACTCTGATCAGAGGTGCGCAACTGTACCCACAAGACACGATTCCACACATGTTACCATGCCCCGAAGTATCACCACGATACTGCAAAGGGGGAAATCGTGACAAGACCTTTCGCATAACCCCCTCTAACCAATCGTACCACCTCGGGTTTCGCCCCCACCCCTCAAAAGGCAGTGGGCAGCCCCCCCTCGAGCCTTGGTGAATCCGGTAGCCGCATAGACCGTCGCAGGGCCCATCCAAACTCCATCACGCTCACCCTAACCAGTGTACGTCAGCTAGAGGAAAGTTACACTACCAGTCCAGCAGTTGCCCATTCTTGCTTGTGGTAAGCACTGTTATTCTTCCAGGGTTTCCCATGAACCGGTCCTTAATTGCCATGGGTGCGACCAGCAAAACCATGCACCCACAGCCCACCATTAGGTCATATTTTAGTTGGATAATTACGACCAATAAAACCTGGTCGGGTGTTCCGAGCGAACCACTCGTTAGAAGCTAATTGTAAACAGTGTAATTATCCCATTAAATGAGCTAGTGGTAATTAAGCATGGCTAAGCAGATATAATTCTAGCAAAGTCAACATAAGTGACTCACGCTAGTCCAATTATCACCCAAGGTTAACAAAGGACGGTATAACAAGTAAACATAGCCCAAGCGGACGGATAGGTAAACCCTGTTCCCATGTAATTAGCAAAACATGCACTTTATTTGCAAATGGAAAACATTTCATAAAATAGGTACAACATGCTCAAAGGGAAATGTGTGACTTGCCTTGCTTCTTCAAACAATCTTCCGAACTCTTTTCCTTGCGAACGCGAACTTCTGAAACGGCGAAATCTACACGCTGGCACGCAAAACAAGGAAAAACTCTAATAAAAACCAAGTAAACAGTACATAAAAAGTAAACAAACAGGTAGAGCTCAATTTTAGATGAATTTTGCAAGTTGAATGGCTTAATTTGGAGTTCGTATGGATTAGATATGAATTTTAGAAGTTTTGAGCCATTTAAATGAATTTCTGGAAATTAAATTGATTTATTGCGCAATTATTAACTACTTTACAAAGGAAAGGGCTACGCTGACATCATCAAAGGGAAACGGCACCGGAACAGCGGGTCCCATGTGTCAACGGGTCAAGGGCGGACAATCCACGGTGGAAAAGCACCACGTGGCACCGACGAGGCGACCACGGCGAACGAAAGGGAGAAGGTAGCGCCGACGTGGACGCCAACGTGGCGAAGCCGCGGGCGGCCACGCGGTCTGGGTGTGGACCGGAGTAAACATAGGGGGCCCACGTGTCGGCGACACAAGTGTCGACGAACAGGAGAGAAAAAGGAGGTGGAATGGACTTTGCAGGGGAAAGGGGAAAAATTAGGCTGAGAGGGAGGTAAACTGGACTTGAGGAGATGAGCTGGATTTTCTCGAGAAAAAGTTAAAAGGGCCGAGGGACGAAAAGTAGACTTTTGTGTGGAGAAGGGATAATAGGCCGGCTGGGAGGGACGTGAGGTGGACTTTTGCGAGAGAGGATTAACGGGCTGACGGCCCAAAGAAACGGGGGACCAAGATTGGACTTTTACGAGGAGGTGGGCCAATCGGGCCGAACGGGGTGATGGGCCGGCCTGAGAAAAAGGGAGAGGGATGCAAAATAGACTTTTGCGGGGAGATGGGCCAATCGGCCCGACGGCCGCTGGGCCGAAGGGAGCGGTGGGCCGAACGGAGCGGCCTCTACGACCCGGGCGGACGGCTAGGGTTCGGCCGAAACCCTAGCCGACCCGGTGAGGGCACGGCGGCGGCGACGCGGCGGCGGGGCGGCGGCGCGGAGAGCAGCGTCGCGGCTGCGGCCGGAGCGGCGGCGGGGCGCGCGGACGCAGCGGCGGGCGAGCGGGCCGGGCGGCGCGTGCGTGCGGCGGCCGGGAGGGGAAAAAAAGGCGGCGGTGGAACTCACCGGCGGCGGAAGACGGCGGCGTCGGCGGTGCGGCGCTAGGATTAGGTTTTGGGGGCGGCGGCGGCGGGGAAAATTGGAGGAGGCCTCGGGGGTGGGAATAAAAAGGCGGCGCGGCGGGAATCCCGCCGGGGTTTGCGGCGGCGCGAGCGGCGGCGGCGGGCCGGCCGAGTCGGGGACGGCTCGGCCGCGGGCCCCACCCGTCGGCGACCGGGTGACGCGGGGAGGCGCGGCGGACTTCCGGGCGGCCTTTGGGCCACGGCCTCGGGCCGGCCCGGGAAGGGGAGGACGCGGGGCGGCGGCGCGGCGCCGCCTTGGGCCGAAGGAGAGAAGAGGCGCGGCGGCTCGGGTGGCTGGGCCGGAGAGGGGAGGAAGCCGTGTGGGCCGCGGGAGAGAGAGAGAAGTTTTGGGCCGAAAACGGCCCAAAACAAAAAGGGGACATTTGTAATTCGTTTTTTTTTAATTTAATCAGTTAAATGAACTTTGTGACTTTAAAATTATTTCTTTAGCTCCAAAAATTCACGAAAAATTTTGGAGAGTACTTTAAGGCACAGAGAATATTACAAAAATATTTCCGGCCATGATTTTTAAAGGAAAATTTTTGATTTCCTTGCTAATTTCACTTGTTTAAATTGCTTTAAATTTTTATTTAATTTCTGGAAAATGTATTATTAGGTAATTTTTAATCCCGATCGAAAATCGGGGTGTGACAGTTACACATTCAGGAGACTTGACCAAATTGCATGAGCTCTATATCTCCAACGTTCAAGATTCATACTCATGTATTAGCAAGTTGCATAAACTACAGAACTTACTAACACACTTTCATCTAGCAGTTGATATCTTAACATGGGAGTTCAGAGTCTTAGCTATTACATAAATTTTGTTTTAACTATACATATGGCCAACCGGCCCAATAGTTAGTGGTTCAGCAGAAGCATTATTCTACCCAAAACCGTTTCTACAACCGACCAGTTAGAACCATTCTAAAACTCAGGAGCATCCCCATCAAGGCATTCATCATCATTAAAAGGCTCTCCTGCGTCTAATTCTAAAATAAAAACATTCGAAACAGAAAAACAACGATAATAGCAAGAGTCAGCACATTACGAATAATGAACTGGCATCGCCAATCCTAACGTACATGCATGGCATAATCAAAGGAAAGGCTCAAGTCGGCTTATTTTCAGCATAAAGCAAGTTTTATTTCCATGAGTCATTTTCTAAGTAATATGGAGCAATTAAACCTTTGGTAAAACTAGAATTATCATCATGGCATCATATTTTCAAAGTAATAACTCACATTACATAATACTTGGCACTATCCAGAGCATCAAGTATATGAATCATTTCAGATTATTTCTCGCAACATCCCAAAACATGTAATTGTAAAGGTAGTAAGAACACAGAGTAAAAATCATTCGTCTATACTCAACACATATTCTTATGCCGCTCATAACCGTGAGCGCGGCTAACCGGTTAGTTCAAACTCTGCAGAGCCCGTACACTGTACCCACATGATGTAAAATAGTAATCATGTAAAACATGCCACGCGATACCGAAGTACCCAATTTACTACTCACAACATAGTCTTTACATTATTCATGATTTAGCCTTGCACCAGCACGATAGGTGTGATTCCATCCTAGGCATATGACCTAGAACCGTTAGGAGGTGGGCCCACGCCTGAGCCTAACACCATGATAGCGAAAACATCCGTTCCTACCATGAGACACCATATCGTTGTATTGGACAGATTTGGACGCCTAAACTACCATATAGGTAATTAGGTATTTCCTATGAATTATCGCTAAGACTAATTCATACTACAACGGCCTACCATAATGCAAGACTAAACCATGGACAACTTAATCAACTATGGATATCCCATAATAGCACATGTAGTCGTACTATAAACACAAGTGACTGACATTGAGTGAAGTCCTTAAATATCCCAGGCATACACTCCCCCTATTGATACACAAATAAATACCATATGTGTACCACTTGCTGCCCAAGACTTAAATATTGTTTTCCTCATTTTAGTTCACAAATAATTACACATTTACTTTCAATGAGTGGTTATTTAAAAACAATAAGTTTCAGAAATAATAAGATGCCCATAATGATAGTAATAGTTTAATCTAAGCATTGCTAAGCTAGCATGTCGATACTTGACGTAAAATAGATTATCAAAAGGTAATAGTACCTAAAATATCCTAAGGGTGCCAAATGATAAGTGGAGTTTTTCAAATGGATAACATGCAAGTTCAGGTATAACTATAATAATTCAAATTACCCATCTTTCTAATTAAAAAAAATAACCATGCATCTTTGGAAACAATATTTTAAACCTTCAAATATAGGATCAATATGGTCCAAGGAAGAGAGGAAGGTGGCTTGCCTTGTTCTTGCTCCACACCTTGCTCAGCTATATATTGCACCTCCTCAACGAGAATCTGATCGTCGTCTAAACATACACGTAAAATTCGAATTACATTTGTGCAAAAGAAAATTTAATACGCTCTAAATTAAATACTATTCTTAGGGTGATGTGATACTATGTTGACTGAATTTTTAGTGCAAGAATTTCTATTTTATCAGTTCCCCTCTAAAAGTTATAAATTTTTAAAGTTGGAACTAATTATTTAAAGCCTATACGCACATTTTAAATATTTAAAACATAATTCTCTAAGGTGCTGTTAAGTTTGGCATTCATAGATGATAGAGCATAAAAATATGAATCCAATAAAATTTAGTTTGAAATTTTTGGAGTTATAATGAATTTATTATGAATTTTCAAAGTTAAAGTCATTTTTCAGTTCATCAGAAAATACTCTATTCAATTATTCTGGATTTTACAAAATTTAAAAGGGCTCGGGTCCACCAGTCAGTGTCTGCACAATTGCTCTAAAGCCCCTAGGGTTCTGGCAAATAGATCCCGCCGTCCGCTGCACGTGGCCTAGGCATTTATTCAAAATAGCACTCGGGTTCTTGCATAATTACCACCAGGTCCTGTCCCCACATGTAGGTGACTGCTTAACTTGCTAAAACGTCCCTGGAGATTCTAACCAGTCTCAGTCTAGCCCTTAGCGTAGCTAGGGCAAAGCAGCGGCGTGGCAGCGAGCTTCGCGGCGATCCCGGCGGCGAATGCTTGAGCTCCTGACGACGCGGCTATGGAGAAAAAGATAAATGGCTCCTAGACGAAGCTTACGATGTCCATCTTGTGAGCTATGGCGGTGTATTGCGACGGTAGCAGCGGGAGAAGCGGCGATCCATCTCGGTGTGCATGTACATAAGGAGCTCGAGACTTATTCTACGCGCGCGTGTGCATGCATAGGAAGCTAAGGACGTCCCAGAAGCTCACCCAAGCGTAAGTGGTGTTCGGCAAACTCCCCAACGTCCGGTCCAGTCCCGATGGCGGCATGGTTTGGCGGTCGTCGTCGGCGGAGTATCTCCGGACCCAAGCGACCTAGGAGGAGTACATGTATCGATTAGTGATGACAAGGAGTAGCTCAAGGCACGGCGAATCGTCCCGACTCACCGGAGAGCGCGGTAGAGCTAGCTGAGGTTGGCGGCCGAAAATGAGGAAGATGGGAGAGATCTCCCGATTCAGAGCTTCTCGATTCGATTCCTCTGGGGTTCATGGTCGTCTTGTGGTGATGGATTAGCTGGCGAAGCGGCTCGGCCGGATCTGAAGTCTTGGAGCCTGGCGACGTTGATGACTCCCACAGCGGCGCTCGGAGTTCACCGATGGCTCGAGTTGACACGGCGCTTGGAATTCACCGATGGCTCGAGTTGATACACCAAAATAATGGGGCTTTAAGGGATTAGAAACGGCATCGAATATAGAGCTTGGAACGCGGGTTAACCGGGATTGAAACACAACCAATGATGCGGAATGGTGGAGACGATCTCACCGGCGCCGAGGAAGACTCCCCCGCTGATCGAGGTTGTGAATCGGTCGTCCTCGGTTTCTCCGCGAAAATGGAACACGGGTGAGGGAAAGAGTGTCACGCCCGGAAATTCACTACCAGAATTTCCGAAACTGAATATGTATTAAATCCCCTGTCTAGGACTAGCTGTTAACAGCGGATTTTCGTAATCGACCCGGAGAAGGAGGAGGAAACCGAAGCAGAGACAAAGGGCTAAGATGAAGTCGAACTAGGTCTCGTATCGGACATGGTCAGTGTATCGGACTCAATGAGGCGCTGGCAAGAAGGCTGTCTCGGCCGATTCGGTTTTGTATGGCTATTGGCCGATAGAGGTTGAAAGTTGACAAAGCCAGCATGGGCTTGGTTTGGGCTCAGGATAAGCTTCAAGGAAGTTGCCAAATAGAGATAAGGCTCGATTTTAGGCAATTGTATCTTGTAAATCAAGTAGGTTTAGATCTAATCTGTGGCAAAAGTCTGCCGCAAAGACTTATTGTTTGTTAGAGATAAGATCGTGTCCTACATCGACCCTGTTGTAATCTCGGGTATAAATATCCCGATAGTCTGTACATAGAGACTCTCTCTCACAATCCAATACAACAAACCAGTTCAATCTACTTCGGCACATCGCCAACCCTCGCAAGAGGTTGACCTTGACGAGTTCTTGCCTTCCCGGAGCAAAGATAAGAACTCGTTCCCGACGATCTGCAATTCCATCAGAGGATGGATAGATCTTGAGAAACAGTTTCACAGATATTTCTACAATGGTGTACAAGAGATGAAACTGTCCGATCTCACTGCCATTAGGCAACGAGTTGACGAATCGGTCCCAAAGTATATCCAAAGGTTTAGGGACATAAGGAACAGATGTTACAGCCTCAGCTTGACCAATTCTCAATTGGCCGATTTGGCGTTTCAAAGATTACTCGGGCCGATACGAGAGAGGTTCTCGTCACAGGAATTTGACAGTCTAGCTCAGCTAGCACAGAGGGTATCGACCCACGAGCAACGATTCCAGGAGGCAAAGAAGTCTGCAAAGAAGATCAATACAATCTATCAGTATGCCTCCGACGATGACGATTCAGAAGATGTCGATGTCGACCTGGCCGAGTGGGCCCGGATGATGAAGCCAACAACATGCCAGTGGGCAAAAAAGGGTGACAAAGAAGACAAGTTTGACTTCGATATCAACAAGGCCGATAAGATATTTGATCTACTGTTGCAAGAAAAGCAAATTCAACTGCCAGTGGGTCACGTATTGCCATCGGCCGAAGAAATCAAGAAGAGAAGATATTGCAAGTGGCATAACTCTTATTCACACCATATCAATGAATGCAAGATCTTCAGACAACAGATCCAATCGGCTATCGAACAAGGCAGAATTAAGATCGATGACGCCAAGAAGCCGATGAAGATAGACGGACACCCGTTCCCAATCAACATGGTGCGGGCAGACAGGGCCGACGGCTGTGGCCATCGGACCGGCAAGCGACCTTATCAGACCTCTGAGGGCCTGATCAGAAAGTACCAGCGGAGGCAGGAAGAACAAGCTCAAGACTACGCCGATCAAGACAACTCTTACGACCCACATTGGGAGTGCGAGTTTTTCCGGTTCTGCTGGAACGAGGAGATGAGGTTGCCATCCATCCAGGAGTGCCCTGCGTGCAATGAGGCAAAAGATTCCTATCAGGGCAGCTCAAGCAGGCAAGCGCATCGGCCGGCCAAGCAAAGAAAATCTGTGCATGAAAGGCTGGGGCCGATGCGCCAAGAGCAACAGATCGAAGCCGAGGAGCAGATCCAGAACCCCCAATGGTGCCCAAGCGATGTGTTCAGCAAGACACAAAAACGGCGGGTTCAGAGACTAAGGAGGAAGGAGCAAATCCAAGAGCAACAAGCGACAATAGCCCATCGGCCGGCTAAGACCAAGAAAGAGTAGAGGATAAAATCCACGGTGGTCACGGCCGATGAGGGCACCTCCGATACAGCTCGGGCTTCTGCGGCTTCAAAAGGTAAAGGAGTGGCATCGGCGTCTGTTAACATGGTTTTTATTCTGCCAGCAGAATACAGCGTGCAGGCGGCCGATGAAGCAATGGCCGGCGACGAACAATCTTCGGCTAGACTACAGTTGTCACCAGACCAAGCCATATTCAACAAGCCAACTGACGACAACCACAGGCACCTACGGCCGTTATACATCAAGGGATTTATCAACGGGCGGCCGGTGACGAAGATGCTGGTCGATGGCGGCGCGGCGGTCAATTTGATGCCATACACAACCTTCAGGAAGCTTGGAAAAGTACCTGAGGACCTTATCAAGACCAATATGGTGTTAAAAGACTTTGGTGGCAACGCTTCTGAGGCGAAGGGGGTGCTCAACGTGGAACTCACCGTGGGCAGCAAGACGATACCCACAACCTTCTTCGTCTTCGATGGAAAGGGTTCCTACAGCTTGTTGTTGGGACGAGACTGGATCCATGCAAACTGTTGTGTCCCTTCAACAATGCATCAATGTTTGATATAATGGCAAGGGGACCAGGTCGAGATCGTGCAGGCCGATCGGTCAGTACATGTGGCCAGTGCCGATCTCGCAGTTTGGGAGATGGAGGGAATCGATTGCTTGTCCGGGTGAGTCTGGGACGCCGATTTCCTCAAAGTAACTGATTGCGATATCGAGACGATTGAAGATCAAGACAAGCAGTTGCTTTAACAAAGATGTGCCATCCACTGTCCAAGACGAACAAGCTGGTCCCTACACAGACGATGCAGTGGATGAGTTAGATGGAAAATTGGGACAAGGCTTCACGTCGGCCGACGAACTTGAAGAGGTTGATATAGGAATAGGTGATAGGCCTAGGCCGACGTATGTAAGTGCTAGCCTGCCAAAGGAATATAAGAATAATCTGATAAATCTTCTGAAAGAGTTCATGGATTGTTTTGCATGGGAATACCATGAGATGCCAGGATTAAGCCGATCGATGGTAGAACATCGGCTACCTATCAAACCAGGCTATCGGCCATTTAAACAATTTCCCAGGAGATTTAAGGCCGATATGTATGAAGCTATCAAAGCAGAGATCACAAGGCTTTATGACGCCAACTTTATCAGACCCTGCCGATACGCGGAGTGGGTCTCCAATATAGTTTCAGTATTGAAGAAGAACGGCAAGCTAAGGATATGTATCGATTTCAGAGATCTAAACAAGGCAACACCAAAGGACGAGTACCCTATGCCATTGGCCGATTTGCTAGTCGACGCTGCATCTGGGCATAAGATTATCAGTTTTATGGATGGAAACGCAGGCTACAATCAGATCTTTATGGCTAAGGAAGACATTCATAAGACAACTTTCAGATGCCCAGGGGCAATCGGCCTGTACGAGTGGGTTGTCATGACCTTTGGCTTGAAAAATGCTGGAGCTACTTATCAGAGGGCCATGAATTATATTTTTCATGATCTTATCGGTTCTTTGATTGAGGTTTATATAGATGATGTCATCATAAAGTCAAAAGAGTATGATATGCACTTGGCCGATTTACGCAAGGTACTAGAAAGGGCAAGGAAATATGGTTTAAAGATGAACCCTAACAAGTAACAAGTGTGTCTTTGGCGTATCGGCCGGTCAGTTTTTGGGTTTCTTGGTCCATGAGAGGGGAATTGAAATTACACAGAAGAGTATTGATGCCATCCAGAAAATCAAGCCTCCAGAAAACAAGACCAAGTTACAATCTCTGCTCGGGAAGATGAACTTTGTCCGGCATTTTATATCAAATCTTTCAGGCAGAATAGAGCCATTCACTCCACTGTTGAAGATAAAGGATGATCAGGAATTCGTATGGGGTGATAAGCAACAGAAGGCGCTGGACGATATCAAAGAGTATTTAACCTCTCCCCCAGTTCTAATCCCTCTACAGAAAGGGGTCCCATTCAGGCTGTACCTATCGGCCGATGAGAAATCCATCGGCTTAGTTTTGGTTCAAGATATTGATGGTAAGGAAAGAGCTATTTTTTATCTCAGTAGGAGGATGTTAGACGCCGAGACAAGGTACACGCCGGTGGAGAAATTATGTTGTGCTTATATTTTTCATGTACTAAATTGAGGCATTATTTACTTTCCAACGAGTGCATTGTGGTAAGTAAGGCCGATGTGATAAAATACATGTTATCGGCCCCTGTGTTAAAAGGAAGAATTGGGAAGTGGATTTTTGCCTTAATAGAGTTTGACCTCAGATATGAATCGGCCAAAGCGATCAAAGGACAAGCCCTGGCCGATTTCATTGTTCAACACCGGGATGATTCAGTCGCATATGCAGATATCGTACCATGGACGCTGTATTTTGATGGATCTGTCTGCCGACACGGATGCGGTACCGGCCTAGTCATTATATCCCCTCGAGGGGCAAGTTTTGAGTTTGCTTTTACTATCAAGCCTTATTATACTAACAATCAAGCAGAGTACGAAGCGGTGCTTAAAGGCTTGCAGTTATTACAAGAAGTCGAGGCTGATTCCATAGAGATCATTGGTGATTCACAACTGGTAATAAATCAACTTTCTGGAGAGTATGAATGCAAAGATGATATCCTCAAAGTCTACAATGAAGAGTGCAAGGTGTTGCTTCAAGCATTCAAGATCGTGACAATGAGGCATATACCCAGGAAGCAAAACTTCGAGGCCAATGATCTGGCTCAGGGGGCATCGGGATACAGGCCGATGGCCAAGGATGTACGGGTTCGAGTCGCCGCCGTGGACGCCGACGATTGGAGATTTGCTATCATTGATTATTTGAAGAATCCTTCCCAATCGGCGTCACGGAAGATGAAATACAAAGTATTGCAGTATGTTCTGTTATATAATGACTTATACCATCGGACGGTTGATGGTGTCTTGCTCAAGTGTCTAGGTCCTGAGGAGGCCAAAATTGTTATGAGCGAGGTCCACGAAGGGATTTGTGGAACACATCAATCGGCCCATAAAATGAGATGGCTGTTGAAACGCATTGGATATATTTGGCCGACAATGCTAGAGGATTGTTTCAAGTATTATAAAGGATGTCAAGATTGTCAGAAATTTGGAGCAATTTAGCGAGCACCGGCATCGGCTATGCATCCAATCATAAAGCCATGGCCGTTTCGTGGATGGGGAATAGATATGATCGGCCAGATTAACCCGCCATCAAGTAAGAGACACAAATATATCTTGGTGGCTACAGATTACTTCACAAAGTGGGTTGAGGCCGTTCCCCTTAAGAAGGTTGATTCCAAAGATGCGATTCAGTTTGTCAAGGAATATATCATATATCGGTTTGGGTTACCTCAGACAATAACCACCGATCAGGGATCAATCTTCGTGTCCGACGAGTTCGTCCAGTTCGCCGACAGCGTGGACATTAAATTATTAAATTCTTCTCTTTACTACGCGCAAGCTAATGGGCAGGCAGAGGCTTCTAATAAGACTTTAATCAAGCTAATCAAGAGGAAAATCGACGAACAGCCGAGGCAATGGCACGCAACACTGGCCGATTCCCTTTGGGCGTATCGGATGGCTTGCCATGGTGCGATTCAAGTGCCTCCGTATCAGTTGGTTTATGGACATGAAGCTGTGCTGCCATGGGAAACCAACATCGGCTCAAGAACGACTTGACAGCCGATGAGTACCATAATCTTATGGTCGATGAGTTAGATGACTTGGCGCATGTCCGATTACGGGCATTAGAAAAGATTAAACGTGATAAAGACAGAGTGGCTCGTCATTATAACAAAAAGGTTGTTGCCAAGTCATTTGAGGAAGGGGATCTTGTTTGGAAGCTAATAATGCCGATTGGTTCCAGAGATAATAAATTCGGCAAGTGGTCACCTAATTGGGAAGGTCCTTTTCAGATTCATCGATGTGTCGCTTACAATGCTTATCTGCTTAAGGGGTTAGATGGTGAGATTTATGGACGAGCTCTTAATGGCAAGTACTTAAAGAAATATTATCCTAGCGTCTGGATTGATTCATGATCGGCCCCTCAGCCGATTTATGATAACAGCCGATGTGCTATGCATCGTCTCTAGATGGCCGATATATACTATCGTCCTTAGTTCAAATTTTACAACATAAGCCCTCATCTTCTAAAATTTGGGGGGCATATATATATATATATATGAATTTCAAGGAATTTTTCAGACTTGGCCTTTTTCAGATTGAGATCGACTTCGGCTGCTTGGCCGATGAGATTGATTATAATAAGGGGATATCCAATTCTAAGATGGACTTCACAAAAATTTTTTTAAGATGGAATGCTATTTAGACCAAATTCGGCTGCTTAGCCAATGAGATTTGTGTTTATACAATATAAAGACAAAATATGTTACATCACCCGATGAAATCTGCAATAGCTGTGATGGCTCTACGACGAATCTGCTCGATATCTTCTATGACTTGGGCGTCATCGGCCGTCGACCCTGGGATTGGCTTCAATGATTTGCTCAGGGTCGCAAGGTACTTAGCCGATGCCTTTAACTTTGCCGTTTGGTCTTCTATAGCCTTGGGTGATGCAGCTATCCCGGCCTGGACTTCTTGGATTTCCTTGCGAGTTGCTTCTAGCTTGGAGATGAGGTCTGCTTCGAGGCGTTGGAGTTCTTCAAGTCTGTTCTTCAAGACAATCGGCTCCACAGCTAGCTCATCCAATCTGGTCTTGTCAGAATTGACTTGAGCCTTGCTAGCGGATAGGGCCGATTCCAGGCTTTCGCGTTCCCGCCTCTCCGCAATCCTTTCTTTAGCTTTTTGAAGCTTGAAGCGGTATTGTTCCAAGAAGATGGCCGGTGTTAGGGTCTCCATCAGATCTTCGGGCAGTTGGTCTTGAATTTCTTGTACCCTGACTCTAATGGAAGTACATCCTCCACCAAAAACTCTAGCGAGGATTCCAGCCAATTGGCAATGTCGGCTAGCTGGTTCTTTAGCTCGTCGGAGATTGATGTCTTGGCTATGGCAGGAGGCTCCTTGTCCTCGTCATCCAGGAACTGGCCGATGTCAAAATAGAACATATCGGCCAGGTTCTGCAAATATCAGTACAGGTCAAGGTTAACCTAGTCAAGCAAGAATCGGCAAAGAGGATCAAGGTAATCATGGTTACCTGTGTTGGAGCATCGGTGGTGCTTGCATCGGCTTCCTTTTGCTGTATGGAAGCAGTAGGCGAGGGAGTTGGCCGATGTAGTGCAGGTGATGGAGCCCTTGGCTGGAGAAAAGCGAGAAATTGATGAACAGATCTATGATAGAAAGACAATATAAAATCAACTCTTACCGAAGCAATCGGAGAGGGTGGTGGAGAAGGAGAAGGAGTCCTCAATCGGGCTTTGGCCTGTTGACGCCTTTGTAGGGTTGCCTTCTTGGTTCTTAGAGGGGCCGATTGAGTTCTCTCCTTGAGTATAGACAACGCAGCAGCCTGAAAAGGATATCAAATTATAGCATACCAATAAGAAGAGGATCACATGAAGTTCAGTAAAAGAAATATGTTAACCTGGTGGACTGCATGTCTAGTCTTCCTTGGTTGGGCAGCGCCGGCTTGGTCATCGGCCGATGGGATTGTGGTGTTTTTGGCCGATGGTTTCTTGGCAGTCTCAACCGACGAATCTTCTTCTTCAGACGCATCGCGGTTGCTGCATCAATTTCTTCCTCCATCACTTGTTCATCAAGGAATTCTTCCATGGAGGGATCTAGCTCTTCGAGATCGGCTTGGTCATCAGTTTTGGCTTTCTTGCTGGATTTTCGGGATTTGCCTTTTGCTGGAGCCTTCCTCTTGGGTTTTCCCTTGAAGTAGTGATGATATCTTTGGGGCGGTAAGGCCGATGATTGATTCCAGGATGGTTGATCCTGATGGGGCCACAGCTTGAGCATAACAAATTCTTTGTCCGCTGTTGCTCATAGATGGGATCGGCTCATCTAGGACTTGAGGGCTGATACCCTGGATGAGCTCTGTCACGTAGAATCTGGCCGATTGATGGAAAATGTGAGCATCCCATTCTTGCCACCATGCTTGGAAGCTGATATGTACAAAGGGGCTCAGATGCAATCGGTCGCAGTCACCCAGGTTCGGGGTTGCAATTTCCAGTGCCTTGCTCATGATCAATCCTGACGACACTATGCCCTGCTCTCTAGGAGTCTTTGGAAGTATAGATTAATGGGGAGTTGTCCGAGCCCGCACTGTCTAGCAGCTACCATGGGGTTATAGAATTCATAGGACAGGCTGGTGCTTCTTCCTTGAAATATGCCTACTGGGAGCAGGCATGGGGTAATGCCGATCATAAATGACTCTCGGGATTCCATGTCATCATTTATCAGGTACAACTGCAGATCGTCAGGGAGTTCAAAATCCTGATCCGAGAGGTAGAGGCACATATCCATCTTAATTGATGGGGGTCCGGTGTAGAATTGGATGAACCAAGTAGACAGGTCTTCGGCCGATTGATCCGCTCCAGGATAGACAGAGGCTGCCTCTCCAAAAGACATGCATCTTCTGGTTCTATGGTCTTCATGATTGGCATACTTTGATGGGAAACGGGAGTCTGATAGTGGAGGCCGATCAGCCATAGTGTTGGTATGAATGGTTAGCCAGAGCTGAATAAACCACCATGGTCCTCCGTGAGCTACAGTCTGTTTCAACATTAAATCTTGAGTAGAGACATGAAGCAGTCGATAAACAGCTCCCAGAAGATATCGGCCGAGAGGGATTTGTTTCTTATCAACCAGAGCTTGGGCCAGATGCTGGCAATTGGTAGTTGGGCCACAGGTCGATCCGCAGAAGACAAATCGTTCCAACCACAGCATCAGGAAGGCCACATGTTCCCTTTCCGAGACTGATCCTTGTTCCATGTGTTCAGAAACATACCCAGACCAGCCTCCAATCTTCTTGGTTTTCAGTTTGTGGCTATTATTAGTCAGGAGGCTGAAGGGATTGATCTCAGATTGGATATCTAGTCCTGTTAGCATCTTGACGTTGATTAAAGTTGGGGTCATCGGACCTTGCTTGAACAAGAACGCGTTCAAGGTGCTAGACCAGAAATAGGTGGCCGCCGACATGAGTGGCTCGTTTTTCTTGGTATCGGCCAGGGACAAAGTAATACATTGGCCGATTCCTATTTCATCCCAATGGACCTGTTTGGCTACAGCGATTCTCTTATGCCAGGTTCTGTATCCATTGAGTTTTGATGGCCAGGATCTGAAAGGGTGTTTCCATGAGGAGACGATGGGTTTGGCTTGTTTGAAGGGGATTCTGTCTGTCTCAGCATTAATCAGCCAGGTCGGGTCGCAATTGCCCATGGGGCCTAGCAGGAATCTGTGTGATTTATCGTTGGTGGGGATCAAGATTTGGTTTTTGAAGACCTATATCATAAGAACGACGAGAAACATAAGACCCGGGGGGAAAAAAGTTGAATCTCTAGTTCGAAAAAATCGGCAGGAAAGTGGGAATGTGAATACAGAGGAGATTAACTTACCACGGGGATTTCGGAGGCGCAGAACGGAGCGGAAGCCATGGTTGTTGTCGACGAAATTGCCGTGGAAAGGGTTGATGCCAATGGGATGCCGAGGGGTCGCCAGAGTTGAAGAGCATGGGTGGTTGCTAAATTGGCGGCGGAAAGCTGCGAATTTGGATCTGCGCGGTTTTCAGGCAAACCCTAGCAAGGGAGTCGATGAGTTCTTCGGGGCTAATTCCGCCACATTATATAATGAAGCGGAATTGGGGGGCATGTGTTAACAGCGGATTTTCGTAATCGACCCGGAGAAGGAGGAGGAAACCGAAGCAGAGACAAAGGGCTAAGATGAAGTCGAACCAAGTCTCGTATCGGACATGGTCAGTGTATCGGACTCAATGAGGCACTGGCAGGAAGGCTGTATCGGTCGATTCGGATTTGTATAGTTATTGGCCGATAGAGGTTGGAAGTTGACAAAGCCAGCGTGGGCTTGGTTTGGGCTCAGGATAAGCTTCAAGGAAGTTGCCAAATAGAGATAAGGCTCGATTTCAGGCAATTGTATCTTGTAAATCAAGTAGGTTTAGATCTAATCTGTGGCAAAAGTCTACCACAAAGACTTATTGTTTGTTAGAGATAAGATCGTGTCCTACATCGACCCTGTTGTAATCTCGGGTATAAATATCCCGATAGTCTGTACATAGAGACTCTCTCTCACAATCCAATACAACAAACCAGTTCAATCTACTTCGGCGCATCGCCAACCCTCGCAAGAGGTTGACCTTGACGAGTTCTTGCCTTCTCGGAGCAAAGGCAAGAACTCGTTCCCGACGATCGGCATCGTCGGGGCTAGCGTGTCGCTTTAGGCATGTTAAGCCTCGATGATGTGATCGTCGTCTATCATGTTTTGGGTAATCTTGACAGGCGTCTTAATTATGCTTCGCCGACGATCTATTCGTTTTAGGGTTTATTGCCGATGACGGTTTAATTATTATGCTTGGTTAGATTGTTCAATGCATCTACCATCCCCAAAAGCAATCGATGGTTTGATTTTCTTTGTGTTAAGTTTCGATTCATACTTTGAGTTGCTATCGACCTTAGTCCTGTTTTGAGATCCAACACAAAGCCTGCTCTCGGTTGTAATTAAGGATATAACTGGGGTTTCAGCCAGTTTTATCTATTACACGTGTTTATTATAATGTTTTCATGTGTATCTTTCATCTACATAAACGGATTGATTAATAGGAATGCATCTGTTATGGATAATTCTCTAGGGTTTATCTATGATTGATATGTTTGTATTGGTTGATTGGTTCATGTAAATTTGCACTAGAGTATTAGCTAGTGTAGTTATCTTTATTGTTCTTATCGGCCGATGCCATTAATCGACAACAACATGTTGTTGAAGGCCGATAAGTTCTATGCTTTAATCTTGCTTTATCATGAGTAAGCCGATATAGCTTTGCCCTATCGGCTGGGCTATGACAATGTGTCATCGGCCTATTGGCCGATCGGTCGTTGTTTTCTGACATGGTTTACTTGTTTCTTGTTGATTGCAGATCAAATCAACTGGCACGCTCTGCACACGACTAGGCAAGCCATTTGGACCTGCACTGGAGTTAAGCAGATCTCCTAGGCCGCCGTGGTAACGCGGAGCCCGTTTGGTTGCAAGGCGGGTCGAAATTCTGCGCCAACACCAGCCAGGGTACACAAACGACAAAGTTGACATACAGTTCCACGTCTTACAAACAGAGTAAAAGTCTTACAGAAATGCAGCGGAAAAACGAAAAGACAAACTAAACTAGAACGGAACTCTTGCAGCGGGCTGGCACCATTCCACAAGCATCCTCGACGGCGGACGAAGCCTACTCCTCAGAAAAACCTCCATCGGACGCATACTCTTCTTCTGGTGTGGGGAAAAATTAAGCAAGACTGGGTACTACCCACTGTACTCAACAAGTCATACCGGAAAAGGGAGGTATGATGCAGGGTATTCCAAAGGCAGTGTCACGCCCAGAAATTCACTACCAGAATTTCCAAAGCAAATTGTGTATTAAAATCCCTGTCCAGGATCAGCCAGGGTACACAAATGACAAAGTTGCCATACAGATCCACGTCTTACAAAACAATAAAAATCTCTTACAAAACTGCAGCGGAAAAAAGAAACAAACTATTCTAATAAACTAAACACTCGCAACGTAGCGACTCCACTCCACAGGCACTCCTCAACGGTAGCAACAAGCCTACTTCTCTGAAAAGTCTTCCTCTGAAACATACTCCAACTCTGGTGTGGGGAAAATAAAGCAAGACTGAGTACTACCCACTGTACTCAATAAGTCATACCGGAAAGGAGAATAAAGATGCAAGCAATAACAAAGGAGAGCTGCAAAAGCTATTTTGCATAAAATACGCATTTAAAAACAATAGTTGAAAGCAGTAAAACAGTTGAATTAATTAATCATAATTAAACCATCACTGTCCAACGCTACACCACGTTGCGACAGGCCCAAACCATCCACCTGAACTAAACCAGTTCCATTAAGTCAAATTATTAGAAAATTCAACTAATCACGGTGAATCTGGTTGATCGGCCATAACCGCGGGCACGGCTATTCGAATAGTTTTACTCTGATCAGAGGTGTACAACTGTACCCACAAGACACAGTCCTACAACACGTTACCGTGCGCCGACATACCACCACAGTACACCGGAAAAGGAGCTGTGACAGGACCCTTCGCATAACCCCTCCTAACTAATCGCACCACACCTTAGGTTTCGCCCCCACCTTTACACCAAGGTAGGCAGCCCCCTCTCGTGCCTAGGTGAATTCGGCAGCTGATCAACGGGTACACCCCCGCCGACTCAACTCCATCACGCCCACCCTCGCCTAGGTACGTCGGCTAGGAAAAAGCTATACTACAAATCCAGCCATTACCCACGCTGGCTTGTGGAAAGTACGGTAATTCTTCCAGGGTTTCCCGCGAACCGGTCCTTAATTGTCATGAGCACGACCATCAAAACCTTGTGCTCACAACCCACCATTAATCAAGATTTTAGTTAGACAATGATTAAATCACCCACGATTAACCATCGCGAGCCAACATGAAATAACCATCACTAAATATTAATGAAGCTTTAATTATCTCAATAGTGAGCTAATGTTTCTAAGCAGGGCTAAGCAAGTTCTGTTGTAGCAACTACTCAAACTATTTCCCAAGCTATCAAAGGAATAAGGTAATTGCAATATAAGGCTGAGTACAATAGGTAAACTATCCCATAGATGACATTATAAAACAATGCAGTATTTAGAGAAAAATAAGATTGTTTCGCAATTGAGGTACAACATGATCAAATGAATAAGTATGACTTGCCTTGCTCTTGTGCTGGGTCGACCTCGGCAACGACTTCGAAGTAAACGGAAGCGTCAGAATTACCAGAATCTACGTGACAAACAAAGCAAACACAATAATACATGCTATAAGTCTACTAAAATAGATAACAAAACTATTTTTAATGGATTCTAGACATTTTTATGAATTTTCTGAGACTTGAACGGACTAAAACGGAGTCCGGATGAATTAGTTATGAATTTTTGAAGTTATCTGTGTTTTTACTATAACGGAAAAATCCTTAATTATTTATTGCGCAATAAACCCTTAGGGTTGACGTCATGCTGATGTCAGGGCCGGTGGCGGCGGGCTAGGGCTGACGTCAGCCGCGGCGGCGGCGGCTGCGCACCACGTGGCGCACACGTGGCGTCGACACGGCAGCCACGCGGCGGGGCGGCACGGGTGACGCGGCGGCCACGCGGGCGAGCGCGGACGGCCCAGATCAGCCCAGGCGGCTGAGGCGCGCGGACGGCCGAGCGGCCTGGCTCGGGCTCGACCGAGCCAGCCATGGCGCGCGGCGACGCTAGGATTTCGGCGCAGGAGGCGGCGGAGGCGGCGGCGGGTACGCGCGGCGGCAGCGGCGCGGGCGGCGCGCACGGCGGCGGCCGGGAGGCGCACGGCGGGCGACGGCGCCGAGAGGGGAAGGAGAAAAGGGGAAAGCGGCGGCGCTTACCGGCGGCGTAGACGGCGGCGGCGGAGCGGCGCTAGGGTTAGGGTTAGGGTTTGGGGCGGCGGCGGCGGGGAAAATGAGGGGAGGGAGGGGTGCCTCGGGAGGGGGGGAAATAAATAGGGGCGGCGCGCGGGAACCCCGCCGAGAAACGCGGCGGCCGGCCGAGTCGGAGACGGACTCGACCGCGGGCCCCACCCGTCAGCGACCGAGCGGCGCGGAGGGAGGCGGAGCGGACTTCCCGACGGCTCGGGCCGCGGCCTCGGGCCGGCCTGGGAAGGGGAAACGGCGCGGGCGCGGCGCGGCGGCTACGCCGGCCCGGGAGGGGAGGGGAGGCGCACGCGGCGGCGGCCCGGGAGAGAGGAGGAATGGGCCGACGGCCCAAGAAGAGGAAAAAGAAAAAGAAAACAGAAAAAGGAAAGGAAAAAGGATTTCCAGGGTTTAATTTATTGCGCTTGAGGTTTTTAAAATGTTTAAAATTATTTCTAGGGCTCTGAAAATTCCACTAAAAATCCTGTTAATGTATTTTGACATGGGAAACTCAAGAAAAATTCCACCTTGCCATTTTTACTTCTTTAATGTATTATTTAATTGGGTTTTTCTCCAGATTTAATTAAACATTTTCTCAGATAAATTATTAAATTTGATTTTTATGATTTGGGAGAACTTTGGGGTGTGACAAACCTACCCTACCCCCCTTAAACGGAATCTCGACCCCGAGATTCGAAGGTGCTGGCGAAGAGGTGCGGATGGGCAGCCTTCAATTCATCCTCTCTTTCCCATGTAGCTTCTTCCTCGCAGTGGTGCCTCCACTGAACTCTGCAGAACCGGGTAACCTTGTTTCTGGTCCTCCTCTCATTGGTTTCGAGAATAAGAATCGGCTTCTCCACATAAGTCAACTCCTCTTGAATCTCAATTTGATCGGGACTGGCCTATTCTTCCGGTACTCTCAAGCATTTCTTCAATTGCGAGACGTGAAACACATCGTGAATACCAGCCATGTTGGGTGGAAGCTCAAGCTGGTAAGCAACTTCTCCTCGACGCTCGCGGATCTCCCACAAAGCGTGGTGCCAATTTGCCTTTAGTTTGAAAGCGGTGTACTCCTCGAAGCGGTGTGACACGAAGGTACACGTAGTCCCCTGTTTCGAAAGTTAACTCCCTCCGACGATTGTCAGCATAGCTTTTCTGCTGAGACTGCGCAATTCTCAACCTTTCTCCAACTGTTCTGACCTTTTCTTCCGCATTGCTCAAGACTTCAGTCCCAAATAGTTGTCGTTCTCCGGTCTGATCCCAAAAGAGCGGGGTACGGCACTTTCTGCCATACAACGCCTCAAATGGTGCCATCTGCAAGCTGGCTTGATAACTGTTGTTGTAGGAGAACTCGGCATATGGCAAACTCTTATCCCATGCTCCTCCAAAATCAAGCGCACAGGCTCTGAGCATATCCTCAAGTATCTGGTTCACTCGCTCAGTCTGGCCATCGGTTTGCGGATGGTAAGCCGTGCTAAAGTTCAAACGGGTTCCCAATTCTTCTTGTAATTTTTGCAAGAACTTTGAGGTGAACTGGCTTCCTCGATCCGATACGATCTTCTTAGGCACTCCGTGTAAACACATGATTCTTGCGAGGTAGAGTTCTGCTAGCTTCTTTCCAGAGTAGGTAGTATGCACAGGAATGAAATGAGCCACCTTCATGAGTCGATCCACGATGACCCAAATAGAATCATGTCCAGACGACGTTCTTGGCAAACCTGTGATGAAATCCATTCCAATTTCTTCCCATTTCCATTCCGGAATTACCGAAATCTACGCGACAAACAAAGCAAACAACAATACATACTATAAGTCTACTAAAACAGAGAACAACACTATTTTTAATGGATTCTAGACATTTTAATGAATTTTCTAAGACTTGAACGGACTAAAACGGAGTCTGAATGAATTAGTTATGAATTTTTGAAGTTATCTGTGTTTTTACTATAAACAGAAAAATCCTTAATTATTTATTGCGCAATAAACCCTTAGGGCTGACGTCAACGGCTAGGGCTGACGTCAGCCGCGGCGGCGGCGGCTGCGCACCACGTGGCGCACACGTGGCACCGACGCGGCAGCCACGCGGCGGCCACACGGGCGAGCGCGGACGGCCCAGATCGGCCCGGGCGGCCAATCGGGCGGATGAGGCGCGCGGGCGGCCGAGCGGCCGGGCTCGGCCTCGACCAAGCCGGCCATGGCGCGCGGCGGTGCTAGGGTTTTGCACGGCGCGGCCCGGGAGACGGCGGAGTGGCGGCTCGCGGGCAGCGGCGAAGCAGCGCGACGGCCATGCGGGGCGGCAACCGAGCGGCGGAGCGGGCGCGCGCACGGCGGCGGCGGAGAGGGGAAAAGGGGCGGTGGCGGCGGTGCTTACCGACGGTGGAAGACGGCGGCGGCGCGGCTTTAGGGTTTTGAGAAGAGGCGGCGGCGCTCGGGAAACGGGAAAGGGGTCGCGGCGCGGGGAAATAAATAGGGAGGGGCTAGGGCACGGGCGGCGGCGGTTGCGGAGTCCCCGCGAAACACGGCGGCGCTGGCGGGTGGCGGCGCCGGCCGAGTCGGAGACGACTCGGGCGCGGGCCCATGCGTCAACGGGCGAGCGGCGCGGGGGAGGCGCGGCGGACTTCTGGGCGGCTCGGGCCGGCCTGGGAAGGGGAAACGGCGTGGGCGCAGCTGGGCCGGCCTGGGAGGCGAGGGGAGGCGCGCGCGGCGGCGGCCCGGGAGGGAGGAGGAATGGGCCGACGGCCCAAGAAGAGGAAAAAGAAAAAGAAAACAGAAAAAGGAAAGGAAAAAGGATTTCCAGGGTTTAATTTATTGCGCTTGAGGTTTTTAAAATGTTTAAAATTATTTCTAGGGCTCTGAAAATTTCACTAAAAATCCTGTTAATGTATTTTGACATGGGGAACTCAAGAAAAATTCCACCTTGCCATTTTCACTTCTTTAATGCATTATTTAATTGGGTTTTTCTCCAGATTTAATTAAATAATTTCTCAGATAAAATATTAAATTTGATTTTTACGATTTGGGAGAACTTCGGGGTGTGACAGGCAGGCAAGGGTTTATTTGCATAAAATAAGCATTTAAAAAACTGTAGTTGAAAGCAGTAGAAATCATTGAATTAATTGATCAATATTAACCATCACTGTCCAACGCTACACCACGTTGCGACAGGCCCAAACCATCCACCTGAACTAAACCAGTTCCAGTAATTCAAGTTATTAAGAAAGTGAGACTAATCATGGTGAATCTGGTTGATCGCCCATAACCGCGGGCACGGCTATTCGAATAGTTCTACTCTGATCAGAGGTGTACATCTGTACCCACAAGACACAGCCCCACGACACGTTTTCGCGTGCCGGTATACCACCACGGTACCCCGGAAAGGGACTGTGATAGGACCCTTCGCATAACCCCCTTTAACCAATCGTACCACCTCGGGTTTCGCCCCCACCCCTCAAAAGGCAGTGGGCAGCCCCCCTCGTGCCTTGGTGAATCCGACAGCCGCATAGACCGTTGCAAGGCCCATCCAAACTCCATCACGCTCACCCTAGCCAGTGTACGTCAGCTAGAGGAAAGCTACACTACAAGTCCAGCCGTTGCCCACGCTGGCTTGTGGTACGCACGGTATTTCTTCCAGGGTTTCCCGCGAACCGGTCCTTAATTGCCATGGGTGCTTCCATCAAAACCATGCACCCACAGCCCACCATTAGCATATTTTAATTAAATATTATTACCATGGTGGCTCCTAAACCAAAGTGTCACCATAGAGACAAACAAAGCACAACAATACATGCTATAAGTCTACTGAAACAAAGCACAAAAGTATCTTCAATGGATTCTCTGCATTTTTATGAATTTAATGAAATTTGAATGGATTTAAACGGAGCTCGGATGAAATAGTTATGAATTTTTAAAGTTATCTGTGTTTTTACTATAGAAAGAAAAAACTTAAATGATTTATTGCGCAATTAATCCCAGGGCTGGCGTCAGCGGGCGGCGGCGGCCGGTCCACCGTGGACCGAGTCCACGGGTCCACGACGCCGCGGCGCACCACGTGGCGCACGCGTGGCGCCGACGCGGCGGCCACGCGGGACGGGAGGGGAACGGCCGGGATCGGCCCGAGTGGTTGATCCAACGGCCTACACGCGGCGGCGCTGGGGCGACACAAACCCGAGCTCGGCCGGCCACCCATGGCCACGCTGCAGCGGCGCAGCCGGAGCCAGCGGCGGAAGGCGGCGAGCGGTTGCGCGGGAGTGGCGGCGGGCGAACGAGGGTGCGCACGGCGGCGGCCGAGCGGCGGCAGCCGAGCGAGGACGCGCACGGCGGCGGCCGAGCGAAGAGAAAAAAAGAGAGAGGGAAGAAGCGGCTCACCGGAGGGGAAAACGACGATGGCGGCAGCGGCGCTAGGTTGGCGAGAGGCGGCGGCGATTGGGAAAAAGAGGAGAGGGGAGCACGACGAAGGGTATTTAAAGGGGATCCGGGGCTAGGGCGCGTGCGTGGGCTCCGGATTTCTCGCCGAAGTTTGGCAGCGGGCGGAGAGAGAGAGAGATTCGGCCACAAATCTCGCCTCCACGACGCGGGGAAATAGCGGCGCGAGGTGGGGAGCGGGCGCCGTGGCGCACGGGCGACGCGGCAGGGGGTGTGGGCGGCGGTTGCGGGCGCAAGGTGCGCGGGGAAGGCGGGCAACGTGGGCGCGCGTGGGCGGCGGCGGCCGTCCGCGGGGAAGACGGCCCGGGCGTCAGCCCCACCTGTCGGTGGCCCGGGGCAGAGGAGGGGGGCGGTGCGGGCCTCGGGCGGCCTTGGGCCGGCCCGAGAGGGAGAGGAGGGGGTGGCGGGAGCGGCGCGACGGCTTGGGCCGGCCCGAAAGGATAAAGAAGAGGAAAAAGAAAAAGAAAATGAAAGGAAATTTCCTGGGATTAATTAAATCCGAATTTGATATTAATTGATTTAAAATTATTTCTAGGGCTCTGAAAATTCCACTAAAAATCCTGTTAATATATTTTGACACGGGGAACACAAGAAAAATTCCACCCTGTCATTTCCACCTCTTTAATGCATTAATTAATTGGATTTTTCTCTAGATTAATTAAATAATTTCTAAGATAAATTATTAAACTTGATTTTTACGATTTCGGGAAACTTCGGGGTGTGACAAACCTACAACGGAATCTCGACCCCGAGATTCAGAGGTGCTGGCAAAGAGATGCAGATGGGCGGCCTTCAATTCGTCTTCTCTTTCCCATGTGGCTTCTTCCTCAGAGTGATGGCTCCACTGAACTCTGCAGAACCTGGTAACTTTGTTTCTGGTTCTCCTCTCGCTGGTTTCGAGAACACGGATCGGCTTCTCCACATAAGTCAGGTCCTCTTGAATCTCAATCTGATCCAGGCTGGCCTGCTCTTCCGGTACTCTCAAACACTTCTTCAATTGCGAGACGTGAAATACATCGTGAATACCGGCCATGTTGGGTGGAAGCACAAGCTGGTAAGCAACTTCTCCTCGACGTTCGCGGATCCTGTACTGTCCCACAAAGCGTGGTGCCAATTTTCCTTTAGTTTGGAAACGATGTACTCCCCGAAGCGGTGTGACGCAAAGATACACGTAGTCCCCTGCTTCGAAAACTAACTCCCTTCGATGATTGTCGGCATAGCTTTTCTGTCGAGACTGCGCAATTCTCAACCTTTCTCTGACGGTTCTGACCTTTTCTTCCGCGTCACTCAAGACTTCAGTCCCAAACAGCTGTCGTTCTTCGGTCTGATCCCAAAAGAGCGGGGTGCGGCACTTCCTGCCATACAACGCCTCAAATGGTGTCATCTGCAAGTTGGCTTGGTAGTTGTTGTTATAGGAGAACTCGGCATATGGCAAACTCTTGTCCCATGCTCCTCCAAAATCGAGCGTGCAGGCTCTCAGCATATCCTCCAGTATCTGGTTTACTCGCTTAATCTGGCCATCGGTTTGCGGATGGTAAGCCGTGCTAAAATTCAAACGTGTACCCAATTCTTCTTGTAATTTCTGCCAGAACTTTGAGGTGAACTGGCTTCCTCGATCCGATATGATCTTCTTAGGTACTCCGTGCAAACACATGATTCTTGCGAGGTAGAGTTCCGCTAGCTTCTTTCCGGAGTAGGTAGTATGCACAGGAATGAAATGAGCCACCTTCGTGAGTCGATCCACAATGACCCAGATAGAATCATGTCCAGACGACGTTCTTGGCAAACCTGTGATAAAATCCATTCCAATTTCTTCCCATTTCCATTCCGGAATTTGGAGAGGCTGTAACAGTCCTGCAGGCCTTTGGTGTTCTGCCTTGACTCGCCGACACACGTCACAGAGTGCGACAAATTCAGCTATTTCTCTTCTCATGCTAACCCACCAAAATTTTTCTTTAAGATCCTGGTACATCTTGGTACTCCCAGGGTGGATTGAATACTGAGTTTGATGGGCTTCCGTGAGTGTCAACTCCTTCAACTCCTTGTCTTCCGGGACGCACAGTCTTTTTCCCATCCATATCGTGCCATGTTCGTCTTCGGAGAAATCTCGGGTCTTTCCAACCCTCATGTTTTTCTTGAGCTCCGCTATCTCCGGATCTTTAGCTTGAGCTGCTCGGACTTGCTCCACGAGCGTTGGTCGTGCTTCTAGAGTGGACGCGAACCCATGTTCAACAATACCGAGGTTCAACCGTTCGAAGTCTTGTTGCAACTGGCTGCTCATCTCTTCCATACTGGTGGAATTACAGTAGCTCTTCCGGCTTAAAGCATCTGCCACTACATTAGCTTTACCGGGATGGTAGTGGATTCCCAGATCATAGTCTTTAATCAATTCCAGCCATCTTCGCTGATGGAGATTTAAGTCTGGTTGGGTGAAGATATACTTCAAACTCTTGTGATCCGTATACACCTCGCAACGGTTTCCAATAAGGTAATGCCTCCAGATCTTTAGGGCATGTACCACTGCTGCTAATTCCAGATCATGAGTGGGGTAATTATTTTCATGTGGACGCAACTGGCATGAAGCATATGCGACCACCTTGCCTTCCTGCATTAGCACGCATCCTAGCCCTTGGCGAGACGCGTCGCAATAAACCTGAAAATCTTTCGTCTGATCTGGCAGAATTAAGACTGGTGCCGTTACCAACTTCTTCTTAAGTTCCTCAAAACTTCTGTTGCATTCTGTTGACCACTTGAATTTCTCATCCTTTTTCAACAACTGTGTCATTGGCTTGGCAATCTTGGAGAAGTTCTCAATGAACCGACGGTAGTTGATAGAGCTAGAGTGCCCGATCTTTCGGTGAGTGGGATAACTTCGATTTGTGTAGGAGGTGACTCTCACGATCCGACTACGAACGAACAAGTCGTGGCGCCTTAGCAATCGCTGAACCAACTCCAAATGGTTATTGACCTTGCTGGTGGCAAGATCAACCTGAACACAAGGTTCTATTCCTACGAGCAATCGAAGAACAAGCAAGAATAAGATTAAAACAGAACTGAATATCAATCACTCACGAATTGGGGTTCACAATGGCTGTCTACAGGTGGCCGCTGAGCACAACTGTAGTACAGGATGTTTGCACAATGGCTAAACTTATCAAAGAAAACCCAAATCAAAGAGGAGGCGTAGCCCCTGACTAAATAGGAGGAGAAGGCGCCATCTTGGCTGGTTTGGATGGGGCGCACCAACAGGAAGGGGCGCCCACAACCAAGCAAGGCAGGTGGAGATCTCCATTACTCCTTTCCAACTATAGGTGACGCAGCACCTTCCTTGTTATTCTTGCCAAAACTAAAAATAGATAGGTGGCGCAGCACCTAGACATTATTATGGTCCTTCATTCTTCAGCAGCATAACAAAATTAAGCTCACGTGCACGGGCTCGAGTGAGTGGTCCCGTCAACACATCATCTCCTGGTGGCGCCTGAGGTGGTGCTGCTGGTGTAGTCATTCCCGTGTCGGATCGATGTCCTCATCAGTAGTATCCCGCGAGTCCCAGAAAACTCCTGATCTGCGAAAACGTGCGCGGAGGCTTCCACTTGGTAACCAACTCCACATTTGACGGGTCCATTGCCACTCCTTTAGCAGTGATGATGTGGCCTAGGAACTGTACCTCCTTGAGCCAAAAGTCACACTTGCTAAACTTGGCATACAACTGATGCTCCTTTAATTTCTCAAGTGCTAAGCGAAGATGCTGCTCATGTTCCTCCTTAGGCTTAGAGTAGATGAGTATGTCATCGATAAAGACCACAACAAACTTGTTCAAGAATTCCATAAACACCTTGTTCATCAAGTTCATGAAGAACGCTGGTGCGTTAGTGAGTCCAAATGACATAACTGTGCACTTGAACAATCCATACCGAGTGACAAAGGCGGTCTTCGAAATGTCCTCTTCTCGAATCCTCAACTGATGGTAGCCTGATCGTAGGTCTATCTTGGAGAACAGTGTTGCTCCTTTCAGTTGATCGAACAAATCATCAATCCTGGGCAACGGGTATTTGTTCTTGATAGTGACATCATTGAGTGCGCGGTAATCGACGCACATCCGCTTGGTCTTGTCCTTCTTCTCCACAAAAATTACCGGAGGACCCCAAGGTGACGTGCTCGGGCGGATGTATCCCTTCTGCAGCTGCTCGTCAACTTGCTTTTTGACTTCTGCCAACTCGTTGGCTCCCATCCTGTAAGGTCTCTTGTGTATCGGGGCGGTTCCCGGTACTAGGTCGATTCGAAACTCAATTTCTCTTTTAGGTGGCATCATCGTTAGATCGTCCGGGAAGACTTCAGGATACTCGTTGACGATTGGGATATCCTCCAACTTCTTAGGGGTTTTCACCACTTCTCTGGTCTGCTCCTCGATAGCAACCTGATTCAAACTTGTCACGGACTCCTGTGGCGCCAGAGATCGGAAAGTAACCCTTTCTCCCTTGTCATTGGTTAGAGTAACGGTGCGTCTTGCGCAATTGATTACTCCCTTGTGCCTCGTCAACCAATCCATCCCAAGAATGACATCTAGGTCTTTAGATTCGAGAAGGATAAGGTTGGCTAGAAATTGTGATCTTTTGATTTCTATCACCACAGAGGGGCTATAACTGACAGAGATGGAACTATTTCCCGAGGTGTAGACCCGCATTGGTATTTTAAGTTCCTGTTTTCTTATACCATGCTTCCCCACAAAATTCTTGGAAATAAACGAATGCGTTGCACCAGAATCAAATAAAACTGTAGCTGGGATTGAGTTGACAGAAAACATACCCAGTACAACTTCCGGTGTTGCCAGCGCCTCTTTTGCCGATGCATGGTTGACACGAGCCTGAAGAATCCTAGGCCCAGCACGTCTCGGCTTCGGGCACTTGTCGGCGAAGTGCCCCGGTTCACCACAGTTGAAGCAAGCTCCTGGCTTCACCCCATCAGCTGGCTGGGCTGATGGGGTTGGTGCAGTTGGCGGGCGTGGAGCTGGACGGTTGTGCTGCCCACCTTGGTTGTTGTTGTCTCCATTGTAACCAGCACAGAAGTTACTAGAGTGGTAAGGGCGATGTTGGCAAACAATCAAGGTGGACGGTCCACCCTGCTGTCCGGGCACGAAGCGGGGCCTCTGGCTGCTGCCCTGGTGCGCCCTGAATTGGACTGCCTTCCTCTTCCGATCCATCCTGTTGTGTTGATCCTCTTGACGGATCGCCTTATCGACCAGCTTTTCAAAGTCAGCATAATCACCCGAGATTAGCTGGTTGGTCAACTCATCGTCCAGGCCGGAAAGAAACTTTTCCTGCCTCTTTGCATCGGTGCGCACATCCTCCGGGGCATAACGTGCGAGACGGTTGAACTCATGGGGGTACTCCGTCACCGTCCGGTTACCTTGATGGAGTGCCCTAAACTCCCTCTTCTTCTGGGCCACTATGCCGTCAGGGATTTGGGCTTTCCTGAAACTGCGGCAAAATTCCGCCCAAGTGACTTCTGTCCCAGGTGGACGGGTAACCAAATAGTTATCCCACCAAGCTGAAGCGGGACCTTGCAAATGATGGGTGGCGAAAGCGACCTTCTCTTGATCATTGCACTGCAGTAGATTAAGCTTCTTCTCAATAACATGAAGCCAATCATTCGCTTCCATGGGATTGGTGGTACTCGAGAAAACTGGCGGTCGGACACGAAGAAATTCCGGCAACTTGGATTGGGGTGGTGGTTGATTCTGTTGGGCCTGCTGCTGCTGCTGTTGGGCTTGTTGTTGCATCTGTTGCAACATCTGTTGTTGCATTTGTTGATGCTGCTGCTGCATTTGCTGCATCATAGCCGCCAACATCTGCGTCTGGCTGGCTAACACTTGAGCAAGAGTGAGGTTGTCAGGTGGTGGGGGAGGAGCGTTGGTGTTTGTTCCGTTAGCCTGGGATCCCTCCTGTCCGTTGTTGTTACCACTTGTCCTCGTGTTGACCATCTGAAGGAGAAGAACCAGCAGAACGAAAAGGAAAAGGAAGAAAAACAGACTACTCAGAAACTAGGCTTCAATATATTAATTAAACTGTTACTGTTCTGATCTAATTTAAAAACACTTAAAAAGGCAAGCAGAATCCCTAATGAGATAGCCATACCATAGGCACATGGTATCAACCATCGGCTAAACCCCAGAGCAACAAACCTAGCACACAGAACTAGCAAGCAATCAAACTAAGAAAAACGAGGAAAACTAAGGGTACGAGCCTAATGCTCGGAACGGCTTCTATGGTCGGTGGAGTCGTAGCCAGGCTCCTGCTCATCTACAGAGGACAAGGGATGGGAATCAATGCATGCTCAAAACCAATTTTAAAAACAATTTTTAAAGAACTCAGGTAACAAAAGAAAATTTTTGATGCAAGGAACATTTTTTTTCAAAAATCCCACAGACCAAAAATCCCAAAACAATTTCAAGTTAAGGGCAAATGCACATGAAAAAGTTTTAGAGGGCTCTTAACGTTTCCAGTTGGCTTGTCCTATGGTCAAGGTCAGCTCTGATACCAACTTATCACGCCCGGAAATTCACTACCAGAATTTCCGAAACTGAATGTGTATTAAATCCCCTGTCCAGGACCAGCCAAGGTACACAAACGACAAAATTGACATACAGTTCCACGTCTTACAAACAGAGTAAAAGTCTTACAGAAATGCAGCGGAAAAACGAAAAGACAAACTAAACTAGAACGGGACCCTTGCAGCGGGCTGGCACCATTCCACAAGCATCCTCGACGGCGGACGAAGCCTACTCCTCAGAAAAACCTCCATCGGATGCATACTCCTCTTCTCGTGTGGGGAAAAATTAAGCAAGACTGAGTACTATCCACTGTACTCAACAAGTCATACCGGAAAAGGGAGGTATGATGCAGTGTATTCCAAAGGCAGGCAAGGGTTTATTTGCATAAAATAAGCATTTAAAAAAAACAGTAGTTGAAAGCAGTAGAAAACATTGAATTAATTGATCAATATTAACCATCACTGTCCAACGCTACACCACGTTGCGACAGGCCCAAACCATCCACCTGAACTAAACCAGTTCCAGTAATTCAAGTTATTAAGAAAGTGAGACTAATCACGGTGAATCTGGTTGATCGCCCATAACCGCGGGCACGACTATTCGAATAGTTCTACTCTGATCAGAGGTGTACATCTGTACCCACAAGACACAGCCCCACGACACGTTTTCGCGTGCCGGTATACCACCACGGTACCCCGGAAAGGGACTGTGACAGGACCCTTCGCATAACCCCCATTAACCAATCGTACCACCTCGGGTTTCGCCCCCACCCCTCAAAAGGCAGTGGGCAGCCCCCCTCGTGCCTTGGTGAATCCGGCAGCCGCATAGACCGTCGCAGGGCCCATCCAAACTCCATCACGCTCACCCTAGCCAGTGTACGTCAGCTAGAGGAAAGCTACACTACAAGTCCAGCCGTTGCCCACGCTGGCTTGTGGTACGCACGGTATTTCTTCTAGGGTTTCCCACGAACCGGTCCTTAATTGCCATGGGTGCTTCCATCAAAACCATGCACCCACAACCCACCATTATCATATTTTAATTAAATATTATTACCATGGTGGCCCCAAACCAAAGTGTCACCATAGAGACTACATTAAGTAATTATTTAAGGTGATCCCCTTTAGTGAGCTAAGTTGGCTAAGCATGGGTAAGCATTCCTAAACCAGCGAATAATTAATTAATTACCCCAGCTATCAAAGGTACATGATAATCAATATAATTGGCTGAGTACAATAGGTAATAACCCACATGAAATGACATTGCGAAATAATGCAGTGTTTACGGAAAAATAAGACATTTGTAAATATAGGTACAATATGATCAATGTGAAGCATGACTTGCCTTGCTCTTGAGCTGAAGCAACTTCTGCGACGATCTCGAAATAAACGGGAGCATCGGAGGTATCGGAATCTACGCGACAAACAAAGCAAACAACAATACATGCTATAAGTCTACTGAAACAAAGCACAAAAGTATCTTTAATGGATTCTCTACATTTTTATGAATTTAATGAAATTTGAATGGATTTAAACGGAGCTCGGATGAATTAGTTATGAATTTTTAAAGTTATCTGTGTTTTACTATAGAAAGAAAAACCTTAAATGATTTATTGCGCAATTAATCCCAGGGCTGGCGTCAGCGGGCGGCAGCGGCCGGTCCACCGTGGACCGAGTCCACGGGTCCACGACGCCGCGGCGCACCACGTGGCGCACGCGTGGCGCCGACGCGGCGGCCACGCGGGACGGGAGGGGGACGACCGGGATCGGCCCGAGTGGTCGATCCAACGGTCTACACGCGCGGGCGCTGGGGTGACACGGCCCGAGCTCGGCCGGCCACCCATGGCGCGCGGCGGCGGCGCAGCCGGAGCCAGCGGCCGAAGGCGGCGAGCGGTTGCGCGGGAGCGGCGGCGGGCGAACGAGGGTGCGCACGGCGGCGGCCGAACGGCGGCAACGGAGCGAGGATGCGCACGGCGACGGCCGAGCCAAGAGAAAAAAGAGAGAGGAAAGCAGCGGCTCACCGGAGGGGAAAACGACGATGGCGGCTGCGGCGCTAGGGTTGGCGAGAGGCGGCGGCGATTGGGAAAAAGAGGAGAGGGGAGCGCGACGAAGGGTATTTAATGGGGATCCGGGAATAGGGCGTGCGCGTGGGCTCCGGATTTCTCGCCGGAGTTCGGCGCGGGCGGAGAGAGAGAGAGAGATTCGGCCGCGAATCTCGCCTCCACGACGCGAGGAAAAAACGGCGCGAGGTGGGGGAGCGGGCGCGCGTGGCGTACGGGCGACGCAGCAGGGGGTGTGGGCGGCGGTTGCGGGCGCGGGGTGCGCGGGGAAGGCGGGCGACGTGGGCGCGCATGGGCGGCGGCGGCCGTCCGCGGGGAAGACGGCCTGGGCGTCTGCCCCACCTATCGGTGGCCTGGGGCGGAGGAGGGAGGCGGTGTGGGCCTGGGGCGGCCTTGGGCCGGCCCGAGAGGGAGAGGAGGGGGCGGCGGGAGCGGCGCAGCGGCTTGGGCCAGCCCGAAAGGAAAAAGAAGAGGAAAAAAAAGAAAAAGAAAGGAAATTTCCTGGGATTAATTAAAATCCGAATTTGATTTTAATTGATTTAAAATTATTTCTAGGGCTCTGAAAATTCCACTAAAAATCCTGTTAATGTATTTTGACATGTGAAACACAAGAAAAATTCCACCCTGCCATTTCCACTTCTTTAATGCATTAATTAATTGGATTTTTCTCCAGATTAATTAAATAATTTCTCAGATAAATTATTAAACTTGATTTTTACGATTTGGGGAAACTTCGGGGTGTGACAAAGAGGATGTGCGTCGGCCGGTAGGTCTTTATATGGCGGTCGGCAGTGAGGTGGCGATAGAGCGGCGCTCGGCGCCATCGACGCATATTGTGCGTGTGTACGCCGGGGAAGCGGCACTAGCTTGATGTGGAGAAGCCTGTGCAACTGACAAGCGGGTCCCATAAAGGCCTGGGCCCACCTGGCAGTGAGTGCTATGCAGAGAAGAGATGGAGCTTGAAAAATCACTAAGTCTCAGCACTGCTGCTAGATTCCATCTTTACCCTCAGTTCAAAATAGTTTCCAGGGACATTTAGGTAAAAACCCAAATGGCAAAATGGTAACATACTATTTCCTCTACAATTTGGACCAATTTCCCAAACCAAAATGTGTTTGATCTAATTTTAATGGAGTGCCAAAGTAGGCTCAAGAGAATCTGAAATTTTCAGATTTTGATTTTAATTAAGTACTTCGTTTGAATGATTAAATAGGAAAATAAATTCTAGCAAAATTTATAGTTTACTCCACACACCTGGGTCAAGCTATTTGAATTATCCCATTATTTATAATGCTCTAAATTATTATTTTGATAATTTAATTATCGGTTCATTTTCTTAATTAACTACAATGCATATGCTTTAAAATAAACAAGGGCCTAAGAAAAAGAAAATTTACCTTAAACTCAAAAGAGGAGATTTTTATTTTCAACAACCATTTAATAATACCAAGCTTTCTAAATGGTTTTGACGGTATGTTACACACCGTTTGCATGATGGCCACGATGGAGTCCCGCTCCGGGGTCGTAGCAGAGCGGAAGGATGCCTAGGGGAATCAGCGACTGCTCGACGTCGCCAAGGCCGAGCACCTTTTGGACCACCACATTCAAGTCAGCCAAGGGCCAGTCCCAGGCGCTTCCCAGGTGGGTCCGGATGGTATCGTCGGGACCAGCATACGTCCATGAGGGCCCGACCCGCTCCTGGAGGGGAAAGATCCGCCGGCGGGTGTAGTCGCTGAAGACCATGGTGCTGTTCAACCCTAGGGCCCACAACCCGGCAAAGCAGTCCAGTATCGCGTCATACGTGTCCCCCAACTCCGGTGCCTCCCGCCAGCCTGGAGTTTGCACGGGCGATGCGGTCGGGAGCCGAAGTCGAGGATGGTTGGGAAGAACGGTGTAGAACTAGTCATGCTTCCAATCATCCCACTTCTTGCCCAGCTTCTGCTCAATGTAGAGCCACTGCGTGTTGGCCCGCAGCTGGAAGTAACACCCCTCGGCCTCCGTCGGGGGGGACGACTCTGCAGGGTAAAGGAACACCGAAAGAGCCGGAGGCTCGGCCTCACCCCGAGGAATATCTCGCACAGGTGTGCAAAGATGGCCAGCGTGATCACAGCATTGGGGGTGAGGTGCGCCATCTGGATCCCGTATAATTCCAAGATGTCGTAGAAGGAGGAGAATGAGGGGATCAACCCCACCATGGCGAAGGAGAGGAAGAAAACCGACCGCTCCGGGTACTGCGGCGTCGGTCGGTCCTCGCCAAGGATCACCATCGCCCGCCCAGACGGCATCGGCACGAACTTCCTCGGCAACCCCACGAATGGATCGCTCATGATCCGGGAAGGAGGGAGGATGCTGCCGGGAAGCGGCACCAAGCTCCGTGTCATGGCGCTGCCGGCGGAAGGAGTGAAAAACGAGAGCGTGGCGCAGGCAGAGCGGCGAGCGAGAGCGCGGCGGAGATGAATAGAGGCGCAGGAAGAGCTTGGGCGCAAGAGCTGGGAGAGATGAAGTGGCGAAAGGAGGGGAGAAGAGCCCCCCTGCGGTGCCCTTTATACTTCCCTCTGCGCCCTAGCCCCTCGTTTCTCGCGCCCACTTCCTCCACCCCCTCGATTCTCGCGACCGCGTCCTCTGCCGCCTCGTTTCTCGCACCCACTTCCTCGCGCTCCCATATCTAGCGCATGCGTACCGTGTGCGGCCGTTTCGGCCAGGACAGGGTGGGCCCCCACGATCTCCTCAAGCAAGCGCGGTAGCCGCGCCCATCATTACTCGGTGGCCGTTTCGGTTTCCGCACGTCACCCAAAAGATACGGCAATCACGAAGTAATGGCTCATCATTATCGGGGAGACGGTTCCGCTTCGCGTGGGACCCACCACCAAGGAGCCACCACGCAGAGCCAAGACCGGGCCCGCATACCCTTGACCAGAAGGGATGGCGTCAATCCTCACCGCCGGCAAGAAGCGTCGCCCAGGGCTAACGCCGGAGGCTGCTGTCGGTGATATGGGCCCAGGGGTATCGCGAGTAAAGGGAGGAGGCCGCCCCAAGTACGCGTGGCACGCCCCGAAGGTCGGGCTGCCCGAGCCCTCCTCTCGCGCGGGGGGTTGGGCTGCCCGAGCCCTCCTCCCGCGTGTGTGGGTCAGGCTTGATTTATAACTAGTTACTCTCCTAGACCATGGGGGTCTTGTTTATATAGCAAAAATCTCCTCCTTCTTCAAGTAGAACTCGGGAAAACAGAACGAAACACGGCTCAAGAAAACCTTATCTTCTCTGACTAGAACTCTTACACCTTCTATTTTGAAAAGATAATTTCTTCTCTTTCAATCGTATTTCTTTGATTAAAAGATACCTTTTTGTATAGTATAGTATATGGTTCCATCATATTTCGTTAACCCGTGTATAGGAGGTATGCCTTATCCTTGACTGACAAACACCACATGGGTCGAGAACAAAGTCAAACCAGCCACATCAATCGAAACCACCGTTCAAACCATTTTGGGATCTTGTTTATGCTGGTTTTGGAAATGAGGGATGCGTTATACCTATGGAGAGACGTGACTCAAACTCGACCCTTAGATGAGGGACGCTAAGTGAACTTTTTTATTTTCGACTACACCAATGGTCTACTGGGACGGGCCCAACTGATTCAGTTTCACCCCAGAAATTAGCCCAAAACAAGCCCACTACGCCCATTAATAAACCCTAGCAGGTACCAGTCCAATACCCGCACCCGTACAGCACGCCGCCAGCTGCTCTCGCCAGCTCGCGTCGCGTGGTCGGCCCCTCCGCCGGCCGTTCCCTACTTCGCCACCAGTCGCCCGGAAAAGAGGGGCATCCGCCCTTCTCGCTGAGGCCCCCGAGACACTTCCATCGAGCCACCCACAGGCGGCGAAGGAAGGGATTGCACGGCACGGCGCGATGGAGGGAGGCGGAGAGGATACGGAGGCGGCAATGGCGATGGAGGTGGAGGTAGAGGCAGAGGCCGTCCTATGTGTGGGGACCTCCTCCCCCGCGACGTCCAACTCCTCGTCTCCAAGCCCTAACGGCGGCATCTCCTCGAGACGTTTGGGCCTCAAGAACAGCATCCAGACCAACTTCGGCGACGACTACGTCTTCCAGATAGCTTCTTGGTAGGCGCCCTTCACCCACCCTGGTTCATTTCAGACTGCAAATTCTTTACCCGTTTAAATGGATTCAGTAGCTTCAGATGATACTTGTCGACCACTTTAGCTTTGGTTTGGGATATTAATAATTGTGGTGTGCTATTAGGTGTGTGCTTTTATGTTATTACGAATTCCATGACATGCAAAAAGGACCGTTCAGATTTCAAGACCACATTATTGCTGTCTTTATTGTTGCTGTTATATTTCATTATTATTTATCCGTAATCACACTTTTCTCTTTTCATCACAAATTATTTATCCATACTCATCCTTTTCTCTTTTCATTTTTTTTTATGTATGTTGTATGTACTGTTGATATTATACATGCTTTAGGACTTATGCCCTCTGCATCTTATTTCATATATCTGGTAACAAGTCAGGAGAACTCTACGCTCGCAGTTTCCTTGTCAACAAATGCACTAAAATTCTATTCTCCAGCAACTGGGCAATATTTGGGTGAATGTACTGGACACAGCGGAACAATCCATGAAATTTCCTTTTCAGCCCCATCATCCCCGCAAGTAATCTGTTCTTGTTCTTCAGATGGAACTATAAGAGCTTGGGATACAAGAAGCTTTAAGCAGGTCTGTTTTCCTAATCTGGTTATCAAATGCATAATTAAGGGAATAAGTATACTTTATTCTTGCCAGCTCATGTATTTGTTTAATTTTCAACTTCCAACTATGGAATAACTGACACCCCTTAATTATCAATACCAAACAAACTCCCCCCTTGGTCCAATTCCACCCGGTTTGGCGTCACATCACCCTGCTCTTGTTGGTCAGGCCAGCTTCCGCCGTAGTGGACCCCATAATTATGGCTTTGGCCTAGCATGATAAGCAGGCCAACCTTTACTGTGGCCATGAACCATCAAGTGTGTCAATGACTACACAGATGGTCCTCAGGTTCAGAAACGGCAGTTCATTGTTTAGGGGCAGCCAACAGCAGGGACCTGTGGTAATAGGAGGGAGATGAAGAAAATGAGGCTGGCATGTGGGAATCACCATCTTTTGCTGATTGGACTGCATTTTCAGCATCTAATCAGCTAAACCACCTTTGGATAGTCTTAAGAGGAGTAATATGCCTGCTATTGATAGTTGGCAGTATTATTTGTCCTGTTTGGTTGTTGGAGGCAAATGAGAGAACTGCAGTACTTGAGATGGGTAAAGTAGACTGTCCACACTATTGATTATGTTAATGTGCATTTTGACAAATCACATACTTAGTTCTGTTACTTAAAAGGAGTTAGTGGTGATGTTGCGGTCTGCAACCCCCCAGCACTTTCTCCTAAAGGATCTTCTAATAACGGGTCAACTTAGACCTGTCTGCATATTTTGAGTGCTGGTGGATGGTTGGTCAGATATGAATTATACATGTTGTTGAGTTGAGGACAATCAATTTTGATTCTTTTAAGTTCCAGTTTCTTGGTATATCTCTTCGAGATACGGCCCAAAGCACAACCACTGTGCTAGCTTATGCACTTCTTGCTCTTTAGTATTTCCATGAAATCATCTTTCTGAGTTTTTCTTTTACATGGTAAAATGTAAATGCATGGCCTTTTGTTACACATAAAGACCTCCCTGAATGCAACTTTTATCTGGTAAATTCTAATAGTCTACTCAATCTTGTGCAATTAAGTTTGTCTCTGTTCTGCTGATAATTGGATCACAATTGATGTTGCCTTTTCATGGAACTAACATCAATATTGGGTGTATATGGTTATAAATTATCATGATATTGTTTTTGTGCTTATGCTAAATTATACAGACAAAATTTTGCATCTACTACTGCTTTTCATACTCTATTTGTTGTGCATATCTTTTCAATATGACATTAGTGGCCAATACACTAGGACTGATTTAACATTATATACTAGCAGTGTGATTGGCTTAATTGTACGGCCACTTTGTTAGCTGTTTTCATTAGTATTATAATTGGTTTAAGTCATTATATATATTTCTAAATTCAACCATCACTGGTTCAAATGTTTTGCATAGATATCTTTGCTAAGGGGATCTCAAGATTTATTCAGCTTCTCCTTTGGTGGATCAAGTGGTAACCTACTTGCTGCTGGTTCTAATTCCCAGGTAATTGAGTTGAGTTTTGTTCTTTCACAGATATTAGGGCTGTTCACATTCTCACTTGACTGAAAACACTAGAGCAAAAGTATTGAGCTGCACCATCCAATATTCGGATTATAGGCCACAAATTCTAATCCCGGAAGTCTGTTTGTTTGGTAAAATCTGGCTAAAACCATAATAAGTTGATGAAACTAATTTGTAGAATGCTTCAATCTGGTGTTCAAATAGATCAAGATGAAACATCAAAGTAACTGAGAATTGAGAATGATGGCTAGATGTAGCATACAATGTCTGAATAGTGGACTATTGTTTGCTCGGCCATTCTGATGCTTGTGTGCACCGGCTCTTGCATGAAAGGCAATTGTAGCCGTAGGTCGGTGCCTCCAGCCATTGCAAGGGAAAGGGAGAAGGAAAGCGTCTCCAACAGCCTCTCTATCCCACACCCTGTACCTATATTTGCCAATTCTCTCCAAAACCAGTTCCAACTATGAACTATCTCAGTCCCAAAATTCATCTGATTAACGTACCAGGACGGTTACTTCCATATGTTTGTGATGTTTGTTAACTGCTAGAAAAAAGAATCTTATGATGTTACAATTGTTTTGATCCTTGTTATGTCTCATTCTAATTTATTGGTTGTAGGTTCTATTGTGGGATTGGAGAAATTCTAAACAGCTAGCATGCTTAGAGGAATCTCACATGGATGATGTGACTCAAGTATGTATTGTTCTACGTCATATATTTTAGTTTGCATTCTTTTTGTTACTCAGGACTGTTTGTTCCTTCTCTACATTAATGGCACAATCTGTTCAAGAAAATATGTGGGTGCAAGTAGTCCGCAAATAAATTTGGTCATACATTTTTATGTCATTGTGTATTTATGTAAAGTAGTTGGCTCATTGCATTAGAGCATAACTATCACAACTAAAAGATGCCTTGCAATTGTTAGCTCTTGTTTAGTGGTGACTTGAATGATGCAGCCTCAGGCTAGGGGCATGAATCGGTTTCACCTGTTAAAGGAAAGTAATGTTTAGCCTAATTGGAGGAATAGGAAACATGGACCAAGCAGGATCAATGTTAAAGCTTGTTTACTTGCTGTTCTGTTTCATAGCTGCTTCATTTGGGAGCTGCATTTGTGGAATTTGGAGGGCCCTGGTGAATGGAGAGTATTCACAATCTAAGAGGTATTGGACACCTGGCTGCATCAATAGTTAGATCTTATGTGCAGAAAGATCATTTATGCACTCTTCATGTCATGCTAATATGCATGCTGCTGCCTAGTCACCGACTAGTCATCTGACTAGTTACCCAATGTCAAGGGCGTCGAACCCCCGACTGGCCGGACCGCGGCTACGCAGTTCGTAGCTGTCGGCCGTCCTCTCCAGTGAGGTTATCCCCCTCAACCGCAGGCTTAACAGAGAGAGATTAGGGATACAATTCTTGCTTAATTGATTGTCAAGCGATTACAAGCATGTATGGCCAATGGCCCAACCGAAATGGGGAAGGCTCTCCCTGATTCTAGGAATTTCCAAAACAACTTACTAATCTAAGTTTCTATCTTTAGCCACTAGAGGCTAACCCATGCAGCGCCTGCCCAGCGCGCTCAGCGTGCTCAGCCACGCGGCGCACGTTGCGGGCGCGTCCGCGCCTGGCATATGTGCGCCCGCACATGACATCTCTCCCCGCCTCAAAGTCCAGCTCGCCCTCGAGCTGAAAGGAAGGGAACCGAGCACGGAGGTTGTCCAGATCCTCCCATGTAGCCGAAGCAGGTGATTCTCCCTGCCATTCAACGAGCACCTGGCGCACTCCCCGGGCCAGCCGAGCTCGAGTCACCCGGGCAGGTGCAAGCACCACAGCATCGTGCAGGAGCGGAGGCAGCAGCGGTGGAACGGCCGGCGGGGTACCGACAAACTTCTTGAGGACGCCGACATGGAACACATCATGAAGGCAAGCCCCGGGAGGAAGCTGTAGCCGCACAGCCACCTCGTTGATGAGCTCCGCCACCTGGTATGGCCCGACGTATCGCGGCTTGAGCTTCCCTGTTGCCGAGCGTGGGAGGGATGCTGCTGCCCGCTGCCGAAGGCGAAGAAGAGCCCAATCGCCGACCTGGAAGGACACCGGCCTGTGGTGCTGGTCGTAGACGCGCTTCTGGACCACCTGTGCCTGTTCAAGGCGATAGCGGAGGTCGTCGAGGAAGGCAGCGCGCTCCTCCATCTCCTGGGCGACCGCTGCGACACGGGTCTCGTCGGGCTCATAGGAGCGGATGGTCGGGGGGTCCCGGCCATAGACTACATGAAACGGAGTTTCGCGGAGCGATGACCGATAGGCGGTGTTGTAGGTGTACTCCGCCCATGGCAGCCAACGGAGCCACTGCCGGGGACAGTCGCCGGTGAAGTAGCGCAAGTACATGACGATGACCCAGTTGGCCGCCTCGGTCTGGCCGTCCGTCTGCGGGTGAAAGGCGGACGACATGTAGAGCTTCGTCCCAGTGAGCCGCATGAGCTCCTGCCAGAACGCCGAGGTGAACACTGGATCGCGGTCCGAGACGATGGACTGCAGAACGCCATGGAGGCGAACGATGTCGGCGAAGAAGGCGTGAGCGACGGACTCGGCGGTGTAGGGGTGCGCCAGGGGAATGAAATGGCAGTACTTGCTGAAGCGATCCACGACGGAGAGGATGACCGTCTTGCCTTGCACCTTGGGCAGCGCCTCGATGAAGTCGATGCCGATGTCAGCCCACACAGCAGACGGAACCGGCAGTGGCTGCAGCAGACCGGCCGGCCTGAGGTGGTCGGACTTGTACTGCTGACAGGTGACGCAGGCCTTCACGAAATCCTGCACCAAACGACGCATGGTGGGAAAATGAAAATCCCGCCGGAGCCTGTGGTGGGTGCGGTGGATGCCCTCGTGGATTGCGGCCAAGATCTCCTGCAGCAGCGGCGACGCCGAGGGAATGTACAGGCGGCCGTCGAAGGCGACCATGCCGTCCACCAGCGCCCACGGAGTGGTGCGGGTGCCAGCCCGGACCTCATCGTGGATGGCGACCAGGGCCGGATCAGTGGCCTGGGCGTGGCGGAGGCGCTCGATGAAGTCAAAGCGGGGCGCCGAAATAGCCATCACCTCCCCGTCGTTATTGTCGCGATGGGAGAGGGCGTCGGCGACGACGTTCGTGGCACCCGACCGGTACTCCACCGAGAAATCGAAGCCCAGGAGCTTGCTGACCCAGTGGTGCTGAGGGATCGTGGCGAGGCGCTGATCGAGGAGGTACTTTAGGCTGTAGTGGTCGGTCTTGACGATGAAGCGCCGCCCCCAGAGATACAGGCGCCAGTGCCGTACCGCCTGGACGAGGCCGATGAGCTCGCGCTTGTAGGTGGCTAGCGAGCGGTGGCGAGGCGCCACAGGCCTGCTGAAGAAGGCGACCGGATGGCCCTCCTGGACCAGGACCGCGCCAAAGCCGAACGTCGACGCGTCGCACTCGACGGTGAACAGCTTGGCAAAGTCGGGCATGGCGAGGACAGGGACGGACATGACGGCGGCCTTGGGCGCTGTGAATGCCGCGGCCGTCGCGTCGTCCCAGGAGAAACTCTCCTTGAGTAGGGCCGTCAGTGGTGCAGCGATCGCCCCGTAGTTGTGGACGAACTTGCGGTAGTACCTGGCGAGGCCGAGGAAACCGCGCACAGCCCGGGGCGAACGTGGAGCCGACCAATCATGGATCGCCTGCACCTTGGCCGGGTCCATGGCCACACTCGCCGTGGATATGACATGGCCGAGGTAGGCGACGGAGGAAGCACCAAAAGAGCACTTGGTGCGCTTGACGAAGAGTTGGTGGCGGTGTAGTTCGTCGAGGACGGCCCGGAGGTGGCGAAGATGATCAGCCCATGTCTTGCTGTAAATCAGAATATCGTCAAAAAATACCAGGACGAAGCGGCGCAGGAACGGGCGGAGCACGTCGTTCATCAAGGCCTGAATGTCGCCGGGGCGTTGCACAGCCCGAACGCCATCACCAGGAACTCGTACAGGCCGTCGTGGGTGCGGAACGCCGTCTTGTGCACGTCCTCCGGGCGCATGCGCACCTGGTGGTACCCGGACCGGAGGTCCAGCTTGGTGAAGAACTTGGCGCCATGGAGCTCGTCGACCACTAGGATCGGGAAAGCGTCCTTGACGGTGAGCGCGTTCAGCGCCCGGTAGTCGACACAGAAGCGCCACGAACCATCGGGCTTCTTGACGAGGAGGACGGGCGACGAGAACGGCGAGTCGCTGCGGCGGACGATCCCTTGATCAATCATGGCGGCACACTGCCGCTCCAACTCGTCCTTGTGCGCCGCGGGGTACCGGTAAGGGCGGACGGCGACCAGTGGGGCGCCGGGCTTAAGAATAATGCGGTGGTCGTGCGCACGCTTGGGGGACAGATCGACGGGGTCCGCGAAGAGCCCCCCAAACGAGAGCAACAGCGCCTCCAGGAGGAGACCGGCCTCTGTTGTTGCGCCTAGGGCCGACACAGAGGGGCTGGCCACGCCGGTCCAGGAGACGGGGCGCCCCTAGCGCTGGAAGGACATGCGCCGGCGGCCGAGGTCCCAAACAATGGGCCCCAACTCGCCGAGCCACCGGGTGCCGAGGACGACGTCGTACCCGGCCAGTGGCCTGACGTAGAGGTCGGCCGGGAACGACTCGCCGTCGATGAGCAGGGGCGCGTCGCGGATGACGCCGGCGCAGGAGACCCGCTCGCCATTGGCGACCAAGGCTGTGAGGTGGGGGCGCTGGCGGAGGGGTAGATCTCAGCGCCGCGCCGCCTCCTCCGAGATGAAGTTGTGCGTGCTGCCGGAGTCGAGGAGGGCGACGAGGGACGCGGCGCCGAGTGCCACGGCGATCTGCATGGTGCCTGCCATGGGAACCCCAGCCACGGCCTGCAGGGAAAAACAGGGCGCCTCGGCGTCGTGCTCTGCGTCGCCAGCGGTGTCCACGGCGTCCTCGATCTCCACGCCTTCAAGGAAGAAGATGCGCCGGCAAAACCTGTTATGGCCATGAGTATATTTGTCATTGCAATTAAAACAGAGACCCAGACGGCGCCGTTCCGTCATCTCGTTCGGGGTGAGGCGCCTCTGGATGCCCTCGCCGCGACCCTGCTAGGCAGCCACCGGAGGGGCAGGGAGCGCCAGCGGCTGCTGGGGCGCCGGGAGCGCTGGCCGGGGCGCGGGAGCGGGAAGGAGGCCGCGCGGGGGTGCCTGAGGGGGAGGCTGCACCGGGCGGTCGATCTCCATCAACTCCACTTGGCGCGCCAGGCTCATGGTGGCCGCGAGCGTCTCCGGGTTGTGGATGCGGACGACGTGGCTGAGCGGCGGCAGGAGTCCGCCGGTGAAGAGCTGGCCGCGCTGAGCCTCATCAAGACGACCCGCGCGAGGCAGGAGGGCCTGGAAGCGATTGGAGTACTCCACGGTCCCTATACGCCGGCACTCGGCGAGCTCGAACAACGGAGCTGAGCAGACGGGAGGCCCAAACCGCAGGTGCAGGAGCTCCTTGAATCGCCCCCACGGCGGCGTGCCCTCGTCCTCCTGGAGTTTGGAGGTACCAGAGTTGCGCGACGTCCTCCAAATTGTACGAGGCCATCCACACGTGCTCCTCCGCCATGGTGCGCTGTTGGCGAAAATAGGATTCACACTTGGTGATGAAGAGCATCGGATCGTTCTTGCCGTCGTAGCGGGGAAAATCCAATTTTTGGAATTTTGGGGGGCGATCAAGATCGCACGGCCCCTCCGGGCGGCCGCCGGCGCCGTTGTCCAACGACAAGGCCGACTTCTCCTTCAGAGCCGCCATGTCGGCCTTGATGGATGTCATCTCCGTGGTGATGGATTTCAACATCTCCATCACATCGGCGATGGTGGGATCGCTCATGGCTGTTGGCTGTGGCACGGAAGCGGTGGAGGACTGCGGCGATGGTGGAGGGCTAGGGTGGTGGGCGGCGGCTGTGGAAGAATGGGTGGAGCGGGTGGGAGAGGACCGACGTGACCGTGATACCAGGTTGTCAAGGGCGTCGAACCCCCGACTGGCCGGACCACGGCTATGCAGTTCGTAGCCGTCGGCCGTCCTCTCCGGTGAGGTTATCCCCCTCAACCGCAGGCTTAACAGAGAGAGAGAGATTAGGGATACAATTCTTGCTTAATTGATTGTCAAGCGATTACAAGCATATATGGCCAATGGCCCAACCGAAATGGGGAAGGCTCTCCCTGATTCTAGGAATTTCCAAAACAACTTACTAATCTAAGTTTCTATCTTTAGCCACTAGAGGCTAACCTATGCAGCGCCTGCCCAGCGCGCTCAGCGTGCTCAGCCGCGCGGCGCACGTCGCGGGCGCGTCCGCGCCTGGCATCTGTGCGCCCGCACATGACACCCAAACTGACCTTTTGTGACTCGACTCGACTTGATGGCTTAATGCTGTGAGCAACTGAGCATTACACCTTGTGACTTCATCTTTTGGAGCGGGCACTGAATGTGTTCATCTGTTATGGACACTAATTCATGGATGGGGTAAGGGTCTAGAGACTGGGATAGAAGCGAGATCGCTCTCGGCGGTGCTAGGCTTGTTCTCATTGCCAGGAGACCCTGACCAAGCTAGACCTACTTTATGATTCTTTATTGCTTACTTACATGGGTTACATGGGTCCCTTATATGGGAGGTTCTCTTGCTGTAGTACTGGAGGCACTTACGTGAACAGTACCATGAATAGTATCTCTACCCTAACAAACCATATTTCTAATTTCTAACTAAACCTTCCTAACTACTACCTACGTCCCAAAATATAAGGAGTTGTAGACTTGGGCACGGGTATTAAGAAAGTAGGTGGTAATAAATGGGAGAATGATTGGTTAAGAAGAGGAAGTAGGTGGACAATTTGAATGGTGGAAGGTTGTGATTGGCAGAGAAGGGATTGTAGGTGGAGAAGTTGTTCTATTTTGGGACAAAATTTGAATACTAGAAGTTATATTTTGGGAGAGGGAGTACTAGATATAATACCAAATAACTAAGCCATATTGACACAATAGATGTGATTGGTTGAGGCAATAGATTTATTATGGAAGGTAAATCCTAAACCTTAATTGTATTGCTACACGGCTACAGTACATGGTACTGTTCGTGCACTACACCTTTTGTGGCAAGGCATCTCAACCTTGAGCTGTGGCAGTAACTACGGCTGAACTCTTTGGTGACCCATGTCGACGAAACTGTATGCCAGCCTAATCTTGTGTGGATGATCATATGCTCTCCAATGAACAGTTGTGAAGGAATCCTTCCATAACATCATCTTCATTTAAAAACACTTAATCAAGTGAGAACTGAGTCATCCTGCTGGCATATTTAAAGGCATTAATGCTGGAGACTACATGTGTATGCTATCAAAATATCTGAGCATGCGGATATCCAATTGAAATGGTTCTAGAAGCAAACCGTACTTTTGTATGAAAAATCATGATCTAATGATCTGCTGTCTCCATACCATGCATTATCAGCATTTAGATTGATGGACGAGATATCAAATATGCACCATTAAAGCACCATTATATTTTACAAAGTGATGCTTGTATGGTTTTGTATGTTTTCTCGTCGTCATGGAGAACTATTTTTATACCACAGGAGACAACTACTTTCATCACTTACTCTCTAAATATTTTGATAATGTGCTTACTGAATCACTTGAATGCATTTTTACTATGAAAATATCTTGTATTTGCTACTGTTCCTCTCATACTATTTCTGGATTCTGGGTGACTATAAATTTTTATGTTGTCACCTTTTTTGGACAGGTAAAATTTGCACCACATCAGCATAGCAAACTCATTTCTGCAGCAGTTGATGGATTAATATGTGTTTTTGACACTGATGGTGACATGAACGAGGACAATCATTTGCTATCTGTATGTTGTAGTTGTTTCCTGTGCCCAAATGCCTTGTCTTACATATCCCGCTATGTTAGGTTATGGGTTTGATACTTTGATGTTTGTTGTTTGCTGCAGTATTCCATTAGTACTTCAAGTTCTGTTCCTTTGTTGTTTCATATGACTAATGCCAAATGCGCATGATGTTTTTTTCCCCTTTTTCTAACTTCAATAACTGGCCATGTGTTTAATATGCTGTTATTTGCTCGTGAAGTACATGATAGAGCTTACAGTTTTGTTACTCACTGCTTCATATAACAATGATACTGTTAATCCCCATACTTCTTTGTTAATCTTCATACAATAGAGCTTACAATTCTTGTTTGTTACGGATGCAGTTCTAGTTTTGCCTTTTTCTTTTCTTGGTTAATCCTACTATTCAAGTGTGGTATTACAATATCTCCCTTTTCAAGTATTTTTTTAATGTTAATGGTTCTGCATGAGGTTATTTGCATGAAGATGTCAATTTTGGGTGATAGTTCTCTGATATCTGATCTTCCCTAGGTTATGAATGTGGAGACTTCTGTTGCAAAAGTGGGATTTTTCGGCAACACATACCAGAAGATCTGGTGTTTGAGCCACATTGAAACATTAAGGTAGTTTATTTGGTTTGCTTTCTCTGGTTTGACAATGTCATGTCATCTGACTTATTTCAAAGTTCAAATAAATAAATAAGGACAAAAGTCTAATTGTGATTTTTGCTGTTGAATTCTCACAGTACCTGGGACTGGAATGATGGGAGTAGAGAACTAAATATAGATGATGCTCGTTCCTTGGCAACTGATAGGTGGAACCTTGATCATGTGAGTTTCTAACATTTGCCTTTATACATTCTAGTTACTCAGTATTTGTAGGCATGTAGCTGTGGTATTTGGTAATTGACAGTTTATATATATATATATATATATATATATATATATATATATATATATTAGATAGTTATGATATTCAAACAATCACACCTCATTGGTTCATTTCTTTCTTCATTCATGGTACAAAAGGATTACAGAACTTCGTGAAATGAATGATATTGTAGCACCTTATTATCTGTAATTGTCCTCATCAACTAACTCCACAACTAGCCGAATTTTAGATATACTCCCTCTATTCTGTTTTACTTGTTGCTTAGGACATTGACATAATCTCCAATGCACTTGTTTAGGGTATATAGAGTGCATGACAGTCTTTCTTTACTCCCTTATATCTTGCACAGTTCCACTATGGAGACACTCTAGGGAACACATCTCCATTCTTCAGCCACCATTCTTGCTGGCCACAGAAACCTAATCTCTCCAATCATGGAGCCAATCCAATATCCTGATGCATCATTTTATGTTCCACCCTCTTGTCATCTTCTCATATGAACCCAAAATTTGCTTGGTCTTTATTTTTCACAGCTTACTGAACTGACTATTTCTCTTGCCTCTAGATGCCTTGACACTGTTGTTGCAAGTGTTCCATTCCCGTTCACGGGACCTCACTATGCCTCCATTGCTGTCCACCTACTTAGTCTAACGTCAACTCAGCTTTTCCTGCTTCTCTCTAGATTAGCTGATGTGACGAAACGGAGGGATGGCTGCCACAATGTGAAACTAGACGATGTGGCTTCCCATGATGCTTCATTGTTTCATTAGCGTGGCTGGCAATGTAATAGTAGCAGTTCAGGGAGGCAAATTACCTAGACAATTTATTCTCAACGCTAATTCTGTTTACTATATTTTGTAGGTGGACTATTTTGTTGATTGTCACTACTCTCTGCCCGACGACAAGTTATGGGTGATTGGCGGCACAACTGCAGGGACAATAGGTTACTTCCCTGTAAGAACTGATCTTGTAGGGGCAATAGGTTCCGCGGAAGCTATCCTTGAAGGAGGCCACACGGATGTTGTTAGAACCATATATCCAGCCGCAAACACTCATCTTGGGCAAAACAGGGGTATTTTTGGATGGACAGGTGGCGAAGATGGTCGTCTGTGTTGTTGGCGCTCTGGTGAAATTGCTGAGATGAACAAGTCTTGGATCTCTAGTTCATTAGTATCACGGGTGCAAAAGAAAGCTAAATGCCGACAACAGCCCTACTAACTGATGTGATATATGTCCAACACATGGTTGGTCAACAAAATACAGCTGTTCTAATCCGTAGTGTTTCCCTTGTATGTGCCATATAGTTTATCTTCGTTTCAAATGAACCAATGTTCGTGTTTATTTCCTTTGAGAACGTCTCCGTCGTCTCTTGTTTACCCATATTGCCCTCACAACTGCCTAATAATCTCCTACAAGTGGATTGCTGTCAATTTTACATTTGTTATGGTGGATGTTATTGTCTTTTTATATAAATTTGTCATCCTGATAATCTCCTACATTTACGTATCAAATGAGTAATCCACTTACGTATCAATTTTACGTAGATTTTTTTTCTTCTATAAATTTGTCAAACTTAGAATAGTTTGATTTGGGGAAAAAAAAGAAATGCTTATCTTTTGAGATGGGTGAGTGTTTGACAAATTTTGAAACCGATTTTTTTATATATAATAATTACATAAAAACTACTCAACAATATCCTGTGGAAACGGCATAACTAGATAACATCTCAATCTTATCTGTTCCCCTTTTCTTCCTTTCTTCGAGTCTTCGTCTTCCTCCACCTTTCCTTGAATGCCTCTCTTTTTTCCCTTCCCCCTTCTCTCTGCTGCAGATCGCCTCTCTTTTTTCCCTTCCCCCTTCTCTCTGCTGCAGATCGTTTTTTTTGTGTAGGCATGACGACAGTGAAACAAACAGCCCCTGAAAACGGATCTAGAGGCATAGGCCTTTCACTATTGGATATCCATTGGATCTAGCTCTCATGATAGAAGGGGACAACCAGGAAGGAGGGAGGCCGTCAGAAGGAGGTTGTCGGGAAGGATGCTGACTAGCATGGGCTCCTCGGCCTCTGTCGATGGTGATGGAGGGGTGCGACCAATAAACCTTCTAGATCTCGAGCTTTCATTGGTAGCGATCCTTCAAAGCATCTACCATCCCTAAAAGCGATCGACGGCTTGATTTTCTTTGTGTTAATTCTCGATTTACACTTTGAATTGCTATCGATCTTAGTCATGTTTTGAGATCTAATTCAAAGTCTGTCTTCGATCGTTACTAAGGATAGTGCCGGGGTTTCAGCCGGCCTTATCTAATACATGTGATTACTTTATATTTTTACATGTATTTGCCATTTGTATGAGTGGATCGGACAGATATAGATGTATTTATTACAGATTGATCTCAGGGTTTCTCTGTGATCAGTACATTTATATTGGCCGATCGGATTGTACAAGTTTACACTAGAGTACTAGCTAGCGTATTTATTTTACATATCCCTCATCGGCCAATGTTATTAAATCAACACAAACATGTTGATGAAGGCCGATGAGATTAGATCTGTATATTAATCTTATTTCATTATAACCTCAAGTAGGCCGATACAGCTTTGCCCTATTGGCTAGGCTCTCACGATGTGACATCGGCCTATCGGCCGATCGGCCATCGTTTACTAACATGATTTACTTGTTTATTCTTATTGATTGCAGATCAACTCAACTGGCACGCCCTACACACACCTAGGCAAGCCATTAGACCTGCACTGGAGTTAAGCAGATCTCCTAGGCCGCCATGGTAACGTGGAACCTGTTCTGACACGAGGGCGGGTCGAAATTCTGTGCCAACACGCTTTTGGCACGCCCAGTGGGACCAAGAAGAACACAAGCTTCACACCGTCAATAAGTTCACTTCAAGATGTCCAAGCAGAGCGAGATTTCGGAGGAAAATGTTGTCTCAGTGACTGCTGATCAGCTCAACGAGGAGCAAAAGGCTGAGATGGCAAAGCTGGTCGAGCAGTTCCAGAGCATGTATTTGCAGACATACTCCAGGACTTGGCAGGGCACCATCATCCAAAAGTCCAAGGTGATAATGTCGAGCCCTGGAGACGGAGCTAGCACGTCAGCGGCAGCCCAAGATCAAGCTGTCAAAACTGAAGACGATACCCACAGCGCTGCGCCGACGCTACAGGACCGCATCGACTCCGCGGTTCACTCAGCACTAATCAACCAATCTGGAGTCCTGGTGAACACGTTGACCAACACAGTCAAGTCGATACTAGACGGTTCCATTCACTAGCACAAGCCTCAAGGGCCGATCTTCCTGCCTGAAAATAATTCCCTCCATATCGGACCTTGAGGACTGATCTGAGTATGGCTCCACAGCCGACAGCGCCGATCCCACCTCCATCGGCCCAGCCAGTATTGACCATGCCATTGGTCTTGATGAAACAGGTGGGAGGAAGCCCTCAGCACATCACGGAAGATCAATTGGCGCAATGGACGAGGGGGAGACAAGCTCCAACAATCTTACAGCAGCCGATGGTTGAGCCGATACAGCAAGCTTCTGCCAATCCAACATCGGCTGGGCAAGCCCAATTCCCCTTATCAAGCAATCCTCCACAGGTAGCTGCCTACAACGCGTCGCAAGGCTGTCAGCAATATTCCACGGGGCAGTATGATGCGCCAAACCTGAATCATCACTTTCAGCCATACTCCCCTAGGCAATATCGGCCGGAAGGTTTTCAACAGCCTTATCACCAAGAAATTCCGCACCAGCCCGCAGGACTCACTCAAGGGCATTGGGCCGATATGATAGCCGAAGTGATGCATGATCAATTCGGTTTAAAGCCCAAGGAGAATGCAATAGTGTATCGGCACCCATACCCAGAGGAGTTCGACAGAGTGCTGTTGCCAAGCTGATACAAGATTCCTGACTTCTCCAAATTTTCAGGGCAAGACAATGTCTCCACCTATGAGCATATCAGCTGATTTTTAGCTCAATGTGGTGAGGCATTGGCTGTAGAGGCGTTGAGGGTGAGATTTTTCCACTTGTCATTGTCAGGGTCGGCATTCACGTGGTTTTCCTCCCTGCCCTGCAATTCCATCAGAGGATGGATAGACCTGAAAAAATAGTTTCATCGATATTTCTTCAATGGTGTACAAGAGATGAAGCTGTCCAATCTTACCGCCATCAGGCAGAGGGTTGACGAATCGGTCCCGGACTACATTCAGCAGTTCAGGGATGTCAGAAATAGGTGCTATAGCCTCAGCTTGACCGATTCCCAACTGGCCGATTTGGCGTTCCATGGGCTACTTGGGCCGATACGAGAAAGGTTCTCGTCGCAAGAGTTTGAAAGTCTAGCTCAGCTAGCACAGAGAGTATCGGCCCATGAGCAAAGGTTCCAGGAGGCAAGGAAGATCGCAAAGAAGGTCAACAACGTCTATCAATACGCCTCCGACGAAGATGATGAAGTCGATGCTGAAGTTGATCTAGTCAAATGGGCCCGGATGAAGAAGCCAACAACATGTCAATGGATCAAGAAGGGCGATAAGGCAGATAAATTCGACTTCGACATCAACAAAGCCAACAAAATATTTGACTTACTACTGCAAGAGAAGCAGATACAGTTGCCAGTAGGTCATGTGTTGCCATCGGCTGAAGAGATAAAGAAAAGGAGATATTGCAAGTGGCACAACACGTACTCTCACCATACAAACGAATGCAAAATCTTCCGACAACAGATACAATCGGCCATCGAACAGGGCAGGATCAAGTTTGATGAAGCCAAAAGGTCGATGAAGATCGAAGGACACCCGTTCCCAGTTAACATGGTGCGGGCTGACAGGGCCGATAGCGATACCTATCAGACCAAGAAGCGACCTCATCAAACTTCAGAAGGCCTCATCAAGAAATACCAGCGGAGGCGTGAAGAGCAAGCACAAGACTGTTCTGACCAAGATAAATCCTATGATCCTCATTGGGAGTACGAGTTCTTCCGATTCTATTGGAACGAAGGGATGAGGTTGCCGACGATGCAAGAGTGTCCTGCATGCAACGATATAGAGGAATCTTACCAGGGCAGTTCGAGCAGACAGGCGCATCGGCCGATCAGGCAGAAGAAAGCCGTACACAAGAGGCTGGGGCCGATGCACCATGATCGTCGGACAGAAGATGATGAGCAAGTCCAAAACCCTCAGTGGTGCCCAAATGACGTATTTAGCAAAACCCAAAAGCGACGGGTCCAGAGGTTAAGGCAGCGATCGCCCATCAACCTACTAAAACCAGGAAAGAATGGAAGCCCAAGTCTACGGTGGTAAAGGCTGATGAGGATCATACAAAGTCAACTCAGGCTCCTGCTTCTACAAAAGGTAAAAGCATAGCATCAGCTTCTGTTAACATAGTTTTTTTATTGCCAGCAGAGTATAGTATACAGATGGCCGATGAAACAATAGCCGATGACGAGATGCAGCAATCTTCGGCTAAGCTACAGTTGTCACCAGAGTTGGCCGTGTTCGACAAGCCAGCCGACACCAGCTATAGGCACCTCCGGCCGTTGTACATCAAGGGATACGTCAATGGGCGGCCGATCACAAAGGTGTTAGTCGATGGCAGCGCGGCAGTGAATTTGATGCCATATACAACTTTCAGGAAGCTTGGAAAAGTACCTGAGGACTTAATCAAGACAAATATGGTGTTAAAAGATTTTGGCGGCAACACGTCCGAGACAAAAGGGGTTTGAACGTGGAGCTTATAGTTGGCAATAAGACAATCCCTACCACCTTTTTTGTCTTTGATGGAAAGGGTTCCTACAGCCTGTTGTTGGGACGAGATTGGATCCACGCAAATTGTTGCGTCCCTTCGACAATGCATCAATGCCTTATTCAGTGGTAAGGGGACCAGGTTGAGATCGTGCAGGCCGATAGATCAGTACATGTGGCCAATGCCGATCTTGCAGTTTGGGAGATGAAAGGAATCGATTGCCTATCCGGACGCGTTTGGGAGGCCGATTTCTTGAAGGTAACTGACTGTGATATCGAGCCGATCGAAGATGAAGGTAAGCAGTTACTTTAACAAAGGCATAACATCCACAAGCCAAGATGAACAAGTTAGTCCCTACACAGAAGATGCGGTGGATGAAATGGATGGAAAATTGGGACAAGGCTTCACGTCGGCCGATGAGCTTGAAGAAATCGACATAGGGGTAGGTGATAGATCTAGGCCAACGTATGTAAGTGCCAACCTACCAAAGGAATATAAAAGTAAATTGATACATCTTTTGAAAGAATTCATGGATTGTTTTGCATGGGAATATCATGAGATGCCAGGATTAAGCCGATCGATTGTAGAACATCGGCTACCTATAAAACCAGGCTATCGGCCGTTTAAACAAGCTCTCAAGAGGTTTAAGGCCGATAAGCATGAAGCTATAAAGGCAGAAATTATAAGGCTCTACGATGCCAACTTTATCAGACCCTGCTGATATGCGGAATGGGTTTCCAACATAGTACCAGTGTTGAAGAAGAACGGCAAGCTCAGGGTGTGCATCGATTTCAGAGATCTAAACAAAGCAACGCCAAAAGATGAGTAACCAATGCCGATAGCGGATATGCTAGTTGATGCTGCATCTGGACACAAGATCATCAGTTTCATGGATGGAAATGCAGGCTATAACCAAATCTTCATGGCTGAGGAAGATGTTCACAAGACAGCTTTCAGGTGTCTAGGAGCAATCGGCTTGTATGAGTGGGTCGTCATGACATTTGGTCTAAAAAATGCTGGAGCCACCTATCAGAGGGCAATGAATTATATTTTTCACGACCTTATGGGTTCCCTGATTGAGGTCTACATTGACGATGTGGTTGTGAAGTCAAAAGAGTACGATGATCATTTGGCCGATTTACGCAAAGTACTGGAAAGAGCAAGAAAATATGGTCTAAAGATGAACCCTAACAAGTGTGCTTTTGGCGTATCGGCCGGTCAGTTTTTGGGTTTCTTGGTCCACGGGAGAGGAATCGAGATCACACAGAAAAACATCGATGCCATAAAAAAGATCCAGCCTCCAGAGAACAAGACCAAGTTACAATCTCTGATTGGGAAAATCAACTTCGTTTGACGGTTCATATCAAACCTGTCAGGCAGGATAGAACCGTTCACTCCATTATTGAAGATGAAGGACGATCAGGAATTCATATGGAGCGATAAGCAGCAAAAGGCGTTGAACAATATCAAGCAATATCTGAGTTCCACACCAGTTTTAATACCTCCACAAAAGGGAGTTCCATTCAAGTTGTACCTGTCGGCCGATGAGAGGTCTATCGGCTCTGTTTTGGTTCAGGAGATCGATGGCAAAGAAAGAGCTATTTTCTACCTCAGAAGAAAATTGTTGGATGCTAAAATAAGGTACACGCCAGTGGAGAGGTTATGTTTATGCTTATATTTTTCATGTACTAAATTGAGGCATTATTTACTTTCCAATGAGTGCATTGTGGTAAGTAAGGCCGATGTGATGAAATATATGCTATTGGCCCCTGTGTTAAAAGGGAGAATTGGGAAGTAGATTTTTGCCTTGTCAGAGTTTGACCTCAGGTATGAATCGGCCAAAATGATCAAAGCACAAGCCCTGGCCGATTTCATTGTTCAACATCGAGATGATTCAATCACATATTCAGATATTGTGCCATGGACACTGTATTTTGATGGATCTGTTTGCAGACATGGATGCGGTATCGGCCTAGTCATCATATCCCCTCAGGGGGAAAGTTTCGAGTTTGCGTTTACTATCAAGCCCCATTATACTAACAACCAAGCAGAATACGAAGCTGTTCTCAAGGGTTTGCATTTATTGCAAGAGGTCGAGACCGATTCTGTAGAAATTATTGGCGATTCACAGTTGGTGATTAATCAGCTTTCTGGGGAGTATGAGTGCAGGAATGATATTCTAAGGGTCTACAATGAAGAGTGCAAGGAATTGCTAAAAACTTTCAAGATTGTGACAATGAGGCATATACCCTGGAAGCAAAACTTCGAAGCCAATGACTTAGCTCAAGGAGCATTAGGATACAGGCCGATGGTGAAAGATGTTGAGGTTAAAATTGCCACCATGGATGCCGATGATTGGAGGTTAGTTATCATTGAGTACTTAAGAAATCCTTCTCAATCGGTGTCACGAAAGATGAAGTATAAAGTCCTACATTATGTCTTACTCGATGATGATCTATACTATCGGATGATTGATGGTGTCTTGCTAAGGTGTTTGAGTTTAGAAGAGGCCAAAGTTGTCATGAGCGAGGTTCACGAAGGAATTTGTGGAACACATCAATCGGCCCATAAAATGCGATGGCTTTTGAAACGTGTTGGATATTTTTGGCCGACAATGCTAGAGGATTGTTTCAAGTACTATAAGGGGTGTCAAGATTGTCAGAAATTTGGAGCAATTCAGAGAGCATCGGCATCGGCTATGCACCCAATCATAAAGCCGTGGCCGTTTCGTGGATGGGGTATAGACATGATCGGATAGATTAATCCACCATCAAGCAAAGGATACAAGTACATTTTAGCGGCTACAGATTACTTCACAAAGTGGGTTGAGGCCGTTCCTTTTAAAAAGGTTGATTCCAAGGATGCCATTCAGTTTGTTAAGGAGCATATTATATATCGATTTGGACTTCCACAGATGTTAACGACAGATCAGGGATCAATTTTTGTGTCCGATAAGTTTGTTGAGTTTGCTGAAAGCATGGGCATCAAACTGTTGAATTCTTCTCCATATTACGCGTAAGCTAATGGGCAGGCAGAAGATTCTAACAAGAGTTTAATCAAGTTGATCAAAAGAAAGATTAATGAACAGCCGAGATGGTGCATACAACGCTGGCCGATTCCCGTTGGGCGTATCGAATGGCTTGTCATGGTGCAACTCAGGTGCCGCCTTATCAGCTGGTTTATGAGCATGAAGCTGTGCTGCCGTGGGAGACCAACATCGGCTCAAGAAGGATTGCATTGCAAGACTACTTGACAGCCGATGAGTACCATAATCTTATGGTTGATGAGTTGGATGATTTGGTACACGTCCGATTGCGGGCTTTGGAAAAAATCAAGCGAGATAAAGTTCGAGTTGCTCGTCATTATAACAAGAAAGTTGTAGCCAAATCATTTGAGGAAGGGGATCTTGTTTGGAAATTGATATTGCCGATTGGCTCCAGAGAAAACAGATTCGGCAAGTGGTCGCCTAATTGGGAAGGTCCTTTTCAGATTCATCGATGTGTTCCTCGCAATGCATATTTATTAAAAGGCTTAGACGGAGAAGTTTTTGGCAGAGCGCTTAATGGCAAATATCTAAAGAAATATTACCCAAGCATTTGGATCGACTCATGATCGGCTCGCTAGCCGATTAATGATAATAGCCGATGTGCGATACATCGCCTTTAGATGGCCGATATATACTATCGCCCTTAGTTCAGATTTTACAACAAGAGCCCTCATCTTCCAAAATTTGGGGGCATATATATACTCAGCAATTCTTCAAACGGATATCGGATGGATCACTAATTTGTGGACTTTAAAAAAAAATTTTCAGATGGATTTTTCAGATCATATTCGGCTGGCTGGCCGATGAGATATATATTACTCAAAGACGAGGTTAACTTTTTACAAGGAGAAAATAAAAGTATGTTACATCAGTTTATGAAGTTCTGGATAGCTGCAATGGCCTTGCGATGAATTTGGTCAATATCATCTATTGTTTGAGCATCATCGGCCGATGACCCTGGAATTGGTTTCAACGTCCTGCTCAGGGTTGCAAGATACTTGGCCGATGCTTTCAGCTTTGTTGTTTGCTCTTCTATCGCCTTTGGGGAGGCAGCTATCTTGACTTCAACTTCTTGGATTTCTTCACAAGTTGCTTCTAGCTTCATCAATAGGTCTGCTTCGAGGCGACGGAGTTCTTCAAGCTTCTTGTTCAAGACAATCGGCTCAACGACCAGCTCGTCCAGTCTAGTCTTGTCAGAATTTACTTGAGCATTGCTGGCATATATGGCCGATTCCAAGCCTTCATGTTCCCGCCTCTATGCAATTCTCTCTTTGGCCTTGTGAAGCTTGAAGTGGTATTGCTCCAGGAATATGGCTGGTGTTAATATTTCCATCAGCTCTTCAGGCAATTGATCTTGGATTTCTTGTACCCTGCTCCTGATCGGATTGCAATTCTCTACCAGGGATTCTATAGACGCCTCCAGCCGATTGGCGATGTCAGACAACTGGCCTTTTTGTTCTTCAGAAATTGATGGCTTGGCTGTGCTGGGTGGCTCTTTGTCTTCATCATCAAGAAATTGGCCGATGTCAAAGGCAAATATATCGGCTAAAGTCTGCAGTCATCAAAATAAGACATGGTTAACCCAGTCAAAGTAAAATCGGTAAGAAATTCAAAGTGGTCTGGTTTACCTGTGATGGGACATCGACTGTGGTTGCATCGGCCTCTTTCTGTTGTTCAGAAGCAGCGGGCGAAGGGGTTGGCCGATGTGGTGCAGGCGATAGAGCTTGTGGCTAAAGAGAAAAGCAAGAATGCGATGATCAGATATACATTATTAAGAAGATGAGGCAGGTAGATCAGCGTTTATCGAAGCAACTGGAGAAGGTGGTGGAGAAGGAGATGGAGTTCTCAATCGGGCCTTGGGTTGTTCGCGTTTCTTCAAGGTAGCTTTCTTTGTCCTTGGTAATGGGACCGATTGAGTTCTCTCCTTAAGCAAGAATGACGCAATGACCTGCAAAAAACAAATTAGAATAGACCAGTGGAATAGAATTGAAGAAATACATGAGGAAGGTTACACTAACCTTGCGGACTGCGTGTCTAGTTCTCTTGGGTTGGGCAGCGTCAGGTTGATCATCGGCCAGTGGATCCACAGTGGTTGTGCCCGATGGATCTTCAGTTGGCTTATCGGTCGATGGCTCTTCAGCAGTGGCGGCCGATGGGTTTTGGTCTTCGGGCATGTCAGTAGCTGCTGCATCGACCTCCTCCTCCATCACTTGGTCGTCTAGGAATTCTTCTATGGAGGGGTCCAGCTTGTCAAGATCAGCCTGATTGTCGGTCCTAGACCTTTTGCCGGGTTTTTGAGCTTTATCCTTGGCCGGCGCCTTCCTCTTGGTGGTTTCCTTGATTATCGGCCCTTGGAGCAGTGATGATACTTTTGGAGCAGTGAGACCGATAGTTGACTCCATAACAGCTTTTCCTGATGGAGCCAGGACCAGAGCATAGGTTATCCTTTGCCCGCTGTTGCTGATAGATGGAACTGGGGCGTCAGGGACTTGAGGGCTGATATTGTCAATAAGCTCCGTTAGGTAAAACCTGGCCGATTAATGGAAGATATGAGTGCTCCACTCATGCCACCACGTTTGGAAGCTAATATGAATGAAGGCACTTAACCACAATCGATCGCAGTCCCCCAAAGTTGGAATTCTGGTCTCCAGGACTTTGCTCATGATCAGTGCCGATGAGACCGTGCCCCTGCTCTCTAACAGCCGATGGAAGTGCAAGCTGACAGGAAGCTATCCAAGCCCACATTGTCTGGCAGCCACCATGGGATTATAGAATTCATATGACAAGCTGGTGCTTCTACCTTGGAATATGCCCACTGGGAGCAGGCATGGAGTAATGCCGATCATAAAGACTTCCCTTGAGACCATATCGTCATTCAACAGACCCAAGTTCAGATCAGAAGGGAGCTCGAAATCAGAATTTGAGGGATAGACAAACATATCCATCTTGACTGATGGTGGACCGGTGTAGAATCGGACGAACCATGCAGACATTTCTTCGGCCGATTGATCAGCTCCAGGATAGACTGAGGCTGCTTCTCCAAAGGACATGCACCTTCTAGATGAGGGATCCTCGTTGTCACTATAGTCCGATGGGAAGACTGAGTCCGATAATGGAGGCCGATCGACCATGGTGTTGGTGTAAATAGTTAGCCATAGTTGAACAAACCACCAGGACCTCCATGAGCCACTGTCCGATTCAGCATCAAGTCTTGAGTGGCAGAGTGGAGTAGCCAATAGACAGCCCCAAGAAGGTATCGGCCAAGCGAAAATTTTTTCTTCTCGACCAGGGCCTAAGCTAGATGTT
>BDMV01000012.1:17876226-17968327 GCA_008326285.1 Oryza officinalis | reverse complement strand
GGGGGTGGCGTAGCGATGGTCTGTTGGGGTGGCTGACGTGTGGGGCCAAGGATGTGCGGCGAGTTAGCCAGCTAAGAGGGTGCACATTTTGGTTGAAGAGTTCGAAGTTGGCTTTGCGTGTCCGGGTAAACCAATGGGGGATGTCAATACTACTACACAAATACTCATTGGTGCCGGTTCCAAAGGCCTCATAGGTGCCGGTTTCGAAGTCGGCACCAATTAGTCGGCACCAATGATCAAAGCTATTGGTACCGGTTTCTCAACCGGCACCTATAAAACTATAGGTGCCGGTTGTAAATTCGAACCGGCACCTATATAGTATTATAGGTGCCGGTTCCTATAAATAACCGGCACCTATAAGTGATAGGACGGCACATTTGATGCCTCATAGGTGTCGGTTCTTTACAAGAACCGGCACCTATAATCCTGAAGCACAAAAAAAATAATTTCAGGGTCACGTATAATATTTCCTGAAACACAGAAATCACAGAATATTACAATATTACATTCACATCGTAGAAATCACAGAAATCGCAGAAATTACAGACGTTGATCGATGTCTAAAATATCTAGCTAGCATACATATTAATTTTCATAACTGGGATGGTTATATTAGCATACATCTGTGAGACCACATTTTCCTTGCGAGACTCCTGTCTTACGAAGCAATTAGTACTGCACTTAGTGATGTGGAGTAGAGCTGTGAAAGAAAGCCAGGGTAACTAGTGCTGCACTTAGTTATTTGCACAGGTGGTGCCTGTATTTTACAATTTTCATGGTTATTTGTTTGACCAACAGGCTTGCATGATTAGGAATTAATGCAGTGGCATAAAAAGCACTTAAATCAATATATAGCTGTCTGATGTCAGTACAACACAACCTAGAATATTAGGGGGTATACGGTAATAATAGTATTACTCTTTTTAGTGCTTAACAAGGTTATTTTTCTTGCTTTTTCTCTTACCAAAACTACACTATACACAACAAGTTAGAAAGGTGTTTTTGGTATGTAGGCCTCAGTTAAACATCAGCTTTGCTGGCTGCTCTATCAACTTTTCTGCGAAAAGTAGAAATGAACACAGCTCAAAACACTCAGTAAGACAGTAAAACTTTGCCCCACACACAACCATGAGTTATTAGCAGAACCATCTAATCTATCCGTTCATGCATGGTGATCGTACGACGTCGATCATCCTCGATGAGAGAGAACATGCATGCATGTGTTGCTTAAATTAGTTTTCAAATCGCATTGATTGTTAGATACTTTCTCCGATTTCATAAATTTTTGTTTTGAATAATGATACGGCCTATCTTTAAAATATATGTTTAACTATGATTTTATATTATAATATATAAAAAAATATGTGTGATCATAAGATGGTTTATTTTGTCCTTAAGAGGATGCCCTCTAATTTAATACATATCATCTAAATAGTTTTAAAAGTTTTAAAAAAGATTTGACAGCTTAAATCAATATTTATGTATCACTTCATAATCATATAAGTTCAAATTTAAATGTGACTTATATAAGTTAAAAAAACCAAATTATAATATAAACTCTAACTATGTACTATTTATAGCCATATTTGTTATCTACAGTTCGATTTAAACTTGTATGTTCATGGGTGATATCTTTTATATATTTTTCTATCTTGTTAGTTTTTTCTAAAAAAGGATCATAACTATTTGGAAAGCATGTAAGACACGAGGGGACATTCCTTTTAAGGGGCAAAATAACTTCCCCGATTGTATATGCAAATGACTATCAACTGAATTAAAAATGCTGATAATTTTCAACTCTTTTTAAAATTTGGCCCTTTTCATCTGTTCGAAACAATCATTGTCTCTTTCTCCGACTTTTGCAGTGTCATCATACTAAATTATAGTCTATATTAGCAAATATGTGCAGTTATTGTATTCCTACTTGACAATGTTTTAGGGGTTGCTAAATATGCCAGAATGAGCGAGACATCCATAACACTGCTCATTCATAGCAACCCTAACCCTTTACTTTTAGTCAGCAAAATATCATGACTTGTTTTGGCATGAAGTAAATAATTAAAAACTAGTACTAGGATCTGCAATTACTAAATGTGTTAAGGAAATAAGACTGATCACATCTTTATATATGCTATGAAGTCAAGTAGCAACCATAATATAAAACCCAAAGCCTCGAGTAAAGAGCATAGAAGATATTGCTGGGACTCAGCGTGCCAGTCAACTTCAGCCTAGGACGTGCCCGTTAAACCACACGAAGGCGGCGACCAGATGTGTTACACATCTCAGGAGACTTGACAAAAATTCGCTTGAGCTCTACAACATCTCAAATGCTCTAAACTCGTACTCATATGAAAATTTTAGTTACACATGCTCACCTGTTGCTTACAGAAACAACAATGATGATGCCTCCCTCATCCATGCCACATCCAGTCAGTGAGATCACCTGTTGCTGTGAGGGATAAAAATATTAACTAGGGAAAATGTAATACATGGTTAGATATATGTGTCAAAAAATAATAGATAAACATTAACAAATAGAGAAACTTAATGCATGTTCAAGACATTAAGAAAACCACATCAATCCAAATAACTAATCTACAAGATACTTAGAAAATGTTTGAAAGGTATGGCTCACTAATTCTAGATCTTTGTATGCTTTGTCGTTGATCGGCTATCTAAAATGTCACTAGGGCCACCAGCCTCAATGAAACCCACTAGCCCAGCAGGAGCTTTTGAAATGTTGTATGCGTCGTTTGACGAGACGATATGGTTGACGATGAATCCACATAGTTGTTCAGCGAGGCCCAAGCAAACATATGACAGCAATTTACTTGTCGGGAGCTTTAATTTCTGCAAATGGAAGGATTAAAGATGTGGAAAGGTACTATGTGTTTAGAAAATTGGATTTATGTCTTAAGAAACATGGCGAACCTCAGCATTCGTAATGTTCCAGTTGCCGTCCTCCATGAAAACCCACATAAATCTCATCACGTAAAACTCACATGTGCTCGTGCCCGGATCCTGACGTGAGCAATAAGGGTGGCACCAAACTCGGAATGTATTTGCACACGGAGCGTGTCGAATACACTTCTTCTTATACTTCACAAGTGCCTTATCTAGGGTGTCAATGAGGGATTGGTAGTTGGCTTGCGGTTTCCTCATTCCATCCATGACGACAATCTTGAAATCGTTTAAATGGATCGCAATAAGAATCCAGTGAGGCCAACATACAAGGGGAAAGAACAATTAACATCTTAAAGTACAACGATGGGAGGTACAACGATAATGCCACACTTACTTAAAGTGGTAGGGCAAAAGGATGGTATTAATGTCCTACAGTTTGACAAAGGATGTGTAAAGGTAGTTCAGCACTGCTTCGGAGGACCGTTCACCTTCCTCAATATTATAGGAATTGACTATTTGTGGATCGAGGAATCCTAGCTTGTTATGGGTCACTCTACATTCAAGCGCCCCCATTCTGCATAAGGAAAAAAAATAGACACGCAACGAAGATATTTACTTACAAAAATGGCGAGAGGTCGAGTATACTTACAATGCCCATAACTGAATTATCGATAAGTCTAGCTCCCTCAGATTGTATAGATGAAATAGTTCTTTAAATGGGACCCAAACTATACCATCACAATGATGAAAGTCCTCGTCCCTGTAAAAGACGGGGAACATCTCCTTACCCTCCTTGGCCATCTGTAAGTACCACTCTTCTACCCTTCTCATTTGAGTACAATTGCCAACGACCTTGTGATATTCATCGGTAGTCAAAGAATGACCAAGCTTGAATTGAGCTGCCAATAGGGTCATCTCAATATTATCCACATCAGACAAACTTTTCAGCCCTGCACCTTTTAGAAAGTCTTGCACAGTCTTGCTGGCCTCATCTTTCTCGAATTCTTTCTTGGAAAATTCTTGCAATCCCTTTTTCCTGATCGTGCGTCGGAAGTCCGTAATAGGTGGCTTTGGGGCAGGTGGCCTTGCCATGCGAATGAAGTGATCCTGTACTTCAACTGGCACTTTCACATTTGTCGCTTCCTTTGTTTTGTCCCCTTTGTGTGTAAGGAGTGATGTTATGCTCCCGCTCATCTCTTTTTCTCCTTCAAAGATGGCTCCGACCTGTTAGGCAATGGCGTCTTCTTGGTCTTCTTAAGAGATGGTGGTTCAGACATATGGGAAGTTTTACAGAGGCGCCCCCTCTTTTTCGGCGGGTCTGAAGAAGCTAGGCTCTAATGTGCTGCCTTTGGAGGAGATGGGCTCTTACGTTGTGCCGGTGGAGGAGACAAGCTCTTATGTGGCAATGGTGGTGGAGTTGGCATCCTTTGAGGGGAGAAAGGAAGTCCTTCAGAGCTAGACCTGCCATCGCTTGGCTCGTCATCACCATCACCTGAAGGGAAGAAAATGAAACGCTTGCGCCATAGGATTATGTTGTGAACGGCTTCTCCAAGAGTGTTCACCCCCTCCTCTGGAGCAAAATCAAGCTGCACTGCCCTGTATCTCCTCGGCACGTCCTCCACTTTGACCCTTGAGTAGCCACTTGGTATCGGCTTACCGTGTATCCTTCCTCCCTCCATTACGGGATGTGCCATAGCGCGTGCCACCTCTTGAGTGATGTTTTGAAGTGGCACATGCAGCCTGCATGCAGTATGTATAGTGATGTCGTCCATGGGGTAATGAACCGTGTCCGGTTCTTGAGGAACCTCAGTTGAAGCGTAGCTGCTTTTTCTCCCACCTGGACTGGTTACACGGCCAGCATCGCCTCCATCCTGACCTTCAAGCCTCGCCATTACCGGTGCCATTTGTTCTTTCAATTGCCTTATCTCTTCTGATTGGTCTCTGGAATTTTTATTGCTCCGAGACCGGTACCTATGTCTGTCTTCAGGAAAACCTTCCCTCCATGGAACTAGGCCTATTCCTCTTATGCGTCTCGGATGCTTAGGGTTCTGCAATGCAAGTGTAAGCTCATCTCTCACCCTGCTCGCAACAAAAGAACCTTCTGAGGACTTTTGATGGGCATCGTGGAGCCTCTGGGACACTTCTTGCTCTCGAGGACCCTTGTGTACCAACTCGCCTGTATCCGAGAGTGTTGAACCTCGGGCGTATTGGTAATTTTTTCCCCGTTGACACCAGTCCTTCGTCTCGATCTCAATTCCCTTTTACAGCAGCTCATCTTCCCGGAGTTGCCATTTGACTATGTTCTTAGCATATCCGCTAGGGCCAAAACGGTGAGGGTATCGGTTTTTGGCCGCATTGGCCTGGTTCCTTTCGCTAATCTCCTTTGCCTCATCTGATGTTCTATAGGCCACAAAGTCATCCCAGAAAAGACGACACCTTCGATAATTGGCATCTTCAAAATTTGGTGTCAGGCCCTTCTTGATAAACTTCCTGTTAAGGTCCGTCTTCCACTTCTTGAAGCTGATGGACATCTTCTTAAGAGCTATGGACTTTGCAAGTTCTTCTGAACCCTCAGGAAACTGGAATGTCCGCTTTAACTTTTCCCAAGCAAGTTCCTTGTCTCTGTCTGGTACCGTCCACTCCAATTGATCTCTATCACTGCTCTTCCAGTGCCGGTACTTGATGGGGATGTCATCCTTCACGATGACACCTATAGCATTGCCATATGGGGTGAGTGCCGATTTTGGAGCTGTAGGGGTCCCATCTGCAGCTAACTCTGTGATAGTGTATAGACCTGAGGGCATCCTAGTTGGACCTCTAGCCCTTCTTCCTCCCGATGAAGTTGAAGTATTTGCAGAGTACGTAGTTGCCGAAGGATCAACCTCCTTCAAACATCGGTATAAATTAGTCATTCAGATCGGACGATATATGTACTTTTAAGGTCTTATTTGTTCCAGATGGGTTAATTTACCTCCATATTATCGGGGTTAGCACCAGGCTGATTCAAGTTTAGAAAGCCATTTGGGCTACCATTACCACCATCGCTTTCTCCAGAATTTGCAGGCCTACTATTATCTTGTTCCCCTGACATTTCCTTTTGTAGACCTAGGCTAGAACTATTGCTAGATAGATACAAGAAATTAGTATAAGAACTTATTGTCCTCTTGATGATATTCTTCTAAATCTACCAAAAGTTAAGTAATGCCATCTAATTCCTATTTATGTATTTATCTGTCTGCAACAATTATGCATTTTGAGAAAATTTTCACATTAGTTAGAAAAATATTGGTGATGACTATTTTTTTTTGTCGCCAACATATAGTAAAGAAATTTTCGTCCATACATCTGGTGTGCCTTATTTATAAATGACTCAGTATTGCAGAAATCAAAAACATATAGTTTATAGAGGTTAAGTTCACAAAAAAAAATAAAACAAGGAAAATGTTAGAAGGAGACACAGGTAATTAGGACAAGTGACAAGTGACATGTTGGTTTAAAATGCTAGCAACAGTACAGCTTCAAAACTTAAACTATATAGTATTTTCAACCAGCTTTTAACAATATGTACAAGCAAGCAAATATAGATGATTTGCCATATGTTCAGAAATTACCTCTTTAAAAATATTTGCTAAAGCTAGTTGGCAGCAGGGAGTGGGCAAGCAAACAGGTTGTAGGTTGACACCAAAATAGCTATGATTCCTCTAGGTGCAGTACAAACCTGAATAAATCAATGGCATAAAAATTAATATACACATAGCTAGCTTAACCTGTGTTTTGCTACCAACTATTTGGGTAAATCCATAGCTAGCATAAATCCATATTTTCCTTTCAGAAATCAAAAATATAAATGATGATAGAGTTGTGGAGATACAAGGTGAGCATGTCGGTGTCCAGAAAGCAGTGGAATTAATAGCAAGTCACTTAAGGAAATTAATAGCAAGTCTACAGATGAAAATGCAAAATGCACAGAGGAAATTAATATCTTTTTTCTAAATATTTAGTTCCACTACTTGAAGCTCTGAGGGAGCAATGATGCCCCCTAAATCTAACATCCAATGTCTATACTCTACCACACCAAGATAGCTACAGTCATCGCTAGAGCTGCAATTATGTTCATCAAGTGATCTAAACTTTTGAGTAATATGTACTATGTACCACTCGAAACACAAACATTGTAGAATCAAATGTGTTTGATTATTATTTTATGTGATGAAACATTGGTGGCTTACGACATTTTATGTGTGTATTATTGGTTTATTGTGACGGTATTTCGTGCGATTATATATGATTGATTTTGTGAAGAGATGTGCGGATTTGACCTGGCGGTCAGACCGACCAGGCACGGCCGGTCAGACCAGAGGTATGCATGCGGTCAGACCGGCCAGCCCGCGGTCTAACCGGCAGGTTACCTGTTCGCTTTCGGTTTCGGTTTATCTTTCGGTTACGGATTGTTTCTTCGTGGATTTGACTTCTAGATGGTTTCTATGCGTATGGTTACTGTTGTTATACTAATGTGAGTCAAGTTTGGACGAACTTGTGCTCGGAATATGGTTTCTTTATCGTATGTGTGCAGGTATTGCTTAAGGCCTCGGGATAGTGTTGCCGGTGATGGATCGGAGTTGACTTGGGAGAAGTGGATGTCCAGGGATCAAGAGATCACGCGGGATACTAAAAGGCTTGAGGATAATTTACGTGGTAGATAGAGAATTCATATGGTATACGAGAGGAATCGTATACGTATGGAAAGAGGAGTTGAATTTGGAAAGGAGTCCGAATTCGGGAAGATGGATGGAGATAAGGAAAGAGATGAGTTTGAAGCTTGCAAGAGAGAGTTTCCCACGTGGTTGGGAGTCCTAATTCGTGAAAGATTCGTGGGTTTTGTACAGCCTACTTCGTGTATAAATAGAGAAGGAGGGTGTGCCTCCTAGATATCGATTTTTGTGGTTCACAAGTTGAGAGAATAGTTAGGGTTACGAGTAAGGTCGAGATTTTGATGAGGAGTGCTGTTGTTGCACTTTGTAAACACTTTTAGATGCAATAAATTCGAGAGTTACAATCTATATCTTTGAGTTTGTCATCTACCGGTGTTTTTTGGGTCCCGACGGTCTGACCGAAGGTGTTCGTGCGGTCTGATCGGCGGGAGTGCGGCGGCGGTCTAACCGGAGGCAGGACGACGGTCTGACCGGCCAGGAGGGACGGTTTGACCGGCGGCTACACGGTGGTGTGACCGGCAGTACTTCGACAGGGACAGTTCGATCTTGTTCTTGAGATTGATTTCATTTTTCTAGATTGGTTTTGTTGGGCTCTAGAGGTAATTTGTAATTTGTTTAAAGTTTTGGTTTTTGGTCTTCCCTACCATTTACCCCCCCCATCTGGTAGGTTTGATCACTCTGTTTCGATCCTACAAACATCACATCATCCTTGCGGACGCATAAAACTAACTCTATCCCAGAGAACGCATCATGGCCATTCGAATACCAAGGACAGCATCGTCCATCCAAAAGCTTCATCTCTCTTTTAGCTCAAAGTCCCCTTCCGGACCGTATAGTTCAACAGAGGCATCTAAGTAAAAAAAAAAGACTAACAGGGCAGTACGCAGATCCCCCATCTCCCGATCTAGAAGACAATCTCTTACATCGATTCAGAAAATAGATGAATAAATTCCACGAATCAGATCGGTGGATGGCGGACCATGGAAACAGATCAAATTGCTGGGTGGGAAAGCAGAGGGGAGATGGGAGAGCTGGGTGGGAAATGTAAAATGCAAAAAATATTTCGCCTCAATTTCAAGCACACCATAATCCCCTCAACAACCCCAACCCGCCCCCGCATTATCAAAAACAAAATATCCATCTATCTAATACTCGGAGCTCGATCGAGTTGGAGAAAAAGTGGTCGTTCTTGGCTTACCTTTGCCTTAATCTCTCCGCGCGAGGCAGATTTGTGGGAGGTGGTGGCGCGCAGCAGCAGCTCGAGGAGAACACCACAGCGGCGGAGGAGGGCGGCGGCGACGATGGAGGACGGCGGCGGCTATGGAGGAGAGCCGCGACGACGATGGAGGACGGCGGCGGCGGTGGAGGAGGACGGGGATAGCGATGGAGGGCGCTGGCGGGCTGGCGAAGGGACGGTGGTGGATGACGACGGCGGTAGATCCAAGCTGGGGGAGGACCGACGACGGTGGAGGAGGACGGGGATGGCGATGAAGGGCGCTGGCGGGCTGGCGAAGGGATGGTGGTGGACGACGACGGCGGTAGATCCAAGCCGGGGGAGGACCGACGGTGGTGGAGGAGGACGGGGATGGCGATGGAGGGCGCTGGCGGGCGGGCGAAGGGACGCGGTGGGCGGCGGCCGGCAGAGCGCGATGGCGACGGTGGCTGGTTTGGGGGAAATGGCGATGACGACGGTGGCTGGTTTGGGGGAAATGGCGATGGCGACGGAGGCATATATACAAGCCACATAGGTAACGGTTCGTATTTACAACCGGTACCTATTGTGGTAAAAAGGTGCTGGTTTTAAATTGGAACCGGTACCTTTTATGTCATAAAGGTACCGATTCTAATTGAAAACCGGCACCTTTTACTACTATAGGTACCGGTTGTAAATACAAACCGGTATCTATGGACATTCTGGGCTTTGAAGCAATAGAGCATCAGCAAGCACCTCAAAGCATTGGATGGTACTACTTAATTAGGCATTATTATTTGTGTGAGAGATATCACAATATATATATTGATATCCCAACAGTGGTTCTTCTTTTTATATATTACCCAATATTGGTTCGAAAAGTTACACTGGTAGAGTTCTCCAAAATGCCGCATATAGACACGAAGGATAGGCCGTCAGGTTTCTAGTGACCACTCACAATTTTTTAAAGTATTTTTTGACAGGAAATGACCCACAAATTTTTGGTGGCATATATCTATATTCGCAATTTGTTGATTCTCCGGAAATGAGCCGTGCAAGCCTAAACATGCAGTATTTTATTTTTCCTGTGTGATCTGCGTCTGATGATTAAACGAGTTGGCTGGTCAGTAATTTTTGAAGGAAAATAGAGAGATGCAATCTTTCAAGCAAAAATAAATAGTTGTATGGGGTAATCAAATATGCTTTCAAGCACTTTCGGACAACAGTGTTGGCAGTAGGTAAATAATAGCACATTAGTCACTATATAGATTTTGGCAACTGTGTTGGCAGTAGGTAAATTTTAGGTGAATTTTAGGTGAATCTTGGCAACTAGGTGAATTTCTGCAGTACCCTTTCACGATCGCTTCAACCTGTGAGAGGGCAGAAGAAACTATGCAATCATTTTCAAAAACAAAATATAAAACTTTTGGATCTAAAGAATAAGTTCCCTTAGTGATGACAATAACAGTAGCGTATATTATCTATAAAAGTCATACCAAGTGACATATATGATCCAAAATTACACATTCATGTTTGTTACAATAAAATTCAAACATGCAGGTCTATCACAATTACTCCTTCATGGTCGCTGCGAACATATGGTGTTTCTTCCTCGTCTTCGTCTTCCTGACTTTCTTCACCTCTTTCTACATCTGTTGCAAAGGGTGGTAGCTCGTCGATTTGATCGTAGCCTTCCTCATCAACGATATTCTCAACTCCGACAATGCTTCGCTTTCCATGGAGAACCACGTGGCGATCGGTCAACGAAGAAGGGTCTTTGACATAGAAAACTTGTGTTACGGATTTTGCGAGCACAAATGGTTCATCTTGATAACCCACATTGTTTAAGTCCACAATGAACATTCCGTACTTGTCAATCCTCGAACCACTTGGAATTTTGACCCATTGACACTGGAAAAGTGGTACCTTCAGCGGTCCATATTCAAGCTTCCAGATTGCCTCTATATAACCATAGTACGTTTGTTCTACACCATTACTGTCGAAGGCGTCTATGCGGACACCACTGTTTTGATACGAGTTCTTGGCATCCTGGGTTCTCGTGTAAAATGTATATCCATTAATGTCATACCCTTGGAATGAATGAATTGTGCTCGCAGGCCCTCGAGACAAAACATACAACTGGTCACTATCAGTATTCATAGCCATGATATGCTTCCGTAACTAATCGCCGAAATTCAACCTATGCTGCTTAGCTATCCATGCCTCTGATTTGCTTGGGTTCTTGCTGTGGAGTGTGTTGTAATGCATGTCGACAAATGGAGCCACCAAGGCCGACTGCTGGAGCACTGCGAAATGTGCTTGCCGTAATGTTTCTAGGCTAGGAGCGAACATTGCCTTATGCCCTAGTGTCCCTTTCCCTAGTAGCCTGCCCTCGTGTCGAGACATCGGCACACCAATGGGATGCAAATCCATATAGTCGATACAGAACTCAACCACCTCCTCTGTTGCATAACCCTCTACGATACTGCCTTCTGGTCGAGCTCTATTACGCACATATTTCTTTATGATCCCCATGAACCACTCGAAAACCCACATGTTATGCAGATACACTGGGTCGAGAATCTTTATCTCTTTCACGATATGTGACATAAGGTGAACCATTATATCAAAAAATGATGGTGGAAAACACATCTCGAGCTGGCAAAGAGTAATGATTGCATCTGCTTGGAGCTTGTCTAGCGTGCTTGGATTGATCACCTTATAATATATAGCGTTGAAGAACGAGCACAGCTTTATGATTGGGTTTCGAACCTTATCTGGCAAAATGCCTCTAATAGCAACAGGAAGAAGTTGTGTCATCAGCATGTGGCAATCATGTGACTTCATGCCCACTAATTTCTTCTTTTTCATGTTGACAAGTCTTTTAATGTTCGCAGAGTAACTAGAAGGGACTCGGACACCCTGCAGGCACTCCAACAGGCTTATTTTCTCTGCGGCACTAAGGGAGTAGCACGCGGGAGGGAGGTACTGGTGACCATTGGGATGTTCTTGAGGATGTAGCTCAGACCTAATGTTCATGTTTGCAAGGTCTCTCCGGGCTTTCAACGTGTCCTTTGTCTTGCCGGGTATGTTTAGCAGGAGTCCCATCAAACTCTCGCACACAATCTTCTCAACGTGCATCACGTCAATTGCGTGGCGGACATCCAAATCTTTCCAATATGGTAGTTCCCAAAAGATAGATTTCTTCTTCCAAAGAGGTTTCTCACCACCCTTGCTCGTTGCGCTTGGATTGCCTTGCCCCTTACCAAATATACATTCAATATCTTGTACCTCTTCAAAAATCTCTCTGCCGGTACGGTGTGTTGGAGCTGTACCCTCCTTCACCGTGCCATCGAAATCTCTTGTATTGCTACGGTACTGGTGGCCGGCTGGAAGAAACCTCCGATGGCGCATGTACACAGTCTTTCAGGAGTACTTCAGCCACCTGCTCGCTGTATCCCGCATGCACTGCACACATGCACAACCACCTTTCACTGTTTGCCCGGATGTGTTACCAGCTGCAGGGTAATCTTGGATGGCAACAAACAACATTGCCCTTAAGGTGAAGTACTCTCTTTTGTACGCATCCCACATCTGCACATCCCGGTCCCATAGAAACTTAAGATCATCCACTAATGGCCTGAAGTAGACATCGATATCGTTGCCAGGTTGCTTGGGCCCTTGGATTAGAAGTGGCATCATAATATACTTACGCTTCATGCACAACCATGAAGGAAGGTTGTAGATAACAAGTATCACTGGCCACGTGCTATGCCGACTGCTCATGTCACCGAATGGATTCATCCCGTCCGTGCTCAGCCCAAACCTTATATTCCTAATCTCCTGCGCAAAATGCTTTTTGTACTTTCTATCTATCTTTCTCCATTGAGATCCATCGGCAGGGTGTCTTATCATCCCATCCTTCTTACGTTCTTCGTGGTGCCAACGCATCATCTTTGCATGTTTTTTGTTTGCATACATGCGTTCAATCCGAGGGATTATACGAAAATACCACGCAACCTTAACGGGCACTTTCCTCTTCTTTAGGACTGGGCCACCACTGTCATCATCAACATCATCATCATCGTTAACTCCACCCTTATACCGCGGTGCTCTGCAAACTGGACATGTATCCAAGTCTGCATAGTCACCTCGATATAGGATACAGTCATTTTGACATGCGTGAATTTTCTGCACTTCCAGTCTGAGTGGGCAGACAACCTTCTTCGCTCGGTATGTTGTTTCTGGCAGTACATGACCCGCTGGAAGGAGGTCTCCAATCAGCTGTAGAAGCTCTGTGAAGCTCTTGTCACTCCAACCGTTGGTTGATTTCATCTGCAGCAACGAGAGGACGATATGTAACTTGGTGTGCTGCTCATTGCATCCTGGATAAAGCGGGGTTTTTGAGTCCTCCACCATGCCCTTGAACTTCTCGTATTGCCTGTCATCGTCGTAGGCTATCTCCCCGTCGCGTAACATCTGATCTAAACCATCTGATTCGTCACTATCATATCCACCTCCGTCAGCAGGCAACTCCACATTGTCTCCGTCCATTACATCCGGATTCTCATCTTCACCATGATTGTCCTGACATGTGTAATTAGACATAAAACCCCTTGTTAGGAGATGCTCATGAACTTGTTTTGCACGAAACTGTCTCTCATTCCTGCAATCAGCGCATGGACAACGCAAGTGTTCCGTCGTGTTCAATGATCTGGATCTCGTGGCTGCAATCACGAAGTTGGTTACTCTCCTAGCATATTCCATGGTACCGCGCTCCGCAACGTTTATCCTTCCTTCATTCATCGCTCCTACGAAAATTCTTAAATTAACCACTAACATACATATATCATTCTCTATATCTATTGAAATTCTAATATATGTTAATAATAGGTACATTACTCATTGATGATTAATCTCTAAATTACTCCAATACTAATAAGTCATCATACTTTCTCATTCTTCTCATTCAACAAAACAAATTGCAAAAAATAACTTGACAAATATTAGTGCGAATTACATATAGAATCAACATATACTAACCTTTACGCATGCAAACACATAGATCTCTCGATATTTTTGAAGTTTTCGGGCAAAACATCCTCCCCCGTTTGGATGAGCTGAAAAGAAGCCTCAAAATCGTGAGTATACAGTGAACAAGGGGTATATATAGACTGGGGGATATAGGTGTCGGTTCATGTTATTAACCGGCACCTATTTAGTTTTCCTTCCGACGGAAGCCATCACATAGGTGCCGGTTCTTATTAAAAACCGGCACCTATGTGATAGGTGCCTGTTTATTAGGACAAAGCGGCACCTTTTTGGCCGTAACATAGGTACCGGTTCTTCTTACGAATCGGCACCTATGTGATAGGTGCCGGTTTGTGAAGATGGCCGGCACTTTTTTGGGCGCGAGGACCGTTTGGAGGGGAGTCATTGGTGCCGGTTTTTATTACAAACCGGCACCAATGTACTTCTCCCAACCAACCGGCACCTATAAGACCTTATAGGTGCCGGTTCGTGAAAAAAAGGGCGGGAATTGTCTTATAGGTGCCGGTTCTAGCAAATCCGGCACCTATGTGGCCGGTACCTATGAAGGCTTTTGTAGCAGTGCAAGGCGGTTTTCTTTCTTAATCCAGAAGGAGACAGCGGTCAAAGTGTTGAGACTGCTTGTATTTGATCTGAAAGGGGAAAACATGGGTTTTACTATTAGTTGTCATTTTCCACAGAATAGTTAAGATCGTCACTTGTTTATCTCTATTTTACTAACTCAGACATACTCTTTTTAGCATTTTATTATACTATATGGTTTGCTTTTCTTGATTTCATGATTCGTCATAGTAGTGTCTTATTTAATTAAAAATCGTGTGGCCGGGCTCTATACTGCTATTGATGAATAATATGGTAATAATATGGTGATGAGATGTCGTGAAAATTTGGAGGTGTACGAAAAGTTCGTTTTGTTGGCTCATATGGGGGTTTAATTTTCCTCTAATAAATCTTGATTTCCTTTAATTTTAAAATTCATCGTTTTTAATGGAAGTTGCTTGACTTATTAGCTTATTTCCAAGAATTCTAACAAATGGTAAAAAAACAAGGGCATGATAAAAAGATCGTATTAAATCAATTTCGAACAAAGGTAAGAAAAATGGAGCTAGTTCTGATGTCCACCCCTGAAATATTCTAAAACCATCGTAGCCTTTTGTTTTATTAGTTGAGTGCCCGTGTGTTGTAGCGAAAAAAAATTTAGTAAATTTAAAATTACAATGGGTGAAATGATATTAAATAATTATTGTGCGTAAATTTGTTGCAACAAAAACTTTAATATACCATGGACAATAATTACATAATATACACTAAAACCAAACCTACAAAACTAATCAAACGCTAGCACATGCATGTATATATTGGACTTCTGCTGACATATGAATTTAACAAGCAAGTACAAGAATTTTAACGAAAAATCAACCAGTTTGGTCTCAATCAGCAAGCTTGCCACCCACACAAATTGCTTTTGTTTGATTACTTGGACATCCTGTTAATGCTACGACAGTATTTGATAATTGCAAATAATACATCCACATCACTGAAAGTGCCTTTCACGATACGTAATACACATAAACCACGTACAACAAGGATATAACATTGCAATCGTGCACATACATTGCACAGTTTTAGCTATATGCATCATACAATACAGACGATCAGATTAAAAATTAAAAATTTTATCAGCCATGATATATACAAACCAAATTTATATCCAATTCAAAAGTTTACCTTAAAGACTACAAACTAACTGATGTTGTCAAACACACTTGTATAATTGTGTTTAAAAATTTCACAGAAAGAGTCTCTCTATACTTCATCAACATCACTTGTATTTTAATATCCCGCGATCATTCACTGGTACAGAACCTTCCATCCGTAACGGCCTCTAACATGTCTGGAATTAGTGGGCCGTCACGGATGAGTCATCTGTGACGGGCCGAAAAATCGTCCGATTAAGATATGGTCGCACAGACATGTTAGATGGGCATAAAACTCAGGCCCGTCACGGATGACACCTATCAGTGACGGGCCGTAGTTTAGGTCCGATTGAGATAACATTACATATCTCTAACGGGCCTAAACTATAGGCCATCACGGATGACTCTCATCTCTAATGGGCCTAGATTATAGCCCATCACGGATGACTCTCATCTCTAACAGGCCTATATTATCGCCCGTCACGGATGACTCTCATCTCTATCGGGTCTAGATTATAGTCCGTCACGGATGAGTATAATCCAACATAAATGAATTTTGTTTTTTTGGTTAGCCTTACCTTTGCCCTCACTCATGTGCCTTCCCGGTAGGTCACCCATCCGGAAATTAAATTTAAACAGTTTGAATTTGAATTTGAAAATATGACAACTTCAAACAATATTTTCAAATACTAAATGATTTCAACTAAAAAAGTCATCAACAACAAAGTTGTATAACTCATCAAGATCTATAACTTTTATGTTTGTCATTTCTTCATCCGACAAAGTGTTAGTAACATTGTTCACAAAATTTACATATCTGTGTTATAGTTTATAAAACCAGATGAGAGATATGTGAATTTTGTAAACAATGTTACTATCACTTTGTCGGATGAAGTAATGACTAAAATAAAAGTTATAGATCTTGATGAGTTATACATTTTTGTTGTTGATGAATTTTCAATTGAAATCATTTAGTATTTGAAAATGTTTTGAAGTTGTCATATTTTCAAATTCAAATTCAAACTATTCAAAAAAATGTTGTATAGAAAAATGACCAAAATAAAAGTTATAGATATTGATGAGTTATACAACTTTGTTGTTGATGACTTTTTCAGTTGAAATCATTTAGTATTTGAAAATATTGTTTGAAGTTGTCATATTTTTAAATTCAAATTCAAATTGTTCAAAAAATGTTATATAGCAAAAAGACCAAAGTAAAAGTTATAGATCTTGATGAGTTATACAACTTTGTTGTTGACAATTTTTCCATTTGAAATCATTTACTACCCGAAAAAATATTTGAATTTTTTATATTTTAAAATTCAAATTTTATATAGTTCAATCAAACCCGGATGGAGAAATGACCAAAATAAAATTGGTAGATCTCAATGAGTTCTACAACTTTGTTTTTGACAGCCTTTTCATATGAGTTCATTTAGTATCATAAAATTCAATTCGAAATTCATTTTTTCCTAAAAGTCTCATTCGCCTCCTCCTCATGATAATACTTGGTAAATATATATTTGATCCAATTAACTCTGTTTTGCTTGGTGTATGTGAATGAATGTATATGAATTGGGGATGCTAGGGTGTGACATCCTAGCCCAGGGCTTAATAGGATTAATAGAATACTCATACAAACAAATTACAATTTCTTTCTCAAAAGCCAATCTCCAAAAAACTATGAAGTTATGTATGCTTGGCCTAGAGCAATTTCGGGATGGGTGACCTACCGGGAAGGAAGCCAATCTCGGATGGGTGACCTACCGGGAAGACACATGAGGTACTTAGTCTAGAGCAATTTCCGGATGGGTGACCTACGGGAAGGCACATGAGTGAGGGCAAAGGTGAGGCTAACCAAAAAAACAAAATTTATTTTTTTGATTATACTCATCCGTGACGGGCGATAATATAGGCCCGTTAGAGATGAGAGTCATCTGTGACGGGCTATAATCTAGGTCCATTAGAGATGAGAGTCATCCGTGACGGGCTATAGTTTAGGCCCGTTAGAGATGAGAGTCATCCGTGACGGGCTTTTGTGTTGGCCCGATTGAGATGTGTCATTTGTAACGGCCGGATGTCCGATTGAGATATTTTCTCACATCACTGACCTTTGCTTAGTGATGGAGGCCCTGCCCGATAGAGATGATGCTTTAAGCCCGTTAGAGATAACCGATCCCGTTCTAGTGATTAGAATTGCTAGCTAAAAAAATCTGTGTGGTTTAACGCTAATCAATAATAATGGAGAGTTGGGGATTTGTCCTATCACCTTATTTTTTATTTTGATTTATTTTTAGCTCTATTTTTTAACAAACTTATGGCTGTGTGTCTTATGATAGAAGCCGGAGATGTAATCCATTTTCATTATCTAAAAATATCCCGGATCAGATATTAACAATGCACGGATGTAATAATCGATTGATGCAGTATGACCAACTGATGAGCAGAGTAGATATCTCCAGGCAACGCAATGACAATCAATAGAACGGCGATGGTGACGATCAGTTATCATGGTATTTGCTCAGGGGACGGACTCGACTATCCTGATTGGTGTCTTTGAAGGGCACACCCTGACAATGGATGACAAACAAAATCGTTTGGTCTTGCTAGGTAAAAAACGCAATTCTATATATCCATCCGTTTTAAAGGAAGAAACAAGTGGTTCTTGTATAAAGGGGTAGCAAGGATTACTGAACCTGATAGGCTGGACACTTGAAAATATGCCAGTGGAGTTCAGGGCGTTAATAGCAACACCATTAACTTGCAAATATGGAGTATAAGGTAACAATATATATCATACCATAGCAAGGAGCCAAGGTAACAAGAAAGACCAACATTGAAGTAATGTTGAAAAAGACACTAATTCCATCCAAATTCCATAATACAGGATTAGCTGTTTAAAATAAAGCATTTTCTTTTGTATTGTCTCTGCAAATGCTCAATCAGAAAAAGTTAATCAGAATTGTCACCAGGTGATAATCCCACAAACCAAGTAGGCAGATTTTTTTTATCACTAACGACAGATCAATTCGAACTTTTGCATATCATCATTGTAAACGGGGTAAATCTTTTTTTAGTTGGAACTGGCATGCAAACAGAAACAACATCAGAAATGTGATGCCCTGTTAGGCTGTCATGCCCTAGGTTACGTAGAATCTGAAATTTTTGTGCCTTGCTAAAGAAAGTAAGACTGTCCATTTTCAACTAAATAGTATCAAAGTAGTGTTCTTAAATTATTTTTGAGTTTTAACCAAATTATCAAACATAGTAGCAATCTGGCAGAGTATTTCTAGTAGAAAGCATATACATGAGTTGATTAGAAAATAAATTAGAATCAGCCAATGCAATCTCTTCCAAAAACGATATATATTTGGTCATTTTTCTGACCAGACTAACCATGGCTAGCATATTTGCATGCACTGTAAATTTCATATTGCTTTTGAGCTTGCCTGTACAGTATGTGCTATCAAATACAACAAAAAAAATAGTGAAAGAGTATATTAGGATGGCTTGATATGCACAATGAGGGATGACGCCTGAAGCTGGACCAACTGCCTGCTTATCACATGACCCTCCCTCTTTTTCTGTCTTTTTTCTGCAGCTCCTCATCTTTTTTTATTTGCTGACATGGTAAACTATTATAATCCTCCAAAAAGAACTCTAGCTCCATTCAAATCAGTTTCACCATTCCACAAAGACAAAAATGATCAGCACTTCAATTCTCCAAAATATCAAGCAGAAAAGCCGCTTTGTTGCAAAAGCAATAATGAGAAAGAATGGTAGCCTCACCAGTTACCAGTTTGTCATTAACGACCCAGGATATCAAAGAGAAGGAAGCAGCTTTGTTGCCACAATGAAACTGTACTGATACTGATTATCTTGGAGAGTGAGGATTCAGGTTAGCTAATGATGATTCTATTTATCCACTTGCTTGCAGTCACCTGATTGCCACCAAAAATCAAAAGCTAAGTGAAGGTGTAAAGAATAATTAATATATCATCAGGTATATTATTCTTATCGCTGCTTAGTAACGTACATAACGTAGCTTAATGGCTCAAAAGTTTTCCTGGCCAGACTACTCATGTATGTAGAGATCTGTCCAAAACAAATCTCTTGAGTTGTGTGCAGACAGAGTAAAAAATATATGAAGTCTAAACAGCAAGCAACATCTACATCTGAAAATATGAAGCACTAATCATCTGAGCTATAATATCAAATGTTAAAATTATCAAGTGAATTAAATTTATTGAGTTACTGACAATAATGAAAAAACTGTTAAGCAAAGCGTCAAAATTTCAGAGTGCATGCTATACCCATGCTGCAGGAAGAGAGCATCGTTGCTCTTGTTGAACCCAACGATAGAACACAAGAAGAATCAAGATTCAGAGTGTATACTATACCTGGTTCTGTGTCGGGTGGACGTCAGCCGCGGCGGAGACAAGGGTAGGCAGCGCCGGCGGCGAAGCGGAGGTGGAGAGGCAAGCTGACCGAAAGCAGCAGGGACAGGGTGTTAGATGAAGAGATATGATCGATGGCCTACATCCAGAGATGCTTCGAGAAGGATCACATGAGATAATACTGATGAGTAGATAGGTTATCTTATCTATTAGTTCTGTTACATAGTTTGTTATCACATGTAGAGATATTCCCTGTAATCTCGCTATAGAGAGGCTCATCTCCTATATTTCTGTAAGGCCACGGCAGAGGCTGTTTCTGCCATACATTAACGCGTAAGCGACACACGGATATGGTGCGATTGTTTTCGGCTACAACTCACATGGTATCAGAGCTTTGATCCATCTAGTGGCGACAGGCATGGTGGCGTCGTCATCTTCCAATGCATCTGCCAGTCCTCTCCAAGGGCACCCAGAATCTGAGAAACTTGGGAAGACAAACTATGCGTTGTGGAAGGCACAGATCGGTGCCACCTTGCATGGTGCGTGGCTTCAAGGTCATCTAACCAGAGCAACGAAGCAACCACAAGCAGAGCTCACCATCGTCACCGATGGCAAGTCGGAGAAGAAGATGAATCAGGCTGATGAAGATTGGGAAGCCTCAGATCAGCAGGTCTTGGGCTACCTCCTCTCGTCTCTATCAAGGGACGTGCTGATGCAAGTCACGACGTGCGAAACAGCGGCCAAAGTGTGCAATATCATCGAGCAGATGTACTCAACTCACACTCAAGCACGTTCGATCAATTCTCGAATAGTGCTGACCAATACCAAGAAGGGAAACCTCTCTATCCCTGAATACTTCGCCAAGATGAGAGCGTTAGGCCATGAGATGTCGGTTGGCACGTCCGATCGATGAAGAAAACCTCATCCAGTACATCATCACTGGATTGGGAGAAGATTACAGTGAAGTGGTCTCAGCTATATGCACACGGCCTGAGCCCATGACGATGGGAGAACTGTATTCTCAAGTTCTCAATTATGAAGCCTGAGTTGCTCTCTATCGGGGAACTCAGGAGGGATCCGCCAATCTTGCAAATCGAGGAAATAACAATGGAGGCAGCAATGGTGGAGGCCACGGCGGTGGCGCTGCCAATCGAGGTGCGCCGCGAGGCCGAGGTCGTGGGAACGGCAACGGCAGTTGCGGGCATGGGCGCACACCAGGAGGTCCAGATCGACGCCCTACATGTCAAGTGTGCTTCAAACGTGGCCACACCACCGCGGAATGCTGGTACAGGTATGATGAAGATTATGTGCCTCAAAGCATGTTGCAACTGCGATGGCCGATTCCTCCTATGGAATCGATACCAATTTGTATGTTGATACTGGTGCAACCGATCACATCATGGGAGAGCTGGACAAACTCACTGTGAAGGAGAAATACAATGGCAATGATCAGATTCACACCGCAAATGAAGCAGGTATGGATATAAGTCATGTTGGTGATACTACTGTTCATACCCCCAATAGTCATAATATCCATCTTTAAAATGTTTTATATGTTCCACAAGCCAAGAAAAATCTTATCTCAGTACATTGTTTGGTTTCTGATAACTCTGCCTTTCTTGAACTTCACCGTGATTATTTTTCTATCAAGGATCAGCTCACCAAGAAAACTCTCCTTAGAGGAAGGTCATGGCGCAGGCTTTATCCCCTTCCAAATTCATCCTTGAAGCAAGTCCATAAAGCTCCCCTTGGCCCGGTAGCATAGTCGTCTTGGTCATCCCTCTTCTTCCGTTGTTAAACAAGTAGTCAATAAACATAATCTCCCTTGTTTACAGTCGTCACATGAGTCAGTCTGTAATGCTTATCAACAAGCAAAGAGTCATCAATTTCCCTTTCCTGTATCATCTAGTGTTTCTAAGCATCCCTTGGAACTTATATTTTCTAATGTATGGGGTCCTGCTCTAGGGAGAAAGAAATACATGTTAGTTCTATTGATGATTTTAGCAAATTTACCTGGATATATCTTTTGCATCATAAGTCACAAGTATTTGAGAAGTTTCAAGAATTCCATGTCATGGTAGAAAGAATGTTTTATAAAAAAAATTCTATCTGTGCAGATTGACTGGGGGGTGAATACCAAGCTCTTAATTCCTTCTTTACAAAAATTGGCATTGTTCATCATGTCTCTTGTCCTCACACTCATCAACAGAATGGGTCTGCGGAGAAGAAACACCGTCACGTCGTAGAAGTTGGCCTCTCACTTCTATCTCATGCCGCTATGCCACTCAAATTCTGGGATGAAGCTTTCCAAGCTGCCACATTCCTAATCAATCGAGTACCTAGTAAAGTTATTCAAAACAATAGTCCTCTAGAGACACTCTTTCATCAAAAACCAGATTATAATTCCTTGAGAACCTTTGGTTGTGCATGTTGGCCCAACCTTCGTCCATATAACAATCATAAACTCCAGTTCCACTCCAAGCGTTGTGTTTTTCTTGGTTTTAGCAATATGCACAAAGGCTTCAAGTGTTTAGAAATCTCCTCTGTCCATGTATATATTTCTAGAGATGTGGTGTTTGATGAAACAATTTTTCCTTTCTCGGAATTACATGCCAATGCAGGGGTCGACTTCAGTCGGAAATCCTTCTCTTGTCACCATCTCTATTTTCTCCATCACGACCTAGTGGGGATGACCAGTTAGTTAATCCTGTGACTAATCCATTGCCTAATTTTTTATATAATGAAACTGATGAGTTAAATCCAGATGGTGCAGAGACCACGGCCACTGAAAATCCATAGGACACTGATTTTGGTGCTGATCCGAATGGCTGCATGTCATCTTATGCAGCAGATCATGCTTCACCTGTGCACAGCCCGTCAGATGGTGACATGTGGCATGGACCACACCCTGATCAATCCCGTGGTGACACGTGGGTGCCAATGACGGAAGTGTGCGTGCCTGCGCGGGCTCCTGTCTTGTCGTTGCGTCATGCGTCAGGGGGACAGATCGATTGCAATTGTCGTTGTCGCCGAGCACATCACCAGAACAGCAGGCGGCTGCGTCCGACGTGATAGCATATGATACTAATAACTCAAATACCCTACATGATGATGATGATGCAGGTACAGCAAGAAAACAGATGACTGACAAATAGTAGATGGCTGAAGCTGCGGTAGTACCTGCCAGACCTCACACCAGGTTGCAAAGTGGTATTCACAAGGCAAAGTTATATACTAATAGAACTATTAAATATGGTTGCTTTACTACCTCTAGAGAACCTAGTATGACCTATAACCTTTGAAAGATAAGAATTGGAAGCTAGCAATGGATGTTGAATATGATGCTTTAGTTAAAAATAAAACATGGCACCTAGTTCCATCACAGAGAGGGAATAATGTCATTGGTTGTAAATGGGTTTATAAAATCAAGAGAAAAGCTGACGGTACCCTAGACAGATATAAAGCTCGTTTAGTTGCCAAGGGATTCAAGCAAAGATACGGAATAGATTATGAAGATAGCTTCAGCCCAGTAGTCAAAGCTGCTACAATTGGAATAATTCTATCTATAGCAGTGTCTAGAGGTTAGAGTCTCAGACAATTAGATGTACAGAATGCATTTCTGCATGGGTACTTAGAGGAGGAAGTATATATGCAACAACCTCCTGGGTGTGAGGATCCTACAAAACCACACTATATATGCAAACTAGACAAAGCTCTGTATGGACTAAAGCAAGCTCCAAGAGCATGGTTTGCTAGATTGAGTAAGAAAATAACTGAACTTGGTTTTAGTGGTTCAAAGGTTGACACATCACTGTTCTTCTTAAATAGAGGAAATATAACTATATTTGTTCTGGTTTATGTTGTTGACATAATTGTAGCCAGTTCTTCAGAGAGGGCAACAATGACATTGCTACAGGATTTAAAAGAGGAGTTTGCACTAAAGGACCTAGGAGAACTATATTATTCTGTTGGAATAGAGGTGAGTAAAGTCCACAATGGTATTGCATTGACACAAGATAAATATGCTGCAGATTTGTTAAAGAGAGTTGGTATGTTGAATTGCAAACCAGCCACTACACCTCTGTCTGTAAGTGAAAAACTTTCACTTAATGAAGGTTCATTATTGGGTCCTAATGATGCAACGCTCTATAGAAGTATAGTTGGAGCTCTGCAGTATTTAACTCTTACTAGACCAAATTTAGCCTTCTCTGTCAACAAGGTCTGTCAATTTCTACATGCTCCTACCACTATACATTGGGCTGCAGTAAGGAGAATACTTAGATATATAAAACAGTGTACAAGGGTAGGACTTAAAATACATAGATCGGGATCTACTCTTGTTAGTGGTTTTTCATATGCAGATTGGGCTAGCAGTCTAGATGATAGGAGATCTACAGGTGGGTTTGCTGTCTTCTTGGGTTCTAATCTAGTATCCTGGAGTGCTAGAAAGTAGGCCACTGTGTCAAGGTCAAGCACAGAATCAGAATATATGGCATTTGCCAATGCTACAGCAGAAATCATGTGGGCACAAACGTTGCTTGCTGAACTAGGAGTCAAAAGTCCTCAAGCAGCTAAGATATGATGTGACAATCTTGGTGCAAAATATTTGTCAGCCAATCTAGTCTTCCATGCAAGAACAAAGAAATATAGAAGTTGACTACCACTTTGTCAGAGAACGGGTAAGTCGTAAACTTTTAGAAATTGACTTTGTTTTATCAGGTGATCAAGTTGCAGATGGGTTCACCAAACCATTGTCAGTTCGGCTGCTAGAGAACTTTAAGAGCAATCCTAACCTCATGAGGTTACGATTGAGAGAGGGTGTTAGATGAAGAGATATGATCGATGGCATACATCCAGAGATGCTTCGGGAATAATCACATGAGATAATACTGATGAGTAGATAGGTTATCTTATCTATTAGTTTTGTTAGATAGTTTTTTTATCACATGTAGAGATATTCCCTGTAATCTCACCATGGAGAGGCTCATCTCCTACATTTCTGTAAGGCCACGGCAGAGGCTGTTTTTGCCATATATTAACACGTAAGGGACGCACGGATATGGTGCAATCGTTTCCTGCTACAACTCACACAGGGGTCAACAGTGGCAGGATGCCCTCTAGCGGGGAATGGGGAGGGAGAGGTGGAGGTACGCGACGTGGACTTGCAGCAGGCACCAGCTTGTGGCTTCACATGTAGGGGTTCCTACTAGGAAACTGTGTGGTGGGCTACAATGGAAATGGGCGGTGACATACGGTAGCAACCACCACGAGATTGATTGCTTCGGCAAATTGAGAAACGAACAGGGAGGAGAAGAGGGCATTGTCTAATCTAAGAGAGAGGAAGAATAGGAGATGGGATGGAAAGAGGGCGACGATGGCTATGGACGGAATGGAGATGGCAGATGAGGATACGGTAGAAGGAGGCAGTGCTTGATGAAGACGATGGATATGCGCGCCGTCTGGCGGACGAGAGGCGGAGATGAGGGGGAACGAGAGGTGCGAGGGACTGAAGGTTCGATAGAGATGTCGCCATCGGCGAAATTGGGACGGAGGGGATTGCGGAGACATGGTGGAGAGCGGATGGGAGAGAAGCCGGTGGATGCGTGCACGAAGGGGGGTTGCGATGTGATGGGAGGCGTCGCTGGACGCAGAAAAGGTTAGTGTTGACGAAAAATCTGTGTCCAGCCGATAGTGCCAAATCTGCATTGACGCGAACCGTGTTGAAACACACGAAGGACTGGGAGATCTGCTTAGCTCCAATGCAGGTCCTAAACCTTGATGAGATGCGGGCGTACCAGCCAGTTTGATCCTGCAACTGACAAGATATATAAATTGACAATCAAATAGCCGATCGGCTGATAAGCCGATGAAGCAATACTAGCCAATGTAGCAATACTAGCCGATGTCGATAGGAATTTGATCAATCGGCTATATGTCCGATGTAGATTCTTACACTTGGACAAATGATATAAAAGCAATCGGACAAGCAGTAAGAACTTGTAATAATACAACAATATAATCAAATAGAAACCAATCGACCAATAATGATACGATAGAATAAATGTTGATCCGATGGTTAAGGCATACATCGGCTGGAGATCCAATGTCGTTAAATCCAAATGATTAGATAATCAGTGAAACCATTGTTGCGATCGGCTAAAACCAACTTATATATAATCCTTATAAGCCGATGCAACGTCTAGATAACTCATCGACTGAAACCCCAATGAAACCCTTATCGGCAATCAAAGAGCAAGCTAGTTCTTACAATTCCAAGTACGACTTAGTAGGTCAAACCCAATTGATATAGCACTAAGTATGAAAGAAAGTATAAGGTCTAGACAATTGAGCCTTTGATTGATTTTCAAGGTGGCCATGTGTTAAATTTAACCAAGACAGTAAAGCCATCAAAGAGAAATTTAACACATCAGATAAGATCGGCTACCCTTCGATAAAACATTAGCATGAACCTATCGGCTTAACAAGACCTGGATTATCAACAACAATCTAGTAGGTCGAACCCAACCGATGCAGCACAAGATTATATATAATAATCTAATGCTCGATAAACTGATAGATCTGTCTAATGTGATAGATATAACAAATCTATCTAAAGCATCATTGTGATTGTAGAGAAATATCGGCTAAGACAGAAGATCAGACCTAACCGAGATAGTCCTAGCTAAACCGATGCGTCTCTAAACACAATGCTATTAAAGATAGAATCGAAATATCAAGTAGGCAAATATATCAACCGAACCAAAGCGATCCAAGAGGTCGAAGAGATACAGCCTTGAACAATACCAATGTAGCCAATACATTTACCGGGGCCGGCGGAACATAGGACTTACCCCTTCGTCAGAGATCGAAAGCCGATGCAGCCCCGCGTCAGGTGCCAAGTTCCGCCGGTAGATAAGTAAAACCTCGGAAAAGAGGGTAGCGATGCGCCGAGAGTAGTTGTATTGATCGAGAGATATTACATGGACCCCAGGTGTACATATTTATACCCATGGGTAGATACTAGTCCTTATTGGACAAAACACGAACTTTCCTAAAGATAAAGTAAAAGATACAAGTCCTGATCAGACTCTAAACAATCTTTCCTAAAATAAAAGAAAACTAACTGACTCTGCTTAATTAATAGATAAATTGCCATGCCGCATCCTCCTTGAACCTGGCCTCTTCTGGATAATCTTCCTTTAATTGAATAATTTCCTTAACCGAATCTGCTAAGAATCCGACTACTGGCAAGTGATAATTCCCATCGGCCGATTCCAGGACTCTGAAGTCGATACTAATTCTAGGCCGATGATGACTTCGGGCTTTACCAAAGTTTGGCGTTAACAGTTAGGTACGTAGATGCGGAGAGAAACATGTGGCTGCCTATTGATCCGAACCGTTGGATTTGAAGATCAAACAATCCATATTCCGCGTGTCTGTTAGGGTTGGAGTCACCGTCACCACTATGCTTTTTTAAGCAGTATAGATTGGTGTAACTAAAGGACCAATGAAATTGACCTACCAAGCATTTTCCTATCCTATCCATACCAACTCTTATATAAACTTTTCTCAAAAAGTAACTCTTATATATGGTTACAAACTTTCAGTCATACTATGTGGCAAACATTGCCATGTAAACTATTGGACTTGTTTAGTTAACATTCCCATATATGGGGCTTGCTTAGTTCTTTGGTGGGCTATGTTTGAAACAATTTTTTGCGCAGATTATTGAGATGGATTGTTCACTTCATTAACATGATAAATTAATGTTTAGAATAAGTGGTCTAAACAATGCTCTAGATAAAATATTTTTAAGAAAACATATTTTTAGAAGTATAAAGCACATAATCCGTGATAAGAAAAAAAGTAAAAAAGACACATGGCAATTTCATATTTAATCCCGAAATAAGTTCACCTGACGTCCCTCAACTTTACGGCAAGTCTGTCTGAATTCCCCAATCCCCAAGCTCAGAAATCTGTACCCCTCAACTATCACAAATCGTGCAAAATAGGTCCCGAGGCAGTATAGACCCAATTTACCCCCCGTTTTGCTGACGTGGAATATGGTGGGCCCCACATGTCAGTGTGCCATTGAGGCGTTTACATGGAGTCATCTCTCTCGTTGGGCTGGCGCGAGTTTTTCCCCTTCTCCCTCTCTTCGAAAACCCTAGGTTAGGCATCAAGTGGCGACGACAGCGAGAAGAGGAGTGCAGGCGAGGCGATGGCAAGTTTGTATAGTGAATGCTCTTTGGCTTCCTCCCATGCCACCAATCATGCTCTCATCCTGCCTCGCGTTGGACCCTTTGATTACTAGCCGGTAGTGATGTGCGGGTGTGGTGTGAAAGCGGCGCGGTGGATCTCATGGAGCATCGACAACCCATGTCATCGATACTACAGATGTCGCAATCGGGTTAGTGTTTTCGATTTGCTTGTTTGGTTGTTTTTGTGGGAGCTGGGATTTAGCTTGTGGTGAATTTTGTTGCCTAAAATTTTAGGGTGTCAGTTGCAATTTGTTTGATTGGTATGATCCCCCAGCTAGCAAATTCATGAGAGAGTTGTTGAATGATCTTCGAGATGTCGTGCTGTAGCTAATAAGGGAGAAGGCTGAGCTTGAGCTTACTGTTGAAGAACTGAGGCCGAAGGAAGAAGAGCAGTGCGCAGAGCTTACTGCAGCAAGGCACGGAATGGCAACTTTGAGGCTTGTGGCATCAGAGGATGAAGCCAAAATTGCTGGACTTGAGGCAATAAACAATAGGCTAGAGAAACAGAGATATGTGCTTGTAATGCTATTGCTGGCATTTGTGTTTATGCGGTTTGTTTTGCTGTTAGTTAAGAATTGAGCTATAATATGTTAGCAACAACTGAGCTGTAATTGTGGTTGTGGTACTGTCTGAAATTTCAGTGAATGCGGCAATATGTTCTTTTTTGTGTCCTGAAATTTGAGTGAATGCAGCAATATGTTCTTTTGTGTGTCTTGAAATTTGAGTGAATGCAGCAATATATTTGATTTGAGATGAGTCCAAATTTACTCAATGCATAAATCCAACTTAGTCAATGCTGAAAATTTGTAATGAATTGTGAAACATATTGCTCATCTGAGATTAAATATTTGACATAATTTGAAATGCCATCAAGTCTGATTGAAGATTCATTTAAGATGGGCTAAGAGCTTGCCGAAGCTACAAATATTACATGCCTAAGAGTTTGGCACACATATTACATGGCCATTAGTTAGCCATTGCATACACAGCACATGATATGCCCAAGAGTTTGGCAAAACATCACAAAATAGAGTCTCAAGTGTGTAGTATTACATCACAAAAGGGTTTTAGTCTAGCATTACATCACATAGTTGTAGGAACACATCACAGCTTGTCAGATTCCCATGGGGGAAGAAACATCAATGGATCAGGTGTTGATTTCTTTGGCTTGGCCCTAGCTGGTTATTGAGCTTGAACAAACACACTTGCTTTCCTAGAAGTGATCCTCACTAAAACACTTGTAGAGCTCTGAGAATGTGGCACTATGGCCTGGAGATTGACACTGGCTGAACCACCTTATTTTGTTGACACCCTTGCACCGGCTGCTACCTTCACCATTGAGCTGGTTTTGTTTGGTGCCTACAAGTAGAAGAAACAGTTATACCAGGTGAATGAGAGTAATTGTGATCAAGTGTTTAGTGTAGAAAATGATACAAACTATTTCGCAGGAGGTGATCTCCTCCTAGTCTGGCAAGCAGATGTGCTAGTACTGAGTTTAGTTGCCTTTCTTTTCCTGCTTTGGGCAATGCTGCTAGGTGTGTTTGATACCACTAAGTTGTTAGCTGCTTGTCAACATTGGCAGTTTGCTAAGAAGCTGATATGGTAGTTCCTGCATCAATGTACTTATGACAGCTTGATTTGTTATGCCCAGGCTGCTTACAAGTCCTGCACCTGATAATTGTTCCAAACTTCGACACCTTTGTTGGTTTAGCTGGTTCATTGGGCTCCCTTCTCCTCTCAATCCTAAGCCTTCCTGGCATCTTGATATACCCTGGAGCATTCAGTAGCTCTCTATCATCCTCTGGCCCACTGGACATGCCCTCAACTGGTTGTAGGCAATGTGCATAAGTCTTTATAAATTCTGTCGTTGAATAGCAGGGAGCAACTCACTCATCTAGTGTATTGGTCCTATAGAAGATGCAAGCTATAGCATGAGGGCATGGCAATCCTGACAGTCGCCAATATCTATATGAACACTCCTTGTCTAGTTGTATTGTGAACCTATGGTCATGGTGCTTCACTTCAAAATTGTCAGCCCTATTGCATATAGCATGGCAGAAAGCAGATTCATTAATGTAGACATTCAATTTTTTAAGTACACCAAGGCAAATGACAGTAGTCCATCTATCTGACAGTTTTCTTTGATAATTGATTCTAACCATTACTTTCCTTCTGATGGTCTCAAGCATTGTGATAATTGGGAAGAACCTAGCCTCTAGAATCCATTTGTTGAAAGATTTACAAATGTTGTTATCAACTGAATCATAGTTAGAACCTAAACTTGAACCAGGCCCTACTCCAATGCTCTGGATGTGTGTTCAAGATGGCTTGAGCTCCAGCTAGGGTAAGTTGTGCCAGCTTTGCCCTAGCCAAGTTGAATAGTATTCTACAGGGAGCCTTCGCATATTTCTAAATTTTTTTTTCTGAAACTCTTTGTCACTGAAGTGCCTCTCTTCCAGTTGGCATAGATATGCCTAACACAGTTCCTGTGTTCAGCTTCGGGGGCCCAGTTGGAGACAGTATTAACAATTCCCTGCAATGAGAAATATACAAACACAGTATGAGAATGACATCATTTAATACAATTGGTTGATTGTTGAATTAAAGTGTACTGGAGATTAGGTATTACCTTTCATTGGTCAGAAATAAACACCTATCCAGTTTCATCACCAATCTTCAGATCACTACATAGTAGGTCACAAAACCAGTCCCACTTTTTATTGATTTCCTTGTAGACCATTGCCGATGCTATTGGGTACATCTGATTGTTGGCATCCCTTCCTATAGCACATAAGAGCTCTCCACTTGTGGATCCCTTGAAGAAACACCCATCAAGTCCTATCACCTTCCTGCAACCAGCCATAAAGCCTTGCTTGCATGCATTTAGGCATATATATAATTCTCTTGAAAACTGGCGGTTTAACTCCTATCACTTTGTTGATGACCACAGTACTACCAGGGTTGCTCCTAAGCAGTTCTTGTTGGTAATTGTACAACCTCTGGTACTGTCCCTTGGTTACATCAAATGCTTCTTCATCACAAGTGACTTGGCCCTCTTTAGTTTTGAAATTGAAGCATCAACAAACATTTTTTCTTGAACTGTTGCCTTCATATGGGATAGTGGCCATCCAGGATTAGCAACAATAAACTTCCCATACTTCTCTGCAATCCTAACAGAAGACACATCTTACTATCTCTTCTTGGTGGACAGGCATGCAGGTTCTCATAGGTTGCAATCTGCCAACTGTCACTCCTTGTAGTTTTTGACAGCAGACAAACCCAAGGGCATGTAGCCCAATCACACTTTGCCCTCTCCCTCTTCTGATCATTTTTGATGAAGTTGATCACCTTTCTCTGAGCCAAAGCATATTCTATGGCTATTTTCTTGAACTATATTTTGGAACTGAATTTCATTCGTAACTCAAAAATAGAAACACCTGGTTGCTTCTTGAACCTTGGAAACTTGCTCTTTTTTTAACAACCTCACTATCAGTGCCAATCTTGATTCCTCATCATCACTCTCAGCATAGGGGGTGTCATTTCCATCTGCTTCAACCCCACTATGCATAGCAGGCTTACTTTTATACCCCTCAAAGACCACATCATCCAGGTCATGAACCTTTATAGTCTTCATCTTTCTCTTGACCTCTTTGTAATGACTCTCTATCTCCCTAGCCTCATTATCATCATCAGATGGACAATCATCTCCAACTATGTAATCACTGTCATCCTCACTGTCATATGGCATCACAATGGCCAGAGGTCACAATCACTAGCATTTTTTCACCAGTATTAGCATCTTCTTGCACTGCTTTGCCCTTTACTTTTAATCTCATCTCATCAGCGCCATTAGATTCTTCTTCCATAGCTTTGCCCTTGCCTTTGGCTCTAAGCTTGCCATCCTTATCCCCCTGATCCTCAAATTCTTCATCTATATCCAATTCCATTTCAGCCTCATAATCACTGTCTTCATCTAAACCCTCAGACACATCAATAACAATAGGCTCCTCAGCATACACCTCAGCCACACCACCCTCACTAATACAATTAGACATGAACTCACAGACTTTATCATCCACCAATAAACATAGTCCTGAGCCCAAATCTTTCGCTGGGAATAGCCAATGCAATAATGTCCCCTCAACAACTTTGCAATGGTCGCGCAGGTGTCCAATTATTTCAGGAAGTGAAACCTTCTCTCTGTCTATGTATGACATTACTTCCCTCCCACCACAATAATGTTTCTTTCTACCTCTATTGATAAATTCTCCATTGAAATGAAACCTTACTGCAAGAGTGCCTAAGAGATCCATAATTCCACTTCTCAACTATCCTACATGCAGATTAACAATAAAAAATTAAGCACTTGTTTACTACACTATTAAAATACAGTACGTCCAGATCCTTACTACCACCTTGTCACCTAACACACTAATAAAAAGGGCTACCCAGATCATCAAACAATCTAAATCCACATGCACAATGACAATAAACTAGTCTACATCCACACTGAAACCCACAAAAGAAAGAAATCTACCACATTTTAAAACTTCCCCCAAATCGAATGAAATGCCGAGCACAGAAGAAACTTACCAGGGTTGAATATGCCCTGCAAATCGATGAGCATAACCCCCGTCGCTACCGGCGCGCCTAACTTATCACTGCCTTCAATCTCGCCCTCCCTCCGAGTCGCCTCTGCTCTAGGGTTTTGACAGAGCAAGAATGGGGAAAAGAGAGATGGAGTAGGTACATGAGCGCGTCTGCTTTAACTCCATGTAATAATGCCTCAACGACGCACTGACATGTGGGGTCCATCGTATGCCACATCAGCGAAACCGGGGGTAAATTGGGTCTACACTACCTCAGGACCTATTTTTCACAGTTTGTGATAGTTGAGGGGTAGAAATTTTTAGTATTAGGGATAGGGGACCTCAGACAGACTTGCCGTAAAGTTGAGAGACGTCAGGTGAACTTATTCCTTTAATCCCCACTCTTGACAAGGTCTCGCTTGGTTGATTAGACCTCTCAAACTGAGCCCAATAAGAGTTTTGGCTTGGGCATAGTCAGAAGTGAATTAGGCTTTTTTCTAGTTAGAACATGGTTTGTCTATTGTCACCCCATGCATGAGTCAAGAACAATCTATTGTCACCCCATGCATGAGTCAAGAACAACTCCCTAATTCAAGTATTGCATGGCTAAGGGAGATGATGGATAACATGTACTACTACTTCTACCACTGAGTACGAAGATAATGATCATGCACTTAACAATGAAGGTGCTTAAGTTGTCAACCGAAGTGACATAAACTATCAACTTTACAAGAATTTCAAATAGGCCTATGGACTATGCATCAAGCCTTTACAACAGCCTAATTGTGTAAGCTGCATACTCTTCACCTTAAAATAAATAAATATAGTATCGTGACACATCTTGTTCTAGCTTTGTTTTATTTAGGACAAAAGAAACAATGTTCACCATAGCAATTAGGTTGAGTTCGTTTACGAGTGTTTCCAACATCTCTTTTTTTCGCGCGCATGTTTCCCAAACTACTAAACCGTGTGTTTTTTACAAAAAAATTCTAGTTGCGTTAAAAAATCATATTAACCCATTTTTTAATTTTTTAGCTAATACTTAATTAATCGTGTGTTAATCTATCGCTCCGTTTTTCATGTCAAAAAGTGAGGGTTCCCAACCCCACTCAAGAGCACAGCCTTAGCAACTTGTTAGGGCAAAGGCAATAGAAAAAACGACTGCTTACTCTAATCCTTGTACACGTCATTTGGGCAACTTAATAGATAATAAATATAATAGTTCTCTTCACATCTACTGCAGCACTCATATCAATTATGGTTTAATTACTTCTCTTACTCCTTTCTAGCTGCAGTAGATGTGATTAAACCTTGATTGATATGAGTGCTGTAATAGATACGAAGAGACAACTATTATATTTATTATCTATTAGGTTGTCCTAAATAACATATACAAGGAAGGGTTAGAGCAAGCAGTCGTCTTTTCTATTGCCCTTGCCCTTACTCCTTTCTAGCTTTTCTCTTTTCTCCAAGCCAATCAGGGAAGATTATTCACGCCAATTTTTTGGTTAGTCGATGGTGCTGTCGATAGGAAGACGCCAAGCTGGCGATAGGAGCATTGGCGCCCGTGCATAACCGTCGATGGATTAAATCGACGACGTTTCTCTCTCATGGTACTCTCTCTCCGCCACCTAGGTATAAAAACCAACGTAAGCTTACTATTAGTCAGTAATTTCTCGTTATTGTGTAAACCCACAGCTCGCAAACTGACTACCCCACAATTATCCCACAAGGTCATAACACCATATTGCTCAAAGAACCCGGTGTACTGTTTATCGTCACTGACTTACTGGGCCCACTCTCTGACGACCCCTCGGTCCTCCTGCACCCACCCCCCACCTCCTCTACCCTCCTAGTACACAGTCTCGCCTCGTCCTCCCCTACCTCCTCAATCCCGATCGCTTCCTTCCTGGATCTCGCCGCGAGCTCCACGGGCTAGCGCGGCGGCTTCGGCGATGCCTGCCGCGGCAGTCTCCGTTGGCGCGGCCGACGCCGAGGAGCTGTTCCGCACGAGGCGCATCCCGGAGATCCGCGCGGCGGAGGGCGCCACGCGCCGCGAGATCTCCGCCAAGGAGGAGGAGCTCCGCCAGCTCGTCGGCCGCAGCTACCGCGACCTCCTCGACTCCGCGGATTCGATACTCCTCATCAAGCAGTCCTCCGACGCCATCTCCGGCAACCTCTCCCGCATCTCCGACTCCCTCGCGTCGCTCGCGCCGCCCCCGGAGGCCCCCGCCGGGGGCGTCGCCGGCGCCGGCGCCGCATCGCCTTCCCCGTCCGGCGGGCGGGTCCGGCTCTACGCGTCGGCGGCGCGCGCGAAGTACCTCGTCGACACCCCCGAGCACATCTGGGGGCGGCTCGACGAGGGCCTACTCCTGGAGGCCGCGGGGCGGTACGTGCGGGCGCAGGTGGTGCACGGCGTGCTCTCCCGCGACGCCGCGGCGGCCGCGCGGTTCCCGCTGCTCGCGCACCAGGCGCAGCTGGTGGAGGCGTTCCGGCCCCAGATCGCGCAGCGCGCTCGCGAGCGCCTCGCCGACCGCCGCCTCTCCGTCGCCGCCCACGCCGACGCGCTCGCGGCCGCTGCCTCAATCGATGCACCGTCGCTCACCCCGATCCAGGCACTCCAACTCTTCCTCTCCTCCCGCCGCGCCTGGATCTCCCAAGCCCTAACCGCCCTTGCCTCCGATCTGACCTCCTACGCTTCCGTACTGTGCGATGTCGCCAAGATCGTTCGTGTCACGCTGGGCCACGTCGGGCAGTTGTTTGTGCTTGCGCTCAATGATTTGCCGCTGTTTTTCAAGACGGTGCTCGATTTGCCGCCCCCTTCGCAGCTGTTCGGTGGCATTCCAGACCCTGTCGAGGAGACACGGTTGTGGAAAGAACACTGGGATCAGCTTGAGGCCACCATGGTGCTACTTGAGCCAGATGCTGTCGCACGGACTTGTACAGATTGGCTGAAGGGATGCTGTGATGAGATTTTTGGTGTGATTGCTGGAGGGCAAAGGCTAGTTGATGCCATTGAGAGTGGGGAAGGACTTGGATCAGTACAAAGACTTGTGCGGGAGGCACTAGATGGGAGGGAAGGACTGGAACGGAGTCTGGAGCAGTGGCTGAAGAGTGTGTTTGGATCAGAGATTGAATCACCATGGGATCAGATCCGAGGCCTGATCTTGAAGGAAGGGAAGGACATTTTTGAGGATTGGATGGAGGAAGCCTTTGTGCAACGGATGAAAGACATTGTGCACTCGGAATTTGGCAGCTTGGATGATAGTGTAAATATTAAGAAATCAATTGATGGTATTGGTGCCAATGCTGATCCAAAGGATGCTGGTGATTTCCTGGTGTATTTGCGGAAAGTTTCAACTGGAGGTGGTGTCTGGTTCTCTGAGTCTAAGATCAAGAAAGGTGGAATTTTGGCACATTTGAAACCGATTGCTGATGAAAATGACTTCCACAGCTGCCTTACCTCATATTTTGGGCCAGAAGTTAGTCGCATCAGGAATGCAATTGACAGCAAATGCAAGACTATCCTTGAGGATCTGTTAAGTTTTGTGGACTCACACAATTCTGCTCCCAGATTGAAGGAGCTGGTGCCATACCTCCAGGAGAAATGCTATAAGACCATCTCTGGAATACTGAATGGATTGGAAGCTGAGCTTGGAAAATTGTCTGCTTCCTTGAGAACCAAAAAAGGGGAGAGCAACATGCTTGCAGCATCTGTTATCGTGGAGAGATCTCTCTTCATTGGCCGCCTCATGTTTGCATTGAGATACCACTCGAGTCATGTACCCTTGATCCTAGGATCCCCAAGGCAGTGGGTAAAGGAGGCTGGTGGTGCAGCATTTATGACATTATCATCGCCCTCACCAAGACATTCAAGAGCATCGTTTGATGCAGCGATGCCTTTTACCCCCAGGAGGCACACATTTGACAGCCCAAGGAGTCCTGGAAGGCAATTTTCTGACAATCCCAGAAGACAAACTATTGCTGCTGCTGCTTCCCTCTTTGGTGCTGATGATAGCTCCAATCCCAGACTTGATGAACTAAACAAGACCTTACAGGCACTCTGCATTGCAGCCCATGGCTTGTGGATAACATGGTTGTCCACTGAATTATCACACCTTCTCTCATACGACCTCAACAAAGATGATTCATTGTCCTCATCAACCCCTTTACGGGTACGCTCCATGCCCCTCTTATCCTTCCAATTGTTATTGTGACCATTCTAAGTTCTTAATGTTGTTTCTGATTCTGTCCATGTTATTCATACTATCAATCGGGGATGCTTTTGTTTGTTAGGTAACAAAGACATCTGCTATATACAGCAACATTAATAACATAATGATGCAATCTGTAATAATTTTGGATCATGTTGGACATGACTGAGCAGCTAGAAGACATTTCTCTTTTATTAAATGCCCTTATGATTTATAAAGAACTTGCTGAATAAAATCGTGGGCCTGTAGAGTTTGTTTTGCCTATTGGAATGCCAATTTTGAAGTTATCTATTATAGGATGTTCGATAGAGCTATACATACTGCCTCACCTTTTCTAGAGTTGACCGAGCAGCTAACCCCAAGTTTTGACTCTAGCTTTTGTACTTGGATTTTTGTCTGTATTCAAATATTAAATTCTGACTATGGGTTTCAACGTTGATTTCTAGTCCTATCATGCTATTTTAATGCCAAAATAAACATGGCATGCTGATTGTCATAGACATGATATATGTGCCTTGTCAGGGATGGGAAGTCACAATCATCAAACAAGAGGAATCTACTGAGGGCCCCTTGGAGATGCAAATAGCACTTCCATCAATGCCTTCACTGTACATTATATCCTTTCTTTATCAAGCATGTTTGGAGATCCATAAAATTGGAGGGCACATCCTGGACAAATCTATATTGCAAAACTTTGCATGGGACTTGTTACAGAAGGTATGTTCTTTCATGACAACCTTTTCTTCTTTGAGGGGATGACGAGAGCTAATTGTGGTGCATGTTATAGGCTAAAACATTGGCCTGGAACTTCTAGCAAAGAATGGAAGAACCAAAGAATGTTTTATCATGCTATCTTCATGAAACACAACTAGCTATAGTTCACTTTCATGTGTACTTGCCTTTGTATAAATTTGACCATACCATAATGATGATCAACAATAGATACTATGAGGGAACCATTTGTTTATTTATGTTATATGTGCAATAGTTGCTATTGGCAAAATGTAATGACTATTCTACAATTCATTACTACTATGATTGATAGTAATTATAGAGTTACTACAAGTTAATCGAGCTTTTCAGCTTTTGTTGTTTTTCTTATAATCAACCATTGATTAAGCTGGGCACTATAGTCTTCAGTTTACCTGCATGCCTACAAAATAAATACCATGCCCTAATAATATAATGTCATGGACCAAATACCTCAATCCCTCGCCCTTCCAACTGTCATCAATATTTCAATTTTGAGAACTTCCGAGGAACTAGCTGTTGTATGTATTGCTTTCTTAACAATTATCTGTTTTGTCTACCTGCATTGATGAAGATTAGGAGAAAGTGTTCATTGTATGATTTAAAAGCCAATATAATCACTGAACCTAACAGCTACTTAAATTCGTGCAGGTTATCGATATCTATGAAAGCTTTTTGACATCAATCGAGTCTGGTAAATCTCTGGTTTCAGAAAAGGGGGTTCTGCAAATACTGCTTGATTTGCGCTTCATTGGCGATGTTCTGTCAGGAGGCAAAAGTTCTTCCACCAAAACTACTGAAACACAGAGAACACATGACTCTTTGCCAAGCGCCATTGCTAAGACTTCCTTCAGGAGAAAACAGTCACAATTGCAGGCAGATTCAGCTACCATAGAGCCTATAAACAAGCTGATCAATAAGTTCTCACAGAGATTGGATCCGATAGACTGGGCTACGTAAGCACTATCCTCTGTTTTACTTTGTTATACATATCACCACAATTCAATAGCTGAATGCATGATCAATAGTCTTTATAGACAAAAACCCCTGCTCCATATTTGTCCATGATGAAGCATTTGCCTATATTGAAACAGGTATGAACCATATCTGTGGGAGAATGAGAAGCAATCTTACAAGCGCTATGTTGTTCTTTTTGGCTTCTTAGTTCAACTGAATCACATGTATACTGGAACTGTGCAAAAGTTACCGACTAAATCAAATACAGATTCAAACATTATGAGGTGCTCCCAAGTCCCAAGATTCAAATACCTACCGATCAGGTAAATAATTCTTCAGACTGAGTACACATACATTTGATCATTGTATAATGCATATTTCTGTAATTAATCCATTAAGGTCATTAGGTTTAGACAGCTATGGTGTTTAAGTTCATGCTTAAAATACTTGATGAGATGATATTATTGGACAACCATATGTGATGTTTTTTGAGCCTGGTGTGAAAGTTGTTTTTTTAAAGAAACCTTTGTAAGTAGTGTTGGGTGGTTCTGATGAAAAGTTACACTAGTTTGTATATCTAATAGGTCTCATGTTCATATTTTTGCACTTGTAGTGCCCCAGCTCTGTCATCAAGAGCACACAAATCATCATTACAGTCAACATCCGATGATTCCACATCTAGAAGCCCTTGGAAATCATATTCAAATGGAGAAAGATCTACGGCACCAGAATTTGATGATAATGTGAGCCTTGGAGGTGCTGCTCCATTGCTCAAGTCATTTGTTACCCAAGTGAGTAACCTACTGCATATTTTTAGTTTACAAGTAATAGTGGATGTGCAAGGCACCTTTTTACAATATATATTTAAAAAGTAAAAAGGGGGGAAAGCAGTGCTTGCAAGGGCATGTTCATACATACACTGAGTTCAGAAACATGGCAAGGGTATGTCCAACACTATATTCAGATACATTCCATATCCACGTTCAGACAATAATATGGATCTTATAAGTACCTGGCAATCCAAGCCCATTGTTAAGTATGAACTTATATAATATGAATTCAGTATGAACTTGTAGAGATCAAATCCTAACCTTGAATGGTAATAGGTTGTTTACACAAATTGCAAGGACCAAGGTCAGACACTAAACTCAGAAAAACCTCTGCATCCTTTGGTGAATTTGTAAACTTATAATACTTGAGCTACAAGAATCCATAACATTAATCAGCTCACAGCATTATTAAAACATTGAACATCATTTAGATGCTTGTCCAAGTTCAGATTCTAAATTCAGATACTCCTACATCACAAGGGCAAGTCAGAAACTAATGTGCCAAATACTCAGACAATAATATAGGGAATGTTCAAACACTAATCTGGTAAATGTTCAGACATCTATGGTTCACACATATTGCAAGGACAAGTTAAGACACCAAATACAGAACATGGATAGCAGGTTTGAGGTCTTCTTTGTATAAAAAAAAAAGAAATTGTCATCAGCACGGCAGAAAAGCATAACATAATTTCTTTTGATTTTTGGACCACACAACATGAGATATGTTTGGCTATTTTTTGCTCCCAGGAAATTTGTACAGAAATTATAAACATTTGGCAATCAACCAGCAACAAAACCAAAATAAAAAATATACAATTTTAAAGACTGTCAGGAATTATTAACTTGGTACCTTACCAATAACTCACAAGGAAAATATGCATGTTTCTGTTCTGAATAGAAACAGTACATTACACTACACAGGTTTGTACATAATTCAAGACCAAATTCTTATTTCAGTATGTTGTCAACCAAGTTCTTACGCAATGCAAGCCCAAGTTCAAACCATGTAAAACTAAATTCAAATCAAATATAAAAGTTGTATGCCACACAACCACCATAGAGCCTCCTCATTTTGGTTAGAGCAACAGCAAACATGGCTTGGTAGATCTTCAGATAGCAGGCAAAATGAACTTGTTACAGTAATTGATTCAGTGGCAGACATGGTTTTTTGTTGGAGCAACAGCATAGTTCGGTACTTTGTAACATGAGGCAGAGAATGACAGTAGTAAATCAGAACACTAATTAATTGTAAAAAAGGACATGTATTTCTGATAAGTATGATCTAGCAGAGGGAATGATCAATGTACTTATTTAGAATGCAAAGTTCATATGGTTCAGAAATGGTCATTATCACTTTTTATTACATGTAGCATATATTGCAAATCTAAATATGGTTATGTACTTGTCAGAGGAAAGATAGAACTGAGAGGTCAAGCAATCTGTAAAGATGTAGACATTACCAATTTACCATTACATTATTTGCAGAATGTAGTTGAAGTCTCTAAGACCATGCAAATCTGAGATACAATCCAACTGGTAAATCGTAGATTTTAAAAAAGGAAATTGAACAAAGCACATTATCCATGTCCAAACTACTGAATAAGTCATGCGTGTGAAATCTGTACAGCAACAATTTAGACTTTTCTTATACATATAAAGGCAAATATAAATTCAGTAGGAACTTAGCAGTAGATTATAAGGAAAATGACCTATAACTCTTTGAATTGAGATTGGGCAGAGGGAACCATCAGCTTACGTAAGTAAATGCGAATTTCAGATAATTCACAAATAGTCAATACTACTGTGGTGTGCATGTGGCAAACCAGAACATTCAGGTAGATAATTTTGGGATGTTATATATGTACAAACATATGGATGTCAAATATTATTATGACAGGGAAATATGCTTAAGTAATGGCATCCTCCAAACCTGCAGTCGTGATTAACTTGCTCCACTTACGTGTCATGTGCATCACCTTACCTAATGCCATCTCCAAACCTGCAATCACGATTAACTTGCTCCACTGAAGTCATGTGTATCGCATTTGCCTAATTCCATCCTCCAAACCTGTGGTCAGAGGTGCAAAGAAGGAAAAGGAACGCCTATTAGCAGCTTGTGAGAATGGCTAGGATAATCCCAGATCAATGCCAGCATAAAAAAAATACATGTTATGCTAAAATTCTAGAACATCATGGAATGCATTTTGGTCGCGTGCCCCTGGGCAGAGGTTGGGGATATAGCACATCTTGTGCTTCAGAATAAAATACCTTCTGTATCTAAAAAAAGTTCATCTCTTTGGAGAATATATTTGTCCTTGGATCAACCCGAACCAAAATTCGAAGATTTTAATTTAGACAGTTACACTGTGAGGCAAGCGAGGAGAAAATCACCAAAATACTATCAATTCACCAGCGGCTCTGCAGCTACCAGCTGGGAGCATTTAACCCTTGGTAATGAAAAGGTAAACACTCAAATTCCTAGACAAGAAAAAGGCAGCTCCTATTCATAATCAGAACTGTTCCATTCCTTTACCCTTGCATACACTAAGTTGAGTATATCTAATAGGTTTATACTATGCAAACATATGCCTTTACCCTTGTTTGACCAGTGACCAGTAATCATAGTAAAAAATAGTAAAAACTAAAAGTAACGAAATAATCCCGCACATATGGATGTTACCTTTTTTGTTGTGCCTTTACCCTTGTTTGACCAGTGACCAGTAATCATAGTAAAAAATAGTAAAAACTAAAAGTAACGAAATAATCCCGCACATATGGATGTTACCTTTTTTGTTGTGCCTATGGAGTACATGAAATTAGGATATATCAACCAAAGGTCAATCAATGGTAAATAACAGAACAAAATCTCCTTGACCCTCCTCATAGGGCATCTTAAAGCTAAAAGCCATCTGATAAGTCAATTATGGCAGGTTTTTAGCATGCCTAGCTACCAAAATCAAATGGTGGAGTGCAGTATCACATTAAATCAGAAATTCACATTTACTTTTTTAGATTACTGAAAAAAAATATAGACCTTTCATGTGGATATTTCTAAATATGGATTCTAAATATTAATTCTTGATTGGCTGAACATCTTTTTTTTTTTTGGCATAAGCATGGTATTGGTAGGAAGTACTCAAAAGTTTACTTCATTTTAACACAAAAAAATTAATTATGGACCGAATATAGGTAGTTCCATGTCTTGATTAGTGTCACTTATCACTACTGCATAACATTTGTTTCAAGTCAACCAAATCCTTTATCGGTTATCTAGACGTTTGATTTTTGTTATAGTCCTTCATTGAGCAGGTGGAACTGAAAACATATACTCTATTTGTTTCTTTATGTTGATAGGCTGTTTTGTTGTCACCATCTGATGAAATATATCGATATGGAGCTTTGTGATGTGTTTTTTCCCTAATTCAATAGCAATGCTCAGCTCCATGTTACATCATTTATCAGGTTGGGAGCAAATTTGGGGAGAACACTTCAAGATGGGGGTCCATAATCTCTGATGGGCAGGTTGGCAAACTCAGCGACATTCTTCCTGGACCAGCAGCTGGGTTCTTCTCATCTTTCACATCTGGGGCCCGATATGATCCATAGTCACTGTTTAATCCTTGATCTTCACCCCATCCTATATGTTAATGCAAATTGACATGCGTGAATGCAAAACTGTCGATGGACAACATGATCTGCGCCATTGGATATCTGTTGCTTATAGAAGTATGCCACAGCTGGGAACCTGGGACTGCATAACTTGGCTCGACCTACAGCGCCCCTTAACATGTTACGTGATTGATCTGCAATGGAGAAGCTCAATCGGCGGCTCGCTAGTTCTGCCTATGTACACTACAGATATGGAAGGTGTCGCAATTTGGAGATTAAGGTGCGGTTTTGGTGTGTTTCATGCTTGCAGTTTTACAGGGTATATAGGGGAAGCAAGTGCAACTTACTACTGATGTTAGTACGCTCTTTGGGGGGGCTCAATCAAGTTGTGGATAGGCCACATGTATTCGTGCAAAAGAATTTTGGAGTCCATTCTTTCTTTCTTAATTTCTCTTTGTTTGGCTCGGAGGTTTGGAAGATGTTTTAGATTTGAACAGTCCTGAACCGCAGTGCAGCGATCATGGCTTTCAAAGCTTGAGGGTAAATTCACACATCTGAACAATTGAAAATATCAATAAAGCGTGTATCTTTTCCCTTAAAACCACCGAAGTTTAGCGTTCCATTTTCTTTGTGCCTGTCTACATGGAAACCCCAAACTTCTTTCTGTACATCACACGGTTACTGATTCTATGTTTTGTACCTAATTAACTAAAAGGCAGAAGGATCATGCTAATACATACGTAGGACCATGAAGAAAAATGCAGTGCGGCCAGCGTCAGAAATGAAGTGTGCTCAGCATCATTGCGTTGAGATGGTGGCTGAGATGTTCATGTTACAAACCGTTTTTGAGGAGGATGAGATGTTACTCGTAATATTAAGTGCGCGATGGTCTCGCCTGTGATATGAGCGCGATGGTCTCGCCTGTGATATGAGCCGTTGTCAAGGACGGCGAAGTCTTTGGATCGGAAAGGGTTTGCCCTATGCGTGGTGTATGCGGTGATACATGGACCATGGCTGTAACATACCCAAAATTCTAAATTTCAACTTTTGCATCTAAAATATTGAAAATGATTTTTGTGATTTAGAAACATTAATTTTTTCCAACGAAAACCCTGGACGAGTCTATTAATACTAGTTTTGATATACAACTTCGTGATTAATTTAAAACCTTTTTCTTGATAGCTCAAAGAAAGAAAATAAAACATAGTGTGTGCATGTAATTACATGATGTATTGTTGAGATTTGAGTCTTTTTTCTTGTTTATAGATTTTACTAGCATTTCATATTAGGAATCATGAGTATTAACTTAAAAACTTGAAGTAAATACTTAATGTATATTTACATGGATGTATATATATGAAATATATGAAGTTGAGTAACTAAAAGTATAAATCTTGCCCAACAACATCATATTAGGTCAAGAATCATCTAAATATAATTTTACAATCATTTAATTATATTTTATAACAGGAAACATACATGTAAAGATAAGCTTAGTGAATATTTAAAAATAATTGGTGCAATATAAAGTCATGGGAAAATTCATGTAGATACTATTCAATATATATATATCACTAGAATTTTGGTATAATTTAATATGTATATTTGATACCCCAAATAATTAGGTCAAAGCAGTCAAACTATAGTTTAATTCTAAACCCTAATCGGCAAAATCAATACACATCTCATATGTGTATTTTATCACATGAAAATGTATAGAGGTTATAATTTATTCAAATACTAATCTATTTATCATGAATTAAGGTAATTTTTTCTGAATTTATTTTGTAGGTTTTGACCTTCTAAAAATTCAAATCAATTTCGGCTAAACTGAATTTCTCTATTTTCCTGAGAATAAAATATAGATTTTTTTTGTGTGAAACTAAATAAAATGGAATCTAGGTATTTTTACCTATCTCCATAAAAATTCACATTAATTTATCATGCACAAAAACTAAATGGTGAAGGTATAAAAAAGGGAGGGAGAAATAAATAAGAAATATTGTATGTAACTACTTGTACAGTTATCTACCGAGAAATCTACCCACTTCTCTCAATTTGCCTGTGTTTGCATCAACCTTGGACCCACCTGACAGTGACTCGGGCTAGCTTCACCTTTGTGCTTCTTGCTCCACCGCTCAAGCTACACAGAGAGAGACAGAGAGCGGGGGAGAACGGCGCCAGCGTGCTCGACGCGTGGCCGAGACGTGTCCGCCGCCGAGCTCACCCGTTTTATCTCCCAGCCACGTCGCATGGTCCATCTCTCCGTCCCAGAGCCGATCCAACCGAGGGAGGAAGCCCTTAGCCCTCTCTGTCGCTTTTTCCTTGCCGCCGGCCGTGGAGACGACGACCGTCGCCACCGCCTCTGCGCCACGGTCATCCCTTCCCTACTAGTGCTTTGAAGTCTCCACACGATGCCGATCCAATCCCCTCTGACCTCATCTCGTGTCTTGCAGCCATCTCACCAGAACGCCGCCGTGTTCCCGAGAGCCCCAGAGCGCCGCCGCCCAGACATCATCGTCGTCCGGTCAGCTCCGGCCAAATCAGGCCAAGCCGCCGCGCCGCCGTCTTCGTCTCGATCCCAAGGGCCAGCTGACCGAAGGAATCGAACCGTGAAGTTATGAATTCGGAGATCGGCCGTTTCCTTCTCAACTCCAGCCGCCGGGCTCCATCGCCAAATACTTCTTCTCCGGTGAGCACCAGAGCGATTTCTCTCTCATGAAGCATCCTCAGGTGATCCTTGAGCTGTCCTCCTTCTCTTCCTAGCAGATCATCGACCAGAGCGGGCTGTCGTCGTGAAGCTGCCGGTCACTGCCGCCGCAGAGCTGTCTTCTCCATCGTCGTCACCGTCTGATCTTCCCCAACGATCGCGCGCCCTTCGGTAAGCATCCAGGAGCCCTATAGACGCTCATGCATGCATCCACTCACACGGAATCGGGCCGTAGCTTGACATGCTTATGCAACCCGAGAGCTGCTGCCGCCTGCGCCGTCGTCGCCATCGATTCCGGCCACCGTAGCTAGTGAGACAACCATCATTAGATTCGCCATGACCTCCTCTACGTTTTCTCTTTCAGTCACTCGCCGAGATCGGCCGCCGTTCGCCCAAGCCGCCGGCGAAAAGCTCACCGGGGAGCCGCTGCCCTGCCTCCTCAGCGCCGAGCCGCTGACGAGTGGACCCCGCGTAATTAGCGCTTAAGGACCCGGCTTAGCACAAGTTTAAATTTTGCAAGGTTGAATCTGTAAGATGCCAAAGTATGACAGATGGGACCATGGACTTAATAACTGAAAACCTCTAGGACTCTTTATGGAAACCGCGTTAGCACGTGCTAAAGGAGCTCGGGTTGATTTATGGAAACCCTAGGGACCTTTGTGCATAATGTCAGAGACTGACCTGTGGACCCAATGAGTTATATATTGGAAATAAAATAGAAAAAGGTTAGATCAATATCTTTTCAATTAGAAAATTACTCAAAACTTGTGAAATTCATATAAAATCAAATATAACTCATTTTGAGGTGAAACCAACTCCAGTAGATTCATAAAATTGTAAAATTTAATATTGTATAATAAAATCCTATGCTCACAGTAGGATATTTATTTCTAAAATTTCAAATATGAAATAGTTAACATAGAAATTGTAAAATTTGTAGAAAATTCATTTTTACTTCAAATGAAATGAACCAAATTTCTGTAGACTCAGTAAAGTATGAACTTTAATTTATTAAAATAAAATATGACACTCTTTGTATAGAAAATGTAACTAAAATTGTGATTTACACAATAACACTTATTTTGCAATTAGGTCTTGTATAATTCCTAGAAAATTAATAGTTATTCCCAAAATTATGAATTCACTGCTGTTCACCTTGGAAGTGTACCATTTGACCTGGATAAAAGGAATTTGACAAAACTACCTCTTAAAACAAATTTAAACAAATAACTATTTCTCTTTTTGTTGAACTTGTAAAAATTCATCACTTTCAAAATAGCGATGCTAAAATAGAAATTTCTTCACCTAAATTCATTTTAAGACATAACTAACCCACTGTGAGGAATTCATGCATTTTAGAGCATTTTGGTTTTTCGCATTATTTGGATGTTTATTCGTTTTGTACGTTATAATGATTTACATTCCAATGTTCCGGAATACGTGGAGCAGGAACCTGAGTTTGAGGGTGATTTTTCACAGCAGCCAGACAAGCATCTAAGCATATAGAATCCCTATTTTTCTAAAATGATTTGATTGTAAAACAATATAAATGCATGTGTTGATTTACTACAAACTTATCGGTAATGGTTAGTTTTGGGTATACCTAATTGCTGCATATCCTTCCTTGTTTCGTTGTTGCCATTTATCCTTGTAACTTCGGGATAGAAATATTTGGGAATGTTTTATTGTTTTACCGATGCTTAGCCGTGCTTAGGTCTATTAGTGTTAAAAATCGATAGATGGAGCTATCGATTGAACTTATTCACTATTTGCGATTTATGGGCATAAAATTTGACTACTTTCACTAAATGATTCATATCGAAAATATGTTTTAACTTGGACGAGTGATAGGGCGATGAAGGGATGGTGGTTTTCCCTGGTGCAAGTAGCCTCGTCTGGGTTGTTAAGGACCGAACATGTTGACATCTATTCAAGCACCTTACGTACTACCACACGCCGGGTATTGGACGGCTTGACTTAGTACTACGTCGCACTATGATCATCTACGCTAGCTGGTCAATCGTGAGAATGGTGTTTCCTTTGGAGTGCCCGAGTGTGCCGTGTTTTGGCCAGGGGTTTCTCCCACGATGGTGAGCCCGCCTTAGCCACATCACACACGCACGTGGCTAAGTCGTCGGGGGCCCAGGCGTAGTTTAGGTAGTTGGGGTGTGACTAGGAAAAGGCATGTTATGAACTTGTATCACTTGTGGGTAACACCTGTGTGCGTGTGAAGCATTTGATCCTTGTTCATTTCGTGTGGGTAAAGATGTACCCCTCTGATCAGAGTAAAACTATTCGAATAGCCGTGTTCACGGTTACAGGACGACCGCTTGATGTGTTAGTCATTCTATGTTAGCATCAAACTTGGGTTAAATGGGTTGAATTAGGCTTGGATATGGAATGGTTATATTTGCAAGCCATAGTTGGACAATGGTAGTCTATGGATAGTGATGAGAGCACGGGTTGTGCTTATACATGGATGATGTTGAGAGCACGGGTTGTGCTTATCCATGGATGGTGATGAGAGCACGGGTTGTGCTTATTTGTGTTTAAATTTCAGATCATGCTAAGTTTGAAACTCTATATTTGCAACTTGTTATTTGTTCAACTAAATTGGCTTTTATGCAAACCTTGAACCATTATGCCATCTTCTAAGATAGAAGCTTGCATACTCCTTTGTTCTATGTATATATAATAATGAGTAAGTCTTGTGAGTACATTCTTGTACTTAACCCGATGTCTGCAACTTTCAGACCAGGATGCCGGTGAACTTGAGTGTTCTTACTACCCTATCGAGGGCGGTGAGGGTGGTGAGTAATCTTTTCAGCTTGACTCTTGCCCCGGTTGGTTGCCTTGTGGGATAGTTGGCAAACCACGGGTTTTACTTTTGCTTATGAATTCAGGAAAACTTCTGCTGCTATAGTTTGTATTGTAAGATGAGTTGCTAAATCCCATTGTGATATATGTATATTGCTGTACTTTTATCTACCTTTATGCATTTGTGATGTTTATCAATTGCTTGCGATGAAAGTGCGAGGCTAGTCACTTTTCCTGGGGACTAGCTAAGCATGAGTATGAATTTTGAGCAATTGAGATGTTGTAGAGCTCTTGCAATTTGAGCCAAGTCTCCTGAGATATGTAACACATCTGGTCACCGCCTTCGTGTGGTTTGACGGACATATCTCAGGCTGAAGTTGACTGGCATGCGGAGTCCCAGCAATATCTCCTTTGCTCATTATTCGGCATTATGAATTTATATCGAATGGTGTTAATTTGTGATCATGGGCACATTGAGATATTAGTGGCTATTTATGCGTGTATGGATCCCACTCATTCAAAATTATGTGGTGGTCACAAATTGCATTGGATGGTATAATTTTCGGGTGCCCACAATGGCGCACAGTGAGCGAAACGCGAACCATTCACCCCAACTATTTTGAAAACGAACGAATACCCACACGTTTGATTTACTACTTGTTAGTCGAATATATATCGATTAATCTCCTGTTAGAATTCTCCCCAAAATTTACACCACCAAGATGCCTCTAGACAGGAGCTCAGTCGATTCTTTTTACCATTTTCAATCAAGAAGATGGTTGACCATTTTCAATCAGTCGATTCTTTTTACCATTTTTGTGGTGCTTCCACCCACGACCCACCCATGACCCATCCGTGCGTTTATTGGGCTGCAGCCGCGACGCGAGGCGATCGGGTCGGCTGCTGCGTTTACCATGTGCGGCGGCCGTTGAAAGGAGGGGAGAAGCGGGGAAAGCGCGTGCGCCGTTACGTTGTTTGTGCTTGCGCTCAACTCAATGATTTGCCGCCCCCTTCGCAGCTGTTTGGTGGCATTCTAGACCCTGTTGAGGAGACACGGTTGTGGAAAGAACACTGGGATCAGCTTGAGGCCACCATGGTGCTACTTGAGCCAGATGCTGTCGCACGGACTTGTACAGATTGGCTGAAGGGATGCTGTGATGAGATTTTTGGTGTGATTGCCGGAGGGCAAAGGCTAGTTGATGCCATTGAGAGTGGGGAAGGACTTGGATACACCTCTCCGTGGGTTGTTGATCTTGTCGATGCAAATCAATCTTATTCCTGCAAGCAAATCGAAGAAACAAGCAAGAACAAGACAAAAACAATCTGAATTACAAATAGGAATTAACGCTCACGATAAGGTAGGATTCCAAAGACAAGTAATTAGGTGGTCTAGCCGACACACGTAACTACAAGAAAAAGTAGCAATGGCTAAAACTTTAATCTAACAAAACTCAAAAAATTCTGAATGGGTACCTAGTTATTTAAAGGGGTGTTGGGGTCGTTCCCTTACCCTAGGACGCATCCTTAGTGGACCTAACTTGATACACAACCCATTGAGACCAAATAAGGTGACGCAACACCTTTGACAGAAAAGGACTTGGTAGTAAAACGAATATTGCGGCTGTTTCAGAACAGATATGGACATGAGGCCAGATCCATGTGAAAGTAGACTTGATAAGCTTTCCATAAAGTACTTGCACGTCCAAAACGGAGTCCGTATGAAGTCGTAGCGGTCGTCACAAGTAGGTGCTATTCTGCAGTACGAATCCAGCCCGCGCGAATATGTTTCCTTTTGGGTCCTGTCCATCATTCCTAACCAAAACAAGAGTGCAAACGTTTCCATGGTCTAAATAAGATGGACAAGAAGATAAGATCAAACTCACTTAATAGTTTATTTGGCGTGCACGAGCGCGAGTAATTGGACCGAAAATCTATTGTCGTTGTGTAGACATGGATGTATCGATCGCGTTGATGTCTTTATCAAAATCCGTGGTCTGATCTTGAAGGAAAGGAAGGACATTTTTGAGGGTTGCATGGAGGAAGCCATTGTGCAACGGATGAAAGACACTGTGCACCCAGAATTCGGCAGCTTGGATGATAGTGTAAGTATTAATAAATCAATTAATGATATTGGTGCTAATGCTGATCCAAAGGATGCTGGTGATTTCCTGGTGTATGTGCGGAAAGTTTCGACTGGAGGTGATGTCTGGTTCTCTGAGTCTAAGATCAAGAAAGGTGGAATTTTGGCACATTTGAAACCGATTGCTGATGAAAATGACTTCCACAGCTGTCTTACCACGTATTTTGGGCCAAAAGTTAGTCACATCAGGAATGCAATTGACAACAAATGCAAGACTATTCTCAAGGATATGTTAAGTTTTGTGGACTCACACAATTCTGCTCCTAGATTGAAGGAGCTGGTGCCATACCTCCAAGAGAAATGTTATAAGACCATCTCTGGAATACTAAATGGATTGGAAGCTGAGCTTGAAAAATTGTTTGCTTCCTTGAGGACCAAAAAAGGGGAGAACGACATGCTTGCAGCATCTGTTATTGTGGAGAGATCTCTCTTCATTGGCCGCCTCATGTTTGCATTGAGATACCACTTAAGTCATGTACCCCTGATCCTAGGATCCCCAAGGCAGTGGGTAAAGGAGGCTGGTGGTGTGGCATTTATGACATTATCGTCGCCCTCACCAAGACATTCAAGAGCATCGTTTGATACAGCGATGCCTTTTACCTCCAGGAGGCATACATTTGACAGCCCAAGAAGTCCTGAAACGCAATTTTCAGGACTATTGCTGCTGCTGCTAATTGTTGTTGTGACCATTCTAAGTATATTTTTTATTGTTGTTTCTGATTCTCTATCCATGTTATTCATGCTATCAATTGGGGATGCTTTTGCTAGATAGCTAACAAAGACATGTATATACAGCAACATTAGGAACACAATGATGAAATCTGTAATAATTCTGGATCATATTGGACATGATTGAGCAGCTAGAAGGCATTTCTGTTTTATAAAGAACTTACTGAATAAAAGAGTGGATATGTAGAGTTAGTTTTTGCCTGTTGGAATGTCAATTTTGAAGTAATCTATCATAGAGTGTTCGATATAGCTATACTTGCTGGCTCACCCTTTCTAGAGTTGACCGAACAGCTTACCCAAAATTCTAACTCTAGTTTTTGTACTTTGATTCTTGCCTGTATTCAAAGATTAAATTCTGGCTATGGGTTTCAACGTTGATTTCTAGTCCTATCATGGTATTTTAATGTCAACATAAACATTTTATTCTAATTGTCATAGATATGAAATGCTAGCTGTTTTACTTACATGATATTTCTTGTCAGAGATGGAAAGTCACAGTCATCAAACAAGAGGAATCCACTGAGGGCCCCTTGGAGATGCAAATAGGACTTCCATCAATGCCTTCACTGTACATTATATCCTTTCTTTATCAAGCATGTTTGGAGATTCGTAAAATTGGAGGGCACATCCTAGACAAATCTACATTGCAAAACTTTGCATGGGAGTTGTTACAGAAGGTATATTCTTTCATGACAACTTTTTCTTTTTTGAGGGGATTTCGAGATTTGTGGTACATGTTATAGGCTAAAACATTGGCATGGAACTTATAGCAAAAAACGGAAGAACCAAAGAATGTTTATCATGCTATCTGCATAAAACACAAGTAGCTTATAGTTCACTTTTATGTGTGTTCTTGCCTTCATATAAATTTGACCATGCCATAATGATGATCAACAATAGATACTATGAGGGAACCATTTGTTTTATGTTATATGTAAAATTAATTGCTATTGGCAAAATCTAATGACTAATCTACAATTCCTTGCTACTATGATTGATGGTAATTATAGAGTTATTGCAAGTTAATCGAGGTTTCAAGCTTTTGTTGTTTCTCCTGTAATCAAGCATTGATTAAGTTGGACACTAACCTTAAGTTTACCTGCATGTCTACAAAAATAAATACCGTTCCCTAATAATATAATGTCATGGACCTTATCTGCACAAATCTTCCAACTGTTATCAATATTTCAATTATGAGAACGCCCGCGAAACTAGCTGTTGTATGTATTGCTTTCTTAGCAATTATCTGTTTCCATCTTCACCTGCATTGATGAAAATTGGGATGAAGTGTTCAGTGTATGATTTAAAAGCCAATATAATCACTGAACCTAACGGCTACTTAAATTCATGTAGGTTATTGATATCTATGAAAACTTTTTGGCTCAATCGAGTCTGGTAAACCTCTGGTTTCAGAAAAGTGGGTTATGCAAATACTGCTCGATTTGTGCTTCATTGGCGATGTTCTGTCAGGAGGCAAAAGTTCTTCCACCAAAACTACTAAAACACAGAAAACACATGACTCTTTGCCAAGCACCATTGCCAAGACTTCCTTTAGGAGAAAACAATCACAATTGCAGCAGATTCAGCTACCATAGAGCCTATAAACAAGCTGATCAATAAGTTCTTTTTCGCTGGGCCAGTAAAACGCTAGCCAGAATATATTAAGGAAGGTAAGAATTTACAAAGTTCCCTGCACGACAAGCAACGGGCAGGACACCCTAGGCCAGACAAAACAGAAAAACCTCTAATTACATATAACATGGGCACTCCCCAGACGGCTTAAAGCGCCACCACCAAACCAGCCGCCTTCCAAGTTTCCCACTTATCCTCAATGGTTGCACCTAAGCTTGTTGGAGAGGTTGCCTGCCCCTCAAAGACCCGAGAGTTGTGTTCCTTCCAAACCAGCAAAATTACCAACACGACCCCCGCATCGAAAGTTCTCCTATCGCTTTTGGCGATCGCCTTGTGAGCTTCACACCACCACAGAGACATATCCCCTGCTGGCACTGCACAGGGAAGGCCAAGGTGACCCCTAACAAGTTCCCAAATCTCTTGAGTATAGGGGCAATCTCGAAAGATGTGGGTGCAGGATTCACCGTCATTAGAGCAAAGATGGCAAATTGACACAAGGTGACATCCTCAGCGTTATAGGTTGTCGGTGGTGAGACAGGCCCCTTCATCGCAAATAACATGAAAAATTTACAATGTTTAGGAGCGCCGGGACTTCCAAATGATCTTCCCTAGTGCCCAGTGCGTGTGGCCAGTGGACAGTAGTTCATAAGCCGACTTGACGGAAAAGGTTCCTATTCGCTGCCGGCCACCAACCCACCTCGTCACTTTCCCCTCGCACCAATTGCAGAGAGGTCAGCTGGTCCCAAAGAGCAAAGAATTCCAGCAAAGCCTGGATGGAGAGACCCCCCACTAAGGTCAGCCACCCACGCGTTCTCGTGCAGCCCTTCCACCACCGATTTCGTTCTGTTGCGAACAAAGGAGAAGAGGCAAGGAGAATGAGTTGCAATCGACACCCCTTCGGGCAGCCAATTATCCATCCAAAACGACACCCCTTCGCTATTACCGAGCCGCACCTTGCAACCAGCCGCGAAGCAATGTGCCACCCTCTTATCAAGCGGTGGCGCCAGATTGACCCATGGGCGATTCGGCTGAACACGGCTCAACCAAAGCCAGCGGGTACGCAAAGCGACGCCCATGAGCCGAAGATCCTTGATGCCGAGTCCCCCATTTTCTATCGGCAAGCACAGCTTCTCCCAGGCTACTAGGCTGCAGCCCCCCGCCGCATTTTCATCATCCTTCCATAGGAAACCACGACATTTTTTTTCAATTTCCTTGATCGCCCATGCCGGCAGCTCAAGTACAGACATGAAGTGCAGGGGCAGCACCATCAACACATGCTTGATGATCGCAAGACGTGCATCCGGTGACAGTAGCCTCGGCTTCCACTTGGCCAGGCTCTTTGCAAGCCGATCCATCATAGGCTGGATTACCTTCGCTGGCTTGCGAACAGAGAGGGGAAGGCAGGTAGACTATGGGAAGCTGCCTCACAGGGCAGCCCAACACCTCGTCACCTCGGCAATTTGTGCCTCCGAGCAATGAATGGGGGTAATGGAGCTTTCATGAAAATTCGAGACCAGGCCCGATCGCCTCCCCCATCGCTTTAAGAAAGAAAAGAATTGTTGCTGCATCCTGGGTCGAGGGATGGAAGAAGAAGATGACGTTGTCTGCGTAAAGCGAGGCCCGCAAGGGGATGGAACTGCCGGCTAGAGGATTCAGAGCACCCCTGCGCACCACGGTGGCACAAAGGGCGGCGAAGGACTCCATGACAAGCACAAAAAGCAACGGAGAAAGAGGGTCGCCCTGTCTCAGCCCTCTAGCCAATCTTATCCTTTGCGTGTCACGGCCATTGATACTGACAGTAGTGGAGGAGGAGCCGAGCAGTACCACAATACAATCGCGCCATTTCCTTCCAAAGCCCAGGTGCTGAAGCAGCTCGAGCAGGAATTCCCACGAAACTGTGTCGAACGCCTTTGCAATGTCGAGCTTAAGCATCATGGACGGACATTTGGCACGGTGTAGCCATCTCACTACTCCCTGTACATACAAGGAATTTTCCTGGATCCTCCTCTTCTTGATGAAAGTTGACTGGGCCGGACCGGCCAAGTGGGTGGCTAGGATCTTGGTGAAAATCTTGATAAAGCGGTGAATTAGGCTAATAGGCCTATAGTCCGCTAGTTGAGTGGGATCCTCCTCCTTGGGCAGCAGCACGATGTAGGCTGTGTTGAGAAGATGCAGGTGTTGGGGAATCCGTGTTCTGCACCAAGTTCAACGCCGTAACCATATCATCATTTATGATTTCCCAACATCTTTTATAGAAGGAACCTCCGAACCCATCCGGCCCCGGCGCTTTGTCGCCGGGCATCTCCAAAGCCACCATTTTTGCCTTCTCCTCTGTAATTTCAACTTCCAATTCCAAGGGATCGAAGGGGGTGAGACCAAGACGGCCCAAATCAAGTGCGGCAGTTGGAGGCGAGGGCATTGTGGGGGACTTGAACGTCCTTTCGGCGGAATCAGATAAAAACAATGGCAACGTCAACAGAAGATTGATCAACAAGTTCAAGTGCATGTCGAACACGCTGGAGGAGCTGTACTTGTTTGGCCGCCGCTACACCTGGAGTAGCGAGCAGGAGCTGCCGACGCTTACAAAGATTTATAAAGTCTTGGTGAACGTGGATTGGGAAGATGTTTTTCGAGACACCCACTTGCATGCGCTCAGTTCCTTGGCTTCTGACCATTGTCCCCTTCTTTTGGCTTGTGAATCGATGGTGCTAAGGCCGAGGAAGTTCAAGTTTGAATCTTTTTGGCTTCGTTTGGAAGGGTTTGAGGAGGTCGTCCGGGAGGCGTGGGGTGCAGCCCCGGCCGGCTCAAATGCTTTGAGCACGCTGCATTTCAAGCTGAGGGCTACGACGCCACTGCTAAAGTCTTGGGGTGAACGCCACATCAGTGAGCTGCGGTTGCAGCTAGCGGTAGCGCACGAAATCATATTGCAGTTTGACGGCACAATGGATTCATGCCTGCTATCCCAGGAGGAGCGGTCCCTGCGCGCGACGCTCAAAGGGCGATGCCTGGCTCTTGCATCGCTGGAGCACATCCGCCTGCGTCAGCGGGCGTGCCTTCTCTACCTAAAGCATAGTGGGACGGCGTCTCAGTTTTTCCATCTCAAGATCAACGTGCGTCGAAGGAAGAAGTTGATTCCCAACTTTGTCCAGGACAGCGTTTGGGGGGTGACAGAGGAGGACATACTGGCCATGGCTCGCGATATTACNCCATAGAGCCTATAAACAAGCTGATCAATAAGTTCTCACAGAGATTGGATCCGATAGACTGGGCTACGTAAGCACTATCCTATGTTTTACTTTGTTATTCCTATGACCACATTATTTAATAGCTAAATGCCTGATCAATAGTCTTTATAGACAAAAACTCCTGCTCAGTATTTGTCCATGATGACGCATATGCCTATATTGAAACAGGTATGAACATTATCTGTGGGAGAATGAGAAGCAATCCTACAAGCGCTATGTTTTTCTTTTTGGTTTCTTAGTTCAACTGAATCAAATGTATACTGGAATTGTGCAAAAGTTGCCGACAAAATCAAATACAGATTCAAACATTATGAGGTGCTCCCAAGTCCCAAGATTCAAGTACCTACCGATCAGGTAAATAATTGTTCAAACTGAGTACGTACATTTGATCGTTGTATAATGCATATTTCTGTAATCAATCCATTATAAGGTCGTTAGTTTTAGACAGCTGTGGTGTTCAAGTTCATGCTTAAAATACTTGATGAGATGGTATTATTTGGACAGCCGTATGTGTTGTCCCTGTTTTTTGAGCCTGGTGTGAAATTTGTTTTTTTAATGAAACCTTTGGGTGGTTCTACTGAAAAGTTGCACTAGTTTGTGGATCTAATAGGTCTCCTGTTCATATTTTTCACATGTAGTGCCCCAGCTCTATCATCAAGAGCACAGAAATCATTATTACTGTCAACATCCGATGATTCCACATCTAGAAGCCATTGGAAATCATATTCAAATGGAGAAAGATCTACAGCACCAGAATTTGATGATAATGTTAGCCTTGGAGGTGCTGAGCTCAAGTCATTTGTTACCCAGGTGAGTAACCTACTGCATATTTGTATTTTATTGTATTTAGAAGTTTTGAATTGTAATAAGTCAATATTGATAAAGTGTATGGTAGACATTTCTAAATATTAATTCTTGATTGGCTGAACATCTCTTCCTTTTTTTTGTTTTTTTTTGTTTGCGGTTGCTTGATGGAGCTATATGGAGTACTTACCTAGTTTAAGGTCCCTTAATAATTAACTAGTGCACATACAACACCTTGTATTTTCATTTATTAACACTTTAACAGAGTAATTACCTGTGCTAGCTCTTCATTCCATTTATGGTGTGTTTTTAGAAGTACAAAGTACATACCAATTCATCCATAAATCATACTAATATACTATATGCTTGATAAAGCAAAAGGGTCTTGGCTAGCTAAATACTGGAGTATAATTAAAGGGTATAGGTATAGATGATGAAGTGCCCATTGTATATAAACATATGGAGTGTTTGCTGCATGCTGCTCTTGTGCTGATAGAGTAGTATACCTAGCTATAGCTACTCATTCAGTGTGGACTGTATGGTTGATCGATCTTTTGTCCACTGCAACATGCAAACTCCAGCCAATGCATCATGCAAACATCGTTTCGACGACTACTCTAGCTAGCTAGCTGATGATCTGCCATGCCATGGAGCTGGCAGCGTACCTGTGCATACATACGACAGTACTCTCAATCTCTCTCTCAGATCATATATACTATGCTGTGTACTACTGTAGTACATAAATCCAAGGGCGTGCAGTGCACGCACGCATTGACAACAGGAATTTTAATTAACCAATGCATGCATGTCCATGTCCTGCACGGCATACGATTCAGAAGCCACCCGTCGCCGTTGGCCATGGAGAGATTATCAGGCTCGCGACTAACGTGATGTACAAATTACCTTATCGTAAGCATGGTCCTATAAAACCAGGAAACCCGCTCAATAAAACGGAATAAAAGGTACATATAAGAAAACCAAAAACTAACATAAAGAGAGAGAAGAATACAAGGAACCCACATTATTTGTCCACGGTCTTTTACATACAATATACTAATATACTAGCAGTATATACTACCAGTATATAAAAAGATATCTTAAGAATTTGCTTCGAAAAAGGGTATTTTTAGTAATTTCGTATTTTACTTCAATCCACTCATAACCTTACTTCTGCTTTGTAAAATTGACACAATACATTATTACAAATTGATGATTCTAATGATGGATCGATGCCATCATACATGGGCATCCAGCCATCTGTCCACAAGTTGATTATAAAGAAGGCAAATTCTGGGTTTCTCTCATTATTACAAGCTGATTCCGGTGATTGGCTGTTGGATGCTCCCTGACGCCTCCTCGCCATGGCCTGTGCTCAACGATGGCGGGATTGGGGAATGGATCGAGAGGGGGAAAATGAAAATGCAATCTACAATGCAAATTTATGAAAATGCCCCCACAGGATAAGACAACTTTATCCTTTTAAATTTTTGTACTACAATCTAATTAAATGGGAGATCAGATCATTCTACACCCTTGGATCATTTATACTGGCAGTATATACTGCTAGTATATTGTACTATAAAAGTTCTCTTAACCTTATCATAAGCATGGTACTGGCAGGAAGTACTCGAAAAGTTTACTTCATTTTAACACAGGAAAATAGTTATGGACCGAATATAGGTAGTTCAGTGTCTTGATTAGTACCACTTATCAGTACTGCATAACATTACTTCAAGTCAACCAAAGCCTTATCGGTTATCTAGACGTTTGATTTTTTTCATAGTCCCTTCATTGAGCAGGTGGAATTGAAAACATACTCTATTTGTTTCTTTATGTTCATAAGGTGTTTTGTTGTCACCATCTAATGGAATATATCGATATGGAGCAATGTGATGTGTTTTTTTCCCTAATTCAATAGCAATGGTCAGCTCCATGTTACATCATCATTTATTAGGTTGGGAGCAAATTTGGAGAGAACACTTCAAGATGGGGGTCCATAATCTCTGATGGGCAGGTTGGCAAACTCAGCGACATTCTTCCTGGACCAGCAGCTGGGTTCTTCTCATCTTTCACATCTGGGGCCCGATATGATCCATAGTCACCGTGCTGTGATCCTTGATCTTCACCCCATCCTATATGTTAAATGCAAATTGACATGCGTGAATGGCAAAACTGTCAATGGAGTACAACACGATCTGCTATGCCATTGGATCGCCTGGGACTGCATTACTTGGCTCAACCTACAGCGCCCCTTACATTTTACGTGATCGGTCTGCAATGGAGAAGCTTAATTGGCGGCTCGCTAGATCTGCCTATGTACACTACAGAGATGGAAGGTGTGGCGATATTCGAAGATCAGGTGCGGTTTTGGTGTGTTTCATGCTTGCAGTTTTACAGGGTATATAGTGGAAGCAAGTGCAACTTACTACTGATGTTAGTTCGCTCTTTGGGGGGCTAAATCAAGTTGTGGATAGGCCAGATGTATTCGTACAAAAGAATTTTGGAGTCCATTCTTTCTTTCTTTAAATTCTTGATTTCTCTTATTTGGCTCGGGGGTTTTGAAGGATGTTTAGATTCGAACAGTCCTGAAACCGCAGCGATTGTGGCTTTCTAAGCTTGAGGGTAAATTCACACATATGTACACTTGAAAATAGAAATAAAGTGTGTATCTTCTCCCTTCAAACAACCGCAGTTTAGCGTTCCATTTCTTTGTATCTGTCTACATGGGAACCTCGAACTTCTTTTTGTACACGGTAACTGATTCTGTGTTTGCACCTAACTAAAAGGTAGAAGAACGATCATGCTAATACGTACGTAGGACCATGAAGAAAAATGCAGTGCAGTCAGCATCAGAAATGAAGTGTGCTCAGCATCATTGCGTTGAGACGGTGGCTGAGATGTTCATGTTACAACCTTTTTTGAGGAGGATGAGATGTTACTCGTAATAATAAGTGCGTGATGCAATTTTTCCATGATTATGGATATAATATAACATCTATACATGTATTAATAATGGTTTTGTTAAAAATGACAAATATGACTATAGTTAGTTACTACTGACGGGCAGGGTGGATTAGTGTCATGCTAATGTAAAAGATGATATCATATCATGATTAGGGAAGCATGCTCACCAATGCAGACGGCAAAAAGGGGAAGTTCAGCAGGGATGGAAGGACTGAAAGGAGACATGTCCTTTGGTGTTGGGTTGGGGGATTGTCAGTTGATGGATATAATTTTGAAGATGATATGACTCAACCTTGGATAATACATAGAGTTATCAATTGCAGTTAGTGGGTACCAATCAGAAGAATTATAGGACTAATGCCATTTTTCATTTTGCAAATTGGCTTGTTATTTGAAATTAGGAGACCTTTTTGCAACTACTGTATCGTAATTCCTAGTGTTTGAATTTGCAGGCTCTATTTTACGCGTGTGAAATTGGGAAGCCCACCAAAAGAATATTTTGTCCAGATTGACACTGGCAGTGACATCTTATGGGTAGCGTGCAGCCCTTGCACCGGTTGCCCATCTTCAAGTGGGCTCAATGTGAGACATCTCATTCTCTGCACTCTTATCCTTCTCTCTATGACATGCATACAACAGCATTTTTATCCCTTGAGATGGTACCTATCAGTTGAGAAATTCATTCTGATTGGATTATTACTTTACCTGTTTTTCAGATCCAGTTGGAGTTCCTCAATCCTGACACTTCATCAACATCATCCAAAATACCTTGCTCAGATGATAGGTCACTGGTACAAAAACGGTTTTCACAGACGGCCAAAAGAGCTTTTCGCGTGCGATATGGCTAATTGCACGCACCAAAGGGTCTGCAAAAATCGCTATTTTTGCGTGCGGGTGGCGCACCCGCACGCGAAAATCAGATTTTCGCGTGCGGGCGCTTAAGCCATCCGCACGCGAAAATGGAAAATCGCAAAAAAAAAATAAAAATTCCAAAACCCTAGCCGGCCGCCGCCTCCGCCATTGCCGCCTGATCCGCCTCTCCCATCTCCGTCGCCGACTGATCCGCACCGCCCGTCGTCGCCGACGACAGATCCGCTCTGCTGCTGGCGTCTGCGCCTGCCGCCGGAGCCTGCGCCTGCCGCCACCGTGCCGACCGCCGTTGGATCCACGTGGGGGAGGGCGGGGGAGATCCGCCGCCGGCCTCCCACTCAAGCCCGCCACCGGATCCACGCGGGAGAGGGCGGGAGAGAGCCACCGCCAGCCTCCCGCTCGAGCCCATCGCCGGATCTGCACGGAGGAGGGCCAAGGGAGGTGCCGCCTTCACCATCACCCATGCTCGCCGTCACCGGATCCGCCGCCCTCGTCGTCGCCAAAGTCACCGTCCTCCGTCGCAACAGCCGCTCCCGAGGGTGCCGCCACTGGATCCGCCGGATCCCGTGCCCTCCACCGACGGAGCAGGCCGCCGCGCACCATCGCCCACACCCGCCGGCGCCCTCGCCCGCCGCCGCCGCCAGTGCTTGCCGTCGGGAGGAAGGAGAGGGGAGAAGAGGAATCGGGAGAGGATGAGTGGGTGAGGAGTTGGAGAGAGGAGAGGAGGAGTGGGTGAGGCCGGGAGAGAGAGAAAGAGGGGAGGAGAGAATAAAAAAGCGAGAGGGAGGAGGAGGGGTATTTTTGCGTGCGGGTGGGTTAAGAGCCCCGCATGCGAAAATACCCTTATTTTTGCGTGCGGACGTTTTAAGTGGTCCGTTTGGAAAAATTAATTTTTGTGTGCGAGTCTCTTAAGGAGCCGTATGCGAAAACGAGGGTCGATTTTTGTAGACGCGGACACTTATGACCCGTCTGCAACCTATTAGGGTGTTTGTCCAGGAAAATTATTTTTGTACTAGTGGGTGTACAGCTGCCCTTCAAACAGGGGAAGCAGTCTGCCAGACTTCGGACAACAGCCCATGTGGTTACACTTTCACGTATGGTGATGGAAGTGGCACATCAGGTTATTACGTGTCTGACACAATGTATTTTGACACTGTCATGGGAAATGAGCAAACTGCCAATTCTTCTGCCTCTATTGTTTTTGGGTACAGTTCCCTTGAAGCCCTATATCTTTCTAAAGTTTCCATTAGTTAATTTTAAACTGCAATTAATAACTAAACTGTGCTTTACTAAGAGCGTCTCCAAGAGACTCTCCATCCAACTCTCCAGGCTAAATTTTAGCCAACATAGCAAAAAATAGTGCTCCAATAGACTCTCCATCTGGATGGCCAAGCCATCTAGCTGACCAAATCCCCAGCTCGGCTAGCCAAATCTGGCCACTCAATGCCAATGGCTATTTTCCTCCTCCCACGTTCTCTCTCTACCTCCAATAGCCAGAGCAACGCCGTTGTCCTAGGAGCCAACTCCAGCCATGGCCAAGCACCCTACTGACCGTTGACCACGTGCGTGCCGAAGAGATCGAAGCCTTGCACGAGGTCCGCCGCCTCAACGGGCTTCTTCCAGGCACCATCCATGCCAGTTCCCGCCGTCGATGACTAGCACCACCAACCCCGAGACTACCACCACCACCATCCGTTGCCGCTTGGACCGCATCCCGTGCTGTCTCCGCCTCTGCTCATCCTTGTCACCATCACCTTTCTTCCTCGTCGCCATCGCTGTCCTGCCCTCCCGCCGTCACCACTCCATCGCCAGCGGCTGCTCCTAGGCTCCCGGTTCCTCCCGGATCTATGGCTGCTGCTGCTCCCGGGTAAGGAAGTGTCGGCGACATGGAGGGAGCGGCGGTGGCGTGGAGAAAGGTGAGAGCGATGGCGGCGTGGAGGGAGTGGAGAGAGAGAGAAAGAGAGAGGAGAAGAAGAGAAGAATAAAAAGGAGGGATGGAGAAGAAGGGTAGAGAGGCTGACATATGGAACCCACTGTCATAGATCTAGAATAGAGAGTATAGATGGAGAAGTTGTTGGAGTGAATAACGAGTCTGACTTGCCAAATCAGATGGAGAGTTGGCTATATAGGTGTTTGTAGAGTCTAATTTGGATAGTCTATTGGAGATGCTTTAAGGATAGTAAGATACCATTAGAAACCTTGCTAGTGATGTGGTCCATTTACATGTTGACAGTTTGATGCACATGTGTGACAAAGTTAGCTCTTTTTGCTGATTGAGTTGGTACAAATGATGGACCTAATGGCAACAAACTCTCAATGTCCTTAAACCAACAGTCCTCTTGTTACTTTTGCAAGCAAACTTCCTTTCAATATCCTTAATGGTCAATCTGAATAAAGTTCTTGTCATCCCTGAAAACAGTTGCCACCAGAAAAAGCTGTCAATATCCTTAATGGTCAACCTGAATAAAATTATATTTATATTTTGCTTTCCATGTCATTCTGAAGCAAAAGAAATGCAGCATGCTTCTAGACGGCTATCCTCTGGCATGCATGCTTTATCCTGTTAATGGCCTTGTTGTTATGTCAACAAAAGCGTAGCCTTAGTGTGGATCTTTTAGCAGTAGGAGCCTAGCGGCACTTTGCTGTAAAGTTTAACTGTGCATTTTGTATATTTATTACCCTAACAGTGAACTTTGTTGCTTCGCATGATCAGTATTATTCATTGTCTAATGAATATGTTAATTCTTTTGAAACATGTGTAGCAACTCACAGTCAGGAGACTTGAAAAAGACAGACAGGGCAGTTGATGGGATTTTTGGGGTTGGACAGCGTCAGATGTTGTCTCACAACTGAATTCTCTTTGGCATGTGTTTGATTTGGGACGCGGAAGGATGGGTTGACTTATCTTTATTTTTAAGATTGAATTGTCCCTACTACCCGTTTGACATGAGGAATGAGATGGTCCTAATTTTTAGGAGATAACCCACATGTCAGTGAGACAGAAAAGTGGGATAGATTGGTCCGTCAGTTTTCGAGGAACCAGTCCAACCGGATCTCAGAAGAATATTCCTTTTTAGGGATCATCCCATCCCACATATCTCCAAACCAAACATCCAAAAAATAGGTTCGACCCAACCCAACCCACTTTATCCCTTAAATCAAACACATGAGTATCCCCAAAGGTGTTCTCTCATTGGTCGAAAGGTTCAGATAATAGTGGTGGTATTCTCGTTCTTGGTGAAATTGTCGAGCCAGGATTAGTCTATACTCCACTCGTCCCATCACAGTGAGTCTCTTACTAGAATTACTTACGGTATAACTTTAGAATTCTGCTGATTTTTTGTTTGTACAAAAGTTTTCAACCAATAAGTGTATGCACATTCATTAACCTTGCGCGAGAGGCTAACAATATTGCTGCATGAGTAACTTGATCTTCTTCCTCCTAAATTCTTTCTATGGACGTCAGTTTATGATTTATTTTTCAATGAAATATAGGCCTCATTACAATTTGAATCTGGAGAGTATCGCTGTCAATGGCCAGAAGCTGCCAATTGATTTCTCCTTGTTTACAGCATCAAATACACAAGGAACAATTGTGGATTCAGGAACAACTTTAGCATATCTTGCAGATGGGGCATATGATCCATTTGTTAATGCGGTGAGCTTCATAGGGCCCACTTATAGTTTTATTTTCTGGAATTCCCCATATGTGATAAGCCTACAATAGTAATTAATCGTGTTACATGATTGTCAGTCCTCATATTTTGTTTTTGCAGATAACTGCCGCAGTCTCTCCATCTGTACGCTCTCTTGTCAGCAAGGGGAACCAATGCTTTGTAACTTCCAGCAGGTTAGCTTCTTGTTTCCGTGAAGGAAATTAGCAGCTCATGTTCTTCAGTATGTCAAATTACTTGCAGATATTTTCGCTTTTCAACCAGCGCTGACTCGTCGTTTCCTACCGTGTCACTATATTTTATGGGTGGTGTTGCAACGACGGTGAAGCGAGAACTATCTTTTGCAGCAGGCTTTTATTGTAAGTCTGCAATTTTGTTTATTACTTCCTCCATCCCATAATACTTGTCTTTCTAGCATTCAAAAGTTATCTCAAAATAGTTGTCATTTTGAAGTACTATTTGTCACATCAACCATTTTTAATTCAAATTTCTTTTCATTTTATCCCCAATCACCATCTCACATCTAACTATACATTATTAATAAAGGATACTATAGTCTTTTTTTTCTAACCTTAATACATGCTAAATAATACAGAATGATAAGTATTTTGGGACGAAGCTAATGTTATTTTTGGTTTCTGGCCAGCAGTTGTATATCTGGCTAACCGTTTCTGAAAAGACTTGTTCCTGCCCATATTAATACCATTTATATCATGCTTTTCAGGACAACAATGTATTGTGGTGTATTGGTTGGCAAAGGAACCAGGGTCAACAAATAACCATACTCGGAGGTTAGTTAACTAGCTCTGATTGAATTAGCTAATTATGGTTGCACGTCTAAGTCTAACCCGCAACTACTATTAAGACTTGAGACAACCACTACTACAAAAACGATTTTTCTGGACGAGGCCTCCGATAGATTCCAGACGGGCCATAAGTGGCCGCGCCTGAAAAAACCGATGCGGCATTATCCCATGCGGGCGGCTTAAGTGGACCGCACGGGAAAATCCATATTTCCGTGCGGTCCCTTAAGTGGACCGCACGGGATAATACCGCACTATTCCATGCGGCCCACTTAAGCGACCGCACGAAAATATGGATTTTTCCGTGCGGTCCACTTAAGCCGCCCGCACGGAAAGGGCCCGCTACTGTTGTACAATGTGACATTTTCAGGATTTTTCCTACTTATTTTCCTTCTCCTCTTCTTTATAATGCTATAATTTATATTGTGGGCTGGATAAAATAAAGTGGATTTTTTTGAAGATATATAAAAACACCTAGTTTCCATTTTCCTTGGTTTCACACAAAAATTCCTTATATTTTATTCTCAGCAAAATAAAGAAAATTGGCCTGTCTGAAATTAGATTGAATTTTTAGGGGGTCAAAACTAATAAAGTAAATTATGGAAAAATTATATTAATTCATTATAAATAAGATAGTATTTTAATAAATTATGTTCCTTATACACTTTCATATAATTTAATGCTTTTTTGGATGAGGTACGAGTTTTGCCGATTAGGGTTTAGGGTTTAGGGTTTTGACCAATTTAATTGGGGATCTAGATGTAAAGATAAAATCATGCCAAAATTCCAGTGAGTCTAACATATTGAGTAGCATCCACATGAATTTTTCCATGATTTTATCTTACACCAATTAGTTTTAACAATTCACTAAGCTTATCTTTGAGTCTGTCGTCAAACGGTCATAACTCGAGTGTCCTTCGATAAAACAGCCGTATCTTTTTCATACGGATTCGAAATCAGACATATAATATATCGACGGACATCTACAGAAAAAGTTACATCCGTTGCTCCCCCACTTTGTCGGGTTCGGCGAAATCAAAATCTCAAAATTCCGCTTGCAAGATTGTGTTTTTGAGGTGAGAAGCTTCGGGACCCTTTTTGATAGAACTTTGAAAAATTCTACGGACCACATATTTCGTCCGTTCGAGCTTAAATTTTCTGTGGTTGGTTCCTGCGTGCTCCTATGTGTGAAAAAAATATTAGCAAAATAAAATAAAAATAAAAAAGTTGTTTTCTCTCTCCTCTACACTAGAGAGAGAAATCGAGAGAGAAAAATAAAAAGGTTGAACTGGATTTTCGTGCGGGCCTCTTAAGCCGCCCGCACGGAAAGATAATCTTTCCGTGCGGGCCCTTAAGCCGCCCGCACGCGATGATTACCACCGCCTATATAGGGTGCGCGGGCTCCGAAAATTTCTAAGTCCCGACAAACCCTAGATCGACCACCGCCGCTCCCCTCCACTCCCCTCCCCCTTCCCTCCCATCCCAGATCCGCCGCGGAAGAGGGGCGGCGACGGCGGCAGGCGATGGCAGCGACAGGCGATGGCAGCGGCCTCCCTCGGCTTCCCTCCACCTTCCCTTCCCTCCCAGTTCCGGCGGAGGGGAGGGGCGTCGGTGGCGGAGGGCGACGGCAGCGGCGGGCGACGGTGGCGGCCTCCCTCGGCTCCCCTCCCCCTCTAGCTCCGATCACGGCCGCCTCGTCCCCCATGGCCGCCTCCTCCATGCCTCCACCGCCGCCGACTCCTCACCGACCGCCGCCTGCACCGACCGCGGCCGCCTCCTCCACCGGCCCTCCACCGGCCTCGGCCGCCTCGTCCCCCGCCGCCTCCACCGACCACGACCGCCTCCTCCACGGCCGGCCTCTACCGCCGCCTCCACCGACCGTGGCCGCCGTCACCACCGACTACGGCCGCCTCCTCCTTCCAAAATTTGTTGTAAAATTTGTGATGATGTGAAATTTGTTGTAAAATTGTTGTAATAACGTGTGAAATTTGTTGTAAAATTGTGATGATTTGAAATTAATTTTTAAATCAATTTGCAAGGAGGAGGCGGGTTAGGGTTAGGGTTAGGTTTTGATTTTGGGAATTTTTTTTTTGTGATTTTTCATTTTCGCGTGCGGACGGCTTAACGCGACCGCACGGGAAGATCGATTATCCCGTGCGGTCGGATTAAGCGGCCCGCACGGGATAATGGATCTTTCCGTGCGGGCCGCTTAAGCCGACCGCACGGGATAACCGATCTTCCCGTGCGGTTGGACCGCCCGCACGCGAAAATGGTCTTTTCCCAGATCTTCTCGCGCGTGCGGGCAGGCCTTCCGCACGAGAAGATGCCTTTCGGCCCGCACGGAAAAACCGTTTCTGTACTAGTGAACCATCACATCACATCACTGATGTCTGAAAAAAAATTCAATGATCAACAACATTCTCAATAATCGCATCGATGATACACATAAATCTGCAAGTTCTTTCAAGGGTTTTGAGGCTTTGGGAGATTAATCCTGTGTTTTGACCCATATGTTTTTCCTTGACCCTGAACACTTTCTTGCATGCAAGTGTTGACTAACTGACCAGCAATTTCCATAAAAAAAACTAGTCAATCTATTAGTCCTGTGCTGATGATGGAAGCACACAATTTCTCAAGGCTGATGCTTTGTTGCTAACTATTTGGTCCCACTTTGATGCAGACCTCGTTTTGAAGGACAAGATTTTTGTGTATGACTTGGCGAACATGCGCATGGGCTGGACTGAATACGACTGTAAGCTCACCTAAATTTCAAATTCTGTCCATGGATTCATCACGTTTTCTGATTCTTCTTCTTCATCGTCGCTGTGACCAACAACTAACAAATGTCTGTCTTTCTTTTGGTAGGTTCGACGTCGGTGAACGTGACGACGTCGTCGGGAAAGAACCAGTACGTATGAACGGAGGGTCGCCGCGGCCGCCGTACAGCGGCCTGGTACATACCGTAGCGGTCGCCGTCGCGCTCATTTTTATAATTCCATTCTTTGTTGGTGCTTTCAAGCGTCCGGTTCCCCCACGAGCGAATGAGCATGACCCATTCTTACTGTACATACAGATAGGGAAAGTAAAAAAAAAATAAAATATCAAGAGTTCCTTGCTCATGGAGAAGAGCACGGTCCCTCCTCTTTCTTGTCACTCTCACTGTCTCACACCTACACGTTGGAAGGGAAAATGTCGTGCAAACTCCATATATCGTAGCATATAAAAATTGACTTTTGAGATTCGTTCACCTTAGCATGAGTAAAAAAATTACTTGTGATAACGTGAATAAATCTTACACGTCCGTTCTTTTATACTATTACTTGTAGTTTTCTGGATTTATACGGCACATGAAATTTGCACTGTATATTTTTTCGCATTGGCATTATGACGTGACTGTTTGGTTTTGGTGATGGGCGCCATCTCCGGCGGTAGCAGCGGCCACCGAAGCGGCGGGAGTTTGTGGCTGGTGGCGGCGAAGCCGACGAACGAAAGTATGTGGCCGGTGGCACGGCGAGTCCGGCGATCGGAGCGGCCGGGCAAGTAGTTACCCTACCTGTGGTGCTGCCGCGGGCGCACTGGTGTTCGGCCCAACCCCAATCAACGAGGAATCCTACTGAGTGCGTGCGCCGACGGCTTAAGCCGCGCCCGCGCGCGTCCCCGCCCAATATTCATAATCACGCGCTATTAGCACTAATGGCAGTAATTAGTTTTATTTTCTTTAAAAAATACACAAATAATTTAGTTAAAAGTTTTTAAAAATTGATCAAAGTTTTAAATTTGTAGATGAAAAATTTTAATATCTGAGTCAGAATTTTCGAAATTTGGTTTGATAGTTTTTGAATTTTGATTTGAAAGTTTTGAACTTTGATACGAAAGTTTTCAATTTTTAGTTGAAATTTTTGAAATTTGAGTTGAAAGTTTTAAAATTCGGATGAAATTTTTTGAATTTTGAATTTTGCCTTCCTCACACCACCGTTCGCCGCCGCCGCGCCGTTGTTGCCATCCGCGACTCGAGGACGCGTGAAGGGGACTCCGGGCGCCGCCCTTCTTTCCCTTCCTTGGCCCGAAGCCGAGCCGAGTCCGCCCCGCGCCATCGGCCCTTCTTCCCCGGCGAACTCCTCCCTGCGGTAATCCCTCCGTTCCCTCCGTTTCCTCCGTTCCCTAGGCGCTAGGTAGCATCACCGCCGTGTGTTCGAGCCGTAGGCACCGCCCTAGCACCGCTGTCGCTCGCCTCTGCTCGCCGCACCACCGCCGCTTGGAGCCGAGCACCCCGCGCCGCCACCCGTGTCTCCTGGTGCCGCGCCGCCTCCTCCGTTGCTCGGGATGAGACCCCGAAGCCGTGTAGATGCTCCCCCTTCACCGAATCAGGCTCTCGCCGTTCCGGCAAGGAGTTCCCCTTTGCTCGCCGGCGTCGGCCGCCGCCGCAATCCGCCGCCTCTGGCCCTTTTCCGGCGAATCCGAGCCGTTGGCTCGTCTTCTCTCGTTCCCCTCTCCGCTCCAGTGCCCTTCCTCTCACCAAACTCGCGCCGCGCCGTCCCGAACTCCTCCGTCGTCGCGCGCCGTCGGATATCGGCGACTCCTTCTTCTTCCTCTCGCCGTCCTCCGTGGCAGCCACGTCGGTGCCACACAAGCGCCAGCCGTCGCTTCTCCCTCCGTGCGCCTCGTCTTCGTGAGCTGGGTCGCCAACAGGCGGGTCCCGCTCTAGCGCCCCGCATGGTGGACCTCGGTCCACCGATCCATCCCAACGCGTGGGCTGCACCGTGGTCCGGCCCAGTCGGCCCCGAGTCACTCGGGAGGCCAATTGGCCCGAGTCACTCGGGAGGCCGGTCAAGGCCCCGGTCCGCTCGGCCTCCGGCCCAGTCGGCCCTGCCGCCTCGCGCGCTCCCGCCCGGCCTTAGGCCGTCCTCTCCGCGCGCCGGCCCGCTCTGCTCGGCCGCGCTCGCACTCGCTTCTTGGGCCGCGTCCCGCGACCGGCCCAGTACGCCGCACGAGCCTCGTTCGCTCGTGGGCCGCGCCTCGTGGGCCAGCCCATCGGCCTCTCCCTGCGTAGTTCGGTCTTGGGCCGTTTCTTTCCCGCGCCGGCCCATCCGTTCGGCCGCGCCTGCGCCAATCCATTGGGCCGCACCTAGCCGCCCGATACAAAGTCCATTTCATGTCCCTCCTCGTTTTCTTTTTTAAGAGATTTAAATAGTCAATTGATCTTAGGAAATTCATTTCTTCTCAACCGTTCGTCCGATTGACTCCGTTCAACTTCCAAAATTTCTCAAAAATCGAGATCTATCTACTGGCATGCTTAGAGGTCTTTAATAGGGCTTCCTTTTGATCGTTGTGTTGAGTCGTCTTGTTTCGCGTGTAGCTTCGAAGCCAGAAGACTCGCCGTGTGCGGATTTCGAGGAGGAAGCTCAAGATCTCGAGCAAGGCAAGTCTTCTTTGATCAATTGAACCCATAATTTAAAATTAAGTATTTTGATTCTGCAAACTATGCGTCCTTTAGGTTACACTTGACACATTGGTCGCGGTTTGCAATACAACCGGCAGGCCCTACCCACTTGCTGCATTTGACTTCCTTGATTATTGAATGACCCAACACCCCTTGTCGCTCTTAGTTCAGGTCTCAGTATTCGTACCTCGGGTACGAATATCAAGGCTCCCTTCAAATTTAAAATGATTCACTGGGTAAAAACTTGGGTTTACAAAATGCTTGGATAACCCGACACTTGGGTTGGTGCCTTGAAAATAAAATGAGTTTCCAAAACTCGCGGTGCAGGAGACGTACTGGAGGTGCGGTCTTCCCGTTCTTGCCTTAAGGACCGATTCCTTGGGAATTACATTCGAGCATATGTCAAGTACGACCACATGGGTGAAATGGGACACCCCTGGCTGAGTAACTAGCTAGGCCAGAGAAATCTTGATGCCAAGGGACAAGTGGATTCGCCGGGGTGGTGTCGGGGAGGACCCCTGGGCTTCCTGGCATAGTATGGTCTAGGACCTAACCTAGTGTTGGTCCGTGGAGCCCCTTCCGTTGGCATAAGGTAACCCTGAGTCGGCTTTCGAAATACCTTGTCGTGAAAACCTCAAAGTCGCCAGACGTGGCTGTTCTGCACAGGCTGGGTGACCCGGGTTAGGAACATCGTGTGGGTAAAGTGTACCCCCTCTGCAGAGGTTAACAACTGTTCGAACAGCCGTGCCCACGGTCATGGGCGGATGTGAGGTGATTCCTTAGCGTAGCTTTATTGACTACTTTGTGAACTGCTGTGGTTGTAAGGAAATCTTTTCAGTGCTTGACTTGTGGCTGTCGGTACAGCCGGTGTCGGAGAACAATTGGCAGGGAGCCTTTCGTGCCGACAGAATTAATCCATACATTTCACCACTCCGGCAGGACGAGACGCACTTTCTCGTCCGTGTCGTTGAGAAGCACTCACCTAGCTTATTCCGAAAGTCTTAAACTAAAATCGAACACGAAAACAACTGGCTCTCCTTTGAAGCTTGGATCAAACACTTAATTTCCCTTGGCTTGCTGAGTACTCCCGTACTCACCCTTGCTCTATAAAAATAACCCCCCAGTTCTCGAAGACGAAGAGATGGACCCTGCTGAAGAGGAGTTCTTCCAGGAGCAAGCGAACTACGAACTGTAGTAGGGTTTCGGCCTTTCCTCAAGTCATGCTTGTGGCTGTGGGGTAGTTTTCGCTTCCGCCTTTTTGTAATGCAGTTGCAAACTCGGAGTCTGTCCGCAGTTTCAACCTTGGTTGTAACTCTACTCTTAATAAAAAGACCCCTGTCACTGTGATATTCATTCTTCCTGTTGTACCAGCACTGTTTCCTGGACTCTACTCTGGCCGTCGTTCGGGGCTAGTTTGGGGCGTGACACTAGCCCTTTTAGAGACGACCCCTGCACAATGAAAAATCACATTCTGGGAGAGCGGCAAGGGGGCCACCTGCAAAATGCTCCTTCCCCATTGGTCGGCCGTTTGGCAAGGGCCAATGGTCGTCTGTCACGTCAGAAAATTCGCCCTCTGAAAAAGCGATTTTTAAAAATCGCCGCTCCCAAAAAACAATGGGCGACTAGATTTATAAATTTTTGAAATAGAAAATTATTTTTGTAAATATTTTAATAAATAAAATAAAAAATAAAAAAATTATGCTGGAAATCCCGTTTCGACCCAACTTAAATGGGCGTCAAGCCCATGGGAGTTCCATTCCGGCCTAACACAGACAGGCCGCACATAGAGGTAATCCTGTTAGGGCCCAACTATGTCAGACTGTCACAATCGCGGATCTGGAACCCACTCAAGTTGTCTGCACGTCGCTGGAAGAGAAGGTGATCGGAGAGAAGCGTGAAAAAGAAGGATCTGACGAGGGATTTTGACCGATTTTGACCGGGTTGACCAAAATATTTGATCGACATCCATATTATATCGGAACCCACGGAAAGAACCAAAATTTTGGAAATTTTCCAAATTTTAAACCCTGCCTGGGGGCACTGAGCGGTATAGGCAGCTTTAGTCGGAACTGTAGCCGATTCTAATAGAAAAAATAAACGTAATCCTTATGATACAATGTTATTTAATTATCGTCGATATTTAGGCCCCGTTCGGAAGTTCTGGTGTTTGAATCTTCTGAAGCTGAAGATAAAGTATTTCACGTAAAACGAGATGATATTAACGTATAATTAATTAATTTTTAATTATTACAAACTTGAAAAATGGATTTATCTGATATTTTAAAACAACTTTCATATAAAAAATTTTCGCACGAAACATACCGTTTAGCAGTTTGAAAAACGTGTCACGATAATCTTTATTTTCTATTCAAAGTTTTATGAGTATCAAACGGGACACGCTTTTCAAACTGCTAAACGGTGTGTAAATTCATTTTTCAAGTTTGTAATAATTAAAACTTAATTAATCGCACGTTAATGTCACCTCGTTTTACATGAAACACTTTATCTTTATCTTTATCTTCATCTTCAGGAGATTCAAACATCACAGGCCTACCTGACGAGTCTCTACATACTCAACCAATTTCTTGCTCGAGGGCTTCAATGTCAAATTATAGCCCACTGTTCAACCAATCCTAGAAGCTACTCGGTCAGGGTTTTTCTGGGCCATGGTCGGATTGCAGGCAATCTAAAACAGTCTTTCGAGTTGGCCGTTATCAGAATACCCTCTGCGTGAACTTTTGGCGTTTAAATTTTGTCATAAAATAAACGCCACAATCTACTCAATTTTTCTCAATCCCATGGATCTCACTTTTTCCGTTGCGCTAATCGGGAAAAGTGTTAAATAATCGTGATTTAAACCACTCTTTCATGGAGAGATTTGATAATTTAACACTCTTTAACATGGGCTTTGATTATTTGACATCTTGGCCCACTTTCACTCACTCAGATGGTTCCACATTTCATCCTCACAAAGTGTCAATTAAAACAATTGGGAACAAAGTGTTAAATCATCAAATTTCTCTTCTTTTATGGTATGGATTATCCCAGTAGCCAGCCAACAATTAAGCGAATCACGATTGTTTCTGATGTTGGTGATATGCCCTAGATGCAATCATAGAGATAATCGTATCACGTACTATGTTTATATCTTTGTTATACGTTGTTTCTTGAAATAGATAACTTATTATTGATCAATGAATATATGATTTGTTCATGAGACTATTTATATTGTATGTTACTATTTCTAAAGGATCCCAGATCAAATATCATATATGGAACAAATATGGTTCAATGATCAGCGCATTTATTAATTGATGATCATGTCTCATGTATAGAGATACCAAATTAATAATATGGACATATCTTGAAGAACATGTTGTTAGATAGACCCAACATGAAAAATTGCAAGAGCCATATGTGATGTGCCATTAGTGGTCTCATATTATTGTTGGTGTAGAATCCTTAGACCTGAGATTATCATGGTTCCCAACATGTGTAGTAGCTTGCTTAGGGGCTGCTAAACACTACTCTGTAACTGGGTAGTTATAAAAGTAGTCTTCGGGCATGCTATGAAACATGTAGTGGGATATGAATAATCAAGATGGGATTTGCCCCTCCCTTGGAGAGATATCTCTGGGTCCCTCGATGTTATAGATTATGGAAGTGCATGGTCATGCCAAAAATAATTTAAAAGTCAATCATAGGTTAAATAATCTATTACAGAATCGAGTGAATGATTGAGCTATTAAAGGATGGCACATATCTAGTCTTGAGCTTAATCGATATCGTGAGGCAAAGGGGTTCATACAAGTATACACTAGAGGTTTAGCCGATATGATCTTTATGTATGTCTGGTGGGTCAATATGTTCTGCTAGGGGCTGCTGTTGACACGTGGACCGAAAAGGAGTTTTCGGGTTGCAGCCAAGTGTACATGAACCTACAAGGTCGCATACTTAACGGGCCGGAATAAAAGGATTGGATGGAGATCCAATATTTGCTCAATTCGGATAAGGATCCGAGTAGGACTCCGATGGGCCTGGAAGGCCTAGTTATGGATCCTATATATATTCTTCAGGTGATGAGGCTGGTCGATATAGAGAAACCCTAGCCGTCACTTCCTTCCCGAGCAAAACCCTAGACGCACATGGGCGCTAGCACGACCGTGCGACGTGTTCCTTCTCTGGACGTGTGGATACCGGTAGGGGTGCCGCTGGTCTGCTGTACTGATCAACGTGAGAGCACGGCGGGGCGCACGCATGAGGAGGATAAGATCAGGTTGCTGCGATCTACTACTTTCTCTACATCGACGCGCGCTACATCGCCAATGTTCCTTCGGCTTCTTAGCATCTACTTCCGCTACATAGCGCTTCGAGTGGTAACGATCTATGGTCTCATACTTATATGGTTCCTGGTTTACGCAACAGAAAAATTTTGATTTATACTATCGTAGCCTATACTTATCCCAACACCTGACACGATGGACTTTCGCCTTGCTGCTTAATTTGTTTCTAGACGTTCTTATATTTTGAAGCTAGAAGTCCTATATTTTGGATGGAGTACCAGACAATCAGAGAATCTGCAACTGTTGTAGGCCTATTAAATATCCTAAATATTTTGGATGAAGTAATGCTATTTGTTTTTAAAAAAAATATCACTGTTTACATAAGTTGAAAGCACCCAACTCATTTAAAAAAATGAGATTTTAAACCAAACAATCATGAAAAGGTCTGAAAAGTATTTTTTTTTTACTTTCATAATGGTGTCTTCTATGACTCAAAAAAAATTTGAGCTTAAAGTAAAACTTGTATAAAGTGGAACAAATAGCTTAGGAGGTATAGTTGAGTAAGATGAACCATTTTTAATAGTTTAGAGGGTAAAATAAGAAAAAAATAGTTAAGTGGTCTAATAAAATAGTTTTAGGGAGTAAAATTGACTTTTCCAATTAAATACCATCTTAGTTTATCGTCTATTCAGATAACTATATCTCTTATGGTGATACCAGGTACCGTGTCTCGATCCGACCGCGCGCTGGACAACAGCTTTGCCTTGGCCGACGGCTATACTGGCCAACTGCATTTTTCAGTGATCGTGATTGTTGCCGACGGGCCGCCTTGAAGCTGCACGATCAGGAGAACCACCATGTCTGCATGGCCAGTAACCAACGGTGTGTGCATCAATCTAGCAGAAGGTCCCCAATCGTCTGGGCCTTGCATGGATTCGTGGCCTAATCTATTCATGTTGTTCATGGCCTAATCTATTCATGACCTAATATATGCGGCCTCGGCCCTCGGCATGCTGCTGGTGGTACATACTGTGAGATCCATGGTGTCGATGCCATACCGCTGCATCCGTGGAGACACCAATTGAGGTGTCAGTATATCTTGTCACCTCTATGTCATATCGTGCTGCTTACTCATTTTTCTCATTTTTCTTCAACCAGCTTTGGTTGTCCTGCGTATATATGTTATTCAAGCAAATGATACAGACGTACTAAATAATTCCGATACCAGTGCAAAGGTCATATATAATCTCCGTTTGTCATATAATTGGTTTATACTTAACCTGTGTGCACAAGAAGTAATGTGTAAAATCAAAACGAATGGTTTTGTTGTTAGTTTGAAATTGTTATGTATATCGTATTTGTACATGCACAATAGGGAAATCTAATTAACATGGTTCATTCGTAATTATTCTCACTAAACATTCATGTGTCCATTAGTTATGCTTCAAACGCAACATTTTTGTATGCACAAATAAATATTTTTCCACCGTACTTTTCACCGATGTATTTACATATCCTGCAACAACGCGTGAGGAATCATCTAGTATATGCTATGTCCATGTGAAGACTCCAAAAATAAGAAGATGTTCTCTGAAAGATTATGGTGTAGTCTCATCTGATCCGTAGAGGATTTATGAAGGATTACAGTTGGTGGACCAAGCGTGGAGAGCAAGAGCCACCAAATATTAGTGTCAGATATAAGGAGCAAGCAAGATCGGGATGGCTTGTTCGTCCCTTTTCTATTGTGCAGTTATACTAAAGATTTTGACCCTAATACTCTCTCAAAAATATTGAGTAATGATGAAGAGCCAGATCACGATGGGAGGGATTATGAGAAGTTCAACAAGTTAGTGGCTGATTGTGAGTCACCTTTGTATCTCGGGTGCAACCAGAAGCACACCAAGTTATCTTGGAACTCATGAAGCTTAAGGCAAGTAGTGGTTAATCAGACAAAAGTTTTACAGAATTGTTTGAGTTGCTAAACGACTTGTTGCCAAAGGGGAACACAATACCAAAGACGACATATTAAGCAAGACAAGTGTTATGTTCATTGGGTCTGGAGGTTAGAAGAATTAATATTTGTCGAAATGACTACATATTGTGTTACAAAGAGTTTGTGTGCTTCTAGATACATGTGAGATATTAGTGAAGATGAAGATCACAAATCAAAGAGGGGTGGCCCTGTAAAGGTTGTGTGGTACTTTCCAATTGACAAGCGTATCAAGAAATTGTTTGTGAATCCCAAGCAAGCTAAGTTAGCACGTTGGTATGCTAAAGAACGGAAGGTCATTGGGTAAGCTAATGCACCCGACAGATTCAGTGCAGTGGAGGACAATCAATAACATTTACCCAGAATTTGTAGAGGACTCGAGAAACATATGGTTTGCCATGTGTATGGATGCCATTAACCCGTTTGGTGATTTAAGCAGTTGTCACAGCATATGGTCGGTGCTTCTTGCGAACAACAACCTTCCTCCTTTGTCCTTCAAGTGGAAGTACATTATGCTTTCCATGCTGGTTCAAAGACTGAGGTAGCCTGGCAACCATATCGATATGCTAATTGAACCGATAATCGATGACTTGGAAAGATAATGGCGTGAGGCCTCATGAACATGGAACGCTTATGGAAGGGAGTACTTTAGTCTCTGCGCGTTGCTGTTTTGCACCATCAACGATTATCTTGCTCTTGGTAACCTTTTCGACCAAACTATCGAAGGGAGGAAGGCTTGTTTGAACTATATGGAGGAAACACGAAGCTGATGTATGATGAACTCATGCAAGATGGTCTACATTGGTCAAAGGAGATTCCTCCTAAAGTTTTACCCTTACAGAAGAATGAGAAATAATTTCAATGGAAAAGGGAAACTTGATGAGGACATTAATACCATCCATACATCCACATCTACACAAGTTTATGGTCCTATTACCTGCGCTCGTACACGTCAAATCAATTATCAAGTGAGTTCATTCTTGAGTTCATGTTCATCTTATTATTATCCTGGAGATGTGTGCACTCTTGTTTTATTTAGGAATGATGGAGAGGATCAAAAGGGGAGATGACTCACATGGGCTGGATTCGGACTGCAGGACAATACAAACTTTTGACGACCACCACGACTTCATGCGGATTCCATTTTGGGTGTGCAAGTACTTCATGGAAAGCTTATAAAATCTACTTTAAAATGGATCTAGTCTCATGCCCATATCTGTTCTGGAAAGGCCGAAATCATTGTTTTACTATCAAGATCTTTTTCTGTCCACGGTACTGCGTCACCTTATTTGGGCCCAATGGGCCATGTATCAAGTTAAGTCCACTAGGGACGCATCCTAAGGTTAGAGGAAGACCCCAACTTGTCCTCCCACTTATATATATTCTCTTTAGCCATCATAGATCGACTCGGGTTTTGTTGATTAGAGTTAGCGACTTGCTACTTGCTTGCAGCGCACGTGTTGACTAAACTGCCTATCTATTGGTCTTCGAAATACCACTATATCATGATTTCAGAGTGAAACTTATATATTCATCTAAAAATTCAGTGCTTGTTCTACTTGTTCTACTTGTTCTTACTTGTTCTTCGATTGCTTGCAGGACGAGTGCCCTCGTGGCCGGATTTCCGCGCACCGCAAGTTCGTAACAACCATTGGAGGTGGTGTATCGGTTGCTAAGGCGCAACGTCCTTGGATGGTTGTAGTCGAGCCATGAATGTCGTCTCCATCTCAATCGAGTTATCCAATCCTCTTATCGAAAGATCGGGAACCAAACCCTCGTGGGTTCACATCAGGTAGTATCAGAGCGTGGTTGATCAGTGAGAGATTTTTTACCCTCATTTTATTTTATTTTCCTATATTCTAGAAAAAGCCAATGAAAAAATAGTAGATTAGTTCGTCGTAATCCTATAAACCCTTGAGCCTTTTTGCTAGTACTACTTAGTTAGGGCTTGTTGAGTTTTCTGTTACATCGTTGTGTCGAGTTGCTGGTCTTAGCGTTATGTCGTTTAGAGATTCGAGTTCTTGCCACGCACATTGCCATTATCATCACCATCTTTATGCCATCACCACCATTGCAGCCATCCACCAAATCCCTTTTCGTTCGTGGTAGATCTATTCTGTTTCTTTAATCCGATTGCCCTTGAGTCTACCGCCACCAGAACAGAAATAGAACCCTGATTCGAGTGACTTTCTGTAAAACAGACATAACTTTTTCATATGGACTCGGAATCAGGCATATAATATATCCACACACATCTATAGAAAAAGTTACATCCGATTCATTCCCTCTTTGTCGGGTTAGGCAAAATCAAAATCACCAAATTTCGCTTGCAAAATTCTGTTTTCGAGGCGACAAGCTTCGGGACTCCTTTGGATAGAACTTGGAAAAATTCTACAGGCTTTATATTTTGTCCGTTTGAGCTAAAAATTTATGTGGTTGGTTCTTGTGTGCTCCTTGGCATGAAAAAAATAAAATAATAATAAAAAAAGTAGTATCTCTCTCCTCTGCACTAGAGAGAGCAAGAGAAAAAAAGAGCCGAAAAGTGAGCACTCGTCACCACCTATTCATCGTTCTTGGTTTGTGTTTTATCGCATTCTTTATGGTTAGGCTCGCGTCTCTACTACGGCTAGCCTAGGAGCAGCATTGTACAAACCTTGAATGATCATTCAACTTGTTTTGACTAACATGGTTTCTAGTTGTTCCTTGTGCATCGCTTTCAGCCCACCTACAGCTCCACACATTCGACTACAACTTGATAGGTCTTGTTGCTATGGCACCGATACACATCTTGTTCCATGGTTGTAGACTTCTTAGTTGTTGTCTCCCTCCTGTGAGCAACTAGTAAGAATTGGTAAGAGCTTGTGAAACAGGCTGTGAGTGAGCAAGCGCCTTGCAATAATCACATCCTAATAGTTATAGGGCTTACTTTTCATCATCTGTTGTCTTGTTGTCTTTGTTCTACTAACCATGACAGGGTTAGAGGATGATCATGGTGCATCCCATTCTTCATGCACCAAAGGCATGATACGACATTTTGAAAGGCAAGTGAAACGGCACACAGAAGGACTTGATGCAGATTTGCAGGTGACGAACGATAAGATTGGGCAATTGAAGGCCACACAGATTGCCGCCAACACCAAGCTTGCAGGGTTGGAGGCATCGGTTGCTCGTATTGACACCAGCCTGGCTGCTCTTTTGAGGCACTTTGACGACCGCTAGGCTAGGGACAATGGTCGGTGTAACGAAGACAACATTGATGGTCAGTACGTCGATGATAATTTGGATGATGATTATACTACTGACACTGAACAAGATGACCGAGACACTTGTGATCGCCAACGGCTACGTATTAATCGTAGAGGTATGGGTGGTCACCGCCAACATGAGGTACGCAATAATTCTGATGCTTTTGGTAAGATCAAATTTAAGGTACCTCTTTTTGATGGTAAATATGATCCTGATAAATACATTACTTGGAAAAATGTTGTTGATCAAAAGTTTGCATGTCATGAGTTCCCTGAGGATAAACGGGTTAAGGTTGCTACTAGTGAGTTCACTGATTTTGCTTCTATTTGGTGGATAGAACATGGCAAGAAAAATCCTAATAACATGCCACATACTTGGGATGCTTTGAAATGGGTCATGCGGGCTAGATTTATTCCTTCTTACTATGCGCATCACCTGTTAAATAAGTTGCAACAATTGAGATAGAGAGCTAAAAGTGTAGAAGAATATTATCAAGAACTGCAAATGGGTATGTTGCGTTCTAATTTAGAGGAGGATGAGGAACCTGCTATGGCTAGATTTTTGGGTGAATTAAATAGAGAGATACAGGACATCCTAGCTTACACAGAATACACTAACGTAACCCGTTTGTTTCATCTTGCTTGCAAAGCTGAAAGGGAAGTGTAGGGACGATGTGCTAGTGCCAAAGCTAATTTTTTTGCAGGAAAATCTACATCTTGGCAGCCATGCACAACCACTCCTCCGACCGGACGTACTCCTTCCACATCTTCCACACCCAATCGGTCAGCACCTTCTCCATCTAGCGACAAGCCACGTGTTCCTCTTACTAGTTCAGCGACCAAGACTACCCAACAGCCAACTGTCAGTGCTTCTTCAATTGCATCCACGGGCAGAACAAGAGATGTTCAGTGTTATCGTTGCAAGGGTTTTGGGCATGTGCAACATAAATGTCCTAGCAAGCGTGTTTTTGTAGTCAAGAATGATGGTGAGTATTCGTCTGCTAGTGATTTCGATGAGGATACACTTGCTTTGCTTGCAGCTGACCATGCAGATAATGAGGGGAGGCCAGAAGAGCATATTGGCACTCATGATGCAGAAAGCTATGATAGCCTCATTGTGCAGCATGTGCTTAGCGCACAGATGGAGAAGGCGGAGTAAAATCAGTGACACAAGTTGTTTCAAACCAAGTGTGTCATCAAAGAACGTTCTTACCACATGATCATTGATAGAGGTAGCTGCAACAACTTGGCTAGTAGCAAGATGGTGGAGAAACTTGCACTTAGTACCAAACCATATCCACATCCATACTACATTCAGTGGCTAAACAACCATGGTAAGGCAAAGGTAACAAAATTGGTGCACATTAATTTTTCAATTGGATCATACCATGGTGTTGTTGAGTGTGATGTTGTGCCTATGCAAGCTTGTAATATTCTGCTAGATAGACCATGGCAATTTGATAGGGACTCTATGCATCATGGTAAGTCAAATCAATATTCTTTCTTGTACCATGATAAGAAAATTGTGTTGCATCCCATGTTTCCTGAAGATATTGTGCATGATGATGTTGCTAAAGCTGCCAAATCCAAAAGTGAGAACAATAAAAATATCCAATCCATTGTTGATAAGAAAAATGAGATAAGCTTGAAAGAAAAAATCTTACTTGCTACCAAATGTGATATTAATGAATTAATTGCTTCACCTTTAGTTGCCTATGCTTTGGTGTCACTTGACGATATGCGACATTCTTTGTCTCCTGCTGTTGCTAACATTTTGTAGGAGTATTCTGATGTCTTTCCAATTATCTTATCATCGAGGCTACTTTGAGGGGTTGAGCACCAGATTGATCTCAATCCTGGTGCTTCATTGCCCAACCATGCGCCATACAGGACGAACCCGGAAGAAACTAAGGAGATTCAGCGCCAAGTGCAAGAACTACTCAACAAAGGTTATGTACGCGAGTCTCTTAGCCCTTGTGCTGTTCCAGTCATTCTCGTGCCTAAGAAAGATGGATCATGGCGTATGTGTGTTGATTGTAGAGCGATTAACAATACCACCATTCGTTCTCATCACCCCATTTCACGTTTAGATGACATGTTTGATGAATTGAGTGGTGTGATTGTTTTTTCAAAGTTGATTTGCGTAGTGGATACCACTAGATTCACATGAAATTGGGAGATGAATGGAAAAATGCTTTCAAAACTAAATTTGGTTTATATGAGTGGTTAGTTATGCCTTTTCGATTAACTAATGCACCTAGTACTTTCATTCGATTAAGGAATGAGGTTTTGCGTGCTTTCATTGGAAAATTTGTAATGGTATACTTTGATGATATATTGATTTACAACAAGTCTATGGGTGAACATCTTGATCATTTACATGTTGTTTTTAATGCTCTTCGTGATGCACATTTATTTGGTAATCTTGAGAAGTGCACTTTTTGCACGGATAGAGTTTCTTTTCTTGGTTATGTTGTTACTCCATAGGGAATTAAGGTTGATCAAGCCAAGGTGGAAGCTATACAAAGATGGCCTGTTCCAAAGACTATCACACAAGTGCAAACTTTTTTAGGTCTTGCTGGATTTTATCGCTGTTTTGTGAAGGATTTCAGCACCATTGTCGCACCATTGAATGAGCTTACGAAAAAGGGAGTGCCTTTCACTTGGGACACAACACAAGAGAACGTCTTCAATATGTTGAAAGATAACTTGACACATGCACCTCTCCTCCAACTGCTAGATTTTCATAAGACTTTTGAACTTGAATTTAATGCTAGTGGGATTGGATTGGGTGGTGTTCTATTACAAGAGGGGAAGCATGTTGCATATTTTAGTGAAAAATTGTGTGGGCATATTCTGAATTATTCTGCTTATGACAAAGAATTATATGCTCTTGTGAGAACTTTAGAAACATGGCAGCATTACTTGTGGCCCAAAAAATTTGTCATACATTCTCATCATGAATAATTTTCATGCTAAACAACGTGCTGAATTGATGCTAAAATTGCATTAAACAACTAAAAAAACATAAAGCGCATGAATGTTAAGTATAAGTTTACGGGTGACACAAGTAGAAGGGAACTGAGTTTTGAACCTGAAGATTTGGTTTGGTTGCATTTGAAAATGGATAGGTTTCCTGAATTAAAAAAATCTAAATTGTTGCCTAGGGCTGATGGACCATTTAAAGTGTTAGCAAAAATTAATGAGAATGCATATAAGCTTGATTTGCCTGCAGATTTTGGGGTTAGTCCCACCTCTAACGTTGCAAATTTGAAGCCATATTTGGGAAAAGAAGATGAGCTTGAATCGAGGACGACTCAAATTCAAGAAGAGGAGGATGATGAGGACATCAATACCATCGATACATGGCATTCTTCACCGATATGCGCGGCTCGCAACCATTGGAGTCCTGCCCGCCTTTGGGGGCCGGTCCCACCTGTCACCAAGCCCGAGGGGTGGTATCAAGCCTGGGTGCCCCCCCCGGGTGTGGCCACCCAGGCGTGATGCCGGGGGCTACTGTCGGTGACATGGGACCGGGGGTATCGAGACCAAAGGGAAGGGCGGCCACAGGGATCCACGCGGCCCGTTCCCCCGGAGGGATCGGGCCCGAGGGTGACGTGGCGGCTGCCCTCCCGGTTTCCCCCCGGGGTCGGGTCGCTCCCGTTTTTGCCCCGAGGCCTGGGGCGCCCAACCCCCTGTGGTTTTGGTGCCACGTGCGCAGGTTAGGTGAGCACGGCAAAACTCACCTAACCGCATTTATAGCGGTTCAGACGGGCGCACTACGTCGCATTTAATGCAGCGTGGCACGTGCATATCCGGTCCGTGACCGGTCACAGCGAATGACCAGTCACAGACCGGTCAGATCGCGGGTTAGGTGGCGTCAGGATGCCTGTGCGTCGCACGCGCGCCAGGCGGCCTGCTGCGCGCCTCGCCCCGTCCCCTCGGAATGATGAGAGCCCTCTGTCTCTCGTCTCTTAGCCGGAGTTGGTATGCCAACTCCCGGAGTTGGTATGTCAGCCCCGGTCAGATGCTTTCCCGATTCCGACGCAGGCGAGACGCAGAAGCCGCCCGCCATTTAATGAAGGTTGAGACGCAGAAGACGCAGAGGGGGACCAGCTGGAGACTCTCTTCGGGACTAGACTCTCTCTGGATTCCACCATACTCTCAGATCTAACAGAACACAGGAGTAGGGTATTACACTTCTTAGTGGCCCGAACCTGTCTAAATCGCCTGCGTCCACGTGTTTCTCTCGCTGAAATCCCACAGATCAGGGGTTAAGAATTTCACCTTGCTCCCCCGGCCGAACCGGCAAAGGGGGACCTGCGCGGTCTCCCGGTGAGGAGTTTCACGCTCCGTCATCTGGTGCGCCAGGTAGGGGGTGCGCGCGTGTTTTTCTGAGCCCCCATCTGTTTTCGTGTGCGCCAAGCTTTGCCAGGTCAGCCCTATGGCCGAAGAGGCAGTGGCGTACGATCCTTCTATGAGCGCCAGCGATGATGGCGGGGAGCAGAACCCGCGCCATCGAGTTAGCACCCTGTCGTCCCCCTCCCGCCAGAACCTTGGGCGGGGGAAGGCGCCTGAGGAAGTCGAGGGATCCGCGACCACGCCGCCCGCAGGCGACGGAGGAAGACGACGAAGCGGGGTGCGTCGTCTCCTCACCTATGGTGATGGTGGCACGCCCCAGGGCGCGCTCCAGGCTGCGGGCGCACTCTTGCGTCACCCGCCCGTCGTCCCCGATCCAGAGACCCCAGACCAACGTTGGCTGGATGACGTGGCCAACCTGGTCATGACGGCGCAGCAGCGCCAAGGCGCCGGCAGGCGGTCTTCTGCCACCGGGACCTCTGGCGCTGCCACTGCTGGCTCTACGTCGTCGAGGCGGAGGGCACGACGGGCGACGGCCGACACACGCCGTTCGTCCGCGGTTCCCTCATCAACGTCTCCGACTCATGAGAATATGCATGGGGGGCCAGACGCCCGGCTCGATATCGAGCGTCGCCCATGCAACGGAAGGCGCCTCCTCCTCTGGGGCGCCGCTCCATTCCGGTCATGGGGGTCGGCCCCCGTGTCCCCGGTTGGTGGTACCAGCTGTCGAGCCTTCGTGGTGAGCCTTCGGAATGTCCGTTGGCCCCCGAGGTTTCGGCCCACCATCACCGAAAAATATGACGGAAGCGTCAACCCCGCTGAGTTTCTCCAGATCTACACCATTGGAATAGAAGCCACGGGGGGTGACGACAGGGTCATGGCGAACTTCTTTCCCATGGCCCTAAAGGGCCAGGCGCGGGGTTGGCTAATGAACCTGCCACCCGCGTCAGTCCACTCCTGGGAGGATTTGTGCCAGCAGTTCACCACGAACTTCCAATGCACATATCCGCACCCAGGCGAAGAGGCGGACTTGCACGCGGTACAGCGCAGAGACGATGAGTCTCTCCACTCGTACATCCAGCGGTTCTGTCAAGTCCGCAACACCATACCTTGCATCCCTGCACATGCGGTTATCTACGCATTCAGGGGGGCGTGCGGCACAACCGCATGCTCAAAAAGATCGCCTCCAAGGAGCCCCAGACCACCGCGCAGCTCTTCGAGCTCGCGGACCATGTGGCTCGCAAGGAGGAGGCCTGGACCTGGAACTCCTCTGGCTCTGGAGCGGCGGCTCCGGCTGCCCCCGAGTCCACCGCTCGTTCAGGGCGGCGGGACAGGAGGAGGAAGAAAAGGTCGGCCCGTTCCGACAACGAGGGTCACGTCCTCACCGCCGAGGGCGCTTCGCGGGCCCCCCGAAAGGGGAGGCCCGTGGGCGACAAAAAGAAGGAGGCCGGCGCTCCCGGCAGGGAGCGCCCGGCCGGCAGATGGTACACTGTGCACAACACCTCCCTCCACGACCTCGCCGACTACCGCGCGGTCAAAAACTTGGCCGAGCGGACGAGGAAGTGGGAGGAGGAGAAGAGGCAGGAGCGCCGTGAGGGCAAGGCCCCGGCGACTTCCACTGGCAACCGGCGAAATGAGGCCAAGCAGAAGGCCCCCGCTGAGGACGTCGACGATGGCGACGATGACCTGGGCTTTCAGGAGCCCGAGGCCACCGTCGCCACCGTTGATGGGCGAGCGTGCGCTCACGCTTCTTGCCGAAGCCTCAAGGCCATGAAGCGAGAGTTTTCGGCTGCAGTCACCACCCATGAGGCGACGCGGCGGGCGCGTTGGTCGGAGGTCACCCTTACTTTTGACCGGACCGACCACCCGCCATGCGTTGCCCGGGGAGGACAGATCGCGATGGTGGTGTCCCCCACCGTCTGCAATGTGAAGTTGAGGCCCGTCCTGATAGACAGTGGCGCAGCTCTCAACATCCTCTCCCCCGCGGCTTTTGATGCCATCAAGGCCCCGGGGATGGAGCTCCGGCCGTCCTAGCCAATCATCGGCGTGACGTCGGGGCACACCTGGCCGCTAGGTCACATCGACCTCCCGGTCACCTTCGGTGGCCCCGCTAACTTCCGCACTGAGCGGGTGGACTTTGATGTGGCGGACCTCAATCTGCCCTACAACGCGGTCCTGGGGAGGCCCGCGTTGGTGAAGTTCATGGCGGCCACCCACTATGCCTACCTCCAGATGAAGATGTCGGGCCCAAGTGGCCCCATCACCGTCCACGGCGACCTCAAAGTCGCGCTTGCTTGTATGGAGCAGCACGCGGACCGCCTCGCCGCGGTGTCCAAGCCCGCGGGCGGCGACGAGAGGCCCGGCGCCTCCACCTTGCCCGCCCCGAGGCAGCGGATGGCCTCAAACGACGAGGTCCCGTTGAAGGAGGTTGCCCTAGGTGACGACCCGTCCAAGACCACCCAGATTGGTGGTCTCTTGGACGACAAATAGGAAGACGCGCTCGTCTCCTTCCTGTGGGCAAACGCCGACGTCTTCGCTTGGAGACCGGCGGACATGCCCGGGGTCCCTAGGGAGGTGAATGAGCACCGTCTCGCCATGCGGCCGGACGCAAGGCCCGTCCGGCAAAAGGTGCGGTGGCAGGCCCCGGAGCACCAAGCCTTCATCCGCGAGGAGGTGGCGCGGCTTTTGGAGGCCGGATTCATCTGTGAGGTCATCCATCCGGAGTGGCTCGCGAACCCGGTCGTCGTCCCCAAGGCGAACGGCAAGCTCCGGATGTGCATCGACTACACCGACCTCAACAAGGCATGTCCTAAGGACCCTTATCCCCTGCCACGCATAGATCAAATTGTCGACTCCACCGCGGGGTGCGACCTTTTGTGTTTGCTAGATGCATACTCAGTATATCATCAGATTCGCATGGCTAGGGAGGATGAGGAAAAAACTGCATTCATTACCCCTGTAGGAACTTATTGTTATACAACCATGCCCTTTGGGTTAAAGAATGCAGGTCCCACTTTTCAGCGTACTACTCATATTTCTTTGGGTAGTCAGATAGGACACAATGTTGAGGCCCACGTCGATGACTTGGTTGTAAAAACACGCAACCAAGAGACCTTGCTCTCGGATTTAGCAGAGACTTTCGAAAGTCTCCGCTCCGCCCGCATAAAACTGAACCCCGAAAAGTGTGTGTTCGGTGTGCTTGCGGGCAAGCTCCTCGGGTTCTTGATCTCTGCCCGAGGCATTGAGGCCAACCCCGAGAAGATACGAGCTATAGAGCAGATACGCCCCCCCAGCAAGCTTAAGGACGTGCAATGCGTCACCGGATGCATGGCTGCCTTAAGCCAATTCATATCGTGGCTGGGAGAGAAGGCGCTGCCCTATTTAAGCTCCTTAAGCGCTCTGGGCCGTTTACCTGGACGGAGGAGGCTGAGCGGGCCCTCACTCAGTTGAAGGCATACCTCAGCTCCTCCCCGATCCTGGTCACCCCGGAGCCCGATGAGCCGCTGCTACTCTACTTGGCGGCAACCCCGCAAGTAGTCAGCGCGGCGTTGGTTGTGGAGCGCGACGAGGACAGCCCTCGGCCCACGCGCTCCCACCCTGTGCCAACCCGACCCGGGACAGAGAAGGGAGGAGAGGCCCCCGAGCCGGACGGCGGCTTAAGGCCCCTGACGACCGGATGTGGCCCTCTGCCCGCTCGTCCGACGGCGCCGGATGCCCCTGACCCCCATGAAGGCCCTGGGGCCACTGCGGGAAGGCCGCGCCCGACGCCCTTCGACCCCGAAGTCGTCGGCACAGAAGCCGAGTGGGCCCGGCAAGGCCTCTCAGATGATGAGCGCCCCGGGAACGATGCCCTCAACAGAGAGGATAAGCCCCGCCGAAAGGTGCAGCAGCCCATCTACTTCGTTAGTGATGACCCGATACCCTAAGGCCCAGAAGATGCTATACGCGATTCTGATGGCCTCGAGTAAGCTGCGCCATTATTTCCAGGTGCATCGGGTCACGGTGGTCACGTCCTACCCCCTCGGCCGAATCTTACGCAACCGAGAGGGTACTAGACGGGTGGTAAAATGGGCAATCGAACTCTCTGAATTCGACTTGTGCTTTGAGCCTCGCCATGCGATTAAGAGCCAGGCCCTCGCCGACTTCGTGGCGGAATGGACCCCGGCTCCCGAGCCCGATCTCGGAGACTCCGCCCCCGAGGCCAGCACGAGCCCCTCGCAGCTGCCTCACGCCACCTACTGGGTGATGCAGTTCGACGGTTCCCTGGCCCTTCTGGGCGCTGGCGCGGGGGTCACCTTCACCTCGCCGAGCAGAGACGTCCATAGATATTTGGTTCGCCTAGATTTCCGGGCAACCAACAATATGGCGGAGTACAAGGGACTCCTTGCGAGACTCAGAGTGGCGGCTGGAATGGGGATCCGCCGCCTCCTGGTTCTAGGCGACTCCCAGTTGGTCGTTAACCAGGTCTCCAAGGAGTATCGGTGCTCCGACCCGCAGATGGACGCCTACGTCCGTGAGGTGCGGCATATGGAGCGCCATTTCGACGGGTTAGAACTTCGGCACGTGCCCAGACGGGATAACGCGGTCGCCGACGAACTCTCGAGGCTCACTTCATCGCGAGCCCCAACCCCACCGGGCGCCTTTGAAGAAAGGCTGGCCCAGCCATCGGCGCGACCCGACCCCCTAGGAGAGACGGACGCGCCTGCGCGGCCCTCGAGGCCCGTCGGAGTCCAGGCCTCGGGACCCGGGGGGCCGAGCCCGGCCCTCCAAGATTGATCACCTGGATGGCTGAGATCCAGGCATTCCTCAAAGATCAGACCCTACCCGAGGACCGCGAAGGGAGTGAACTTGTCAATCGCATCTCCAACCGTTACGTGCTGGTGGAAGGGGCCCTCTACCGGCGCGCGGCCAACGGAGTCCTCCTGAAGTGCATTCCTCGGGAGCAAGGCGTCGAGCTTCTTGTCAACGTCCATGAAGGCGAGTGCGGAGCCCACTCCGCCTCGCGCACCTTGGTCGGCAAGGCATTTCGCCAGGGTTTCTATTGGCCGACGGTGCTCCACGACGCAGCTGACCTGGTCCGGTGGTGCAAGGCGTGCCAGTTTCACGCCAAGCAAACGCATCAGCCGGCTCAGGCCCTGCAGACCATACCTCTTTCATGGCCATTTGCTGTCTGGGGGCTGGACATCCTGGGTCCCTTCAGGAAGGCCCCTGGCGGGTTCGGGTATCTGTATGTCGCAATCGACAAGTTCACTGAGTGGCCCGAGGCTTATCCAGTCATCAAGATCGACAAGCACTCGGCACTAAAATTCATCAAGGGCATCACTGCTCGGTTCGGGGTGCCTAACCGTATCATTACGGACAACGGCACCCAGTTCACCAGTGAGCTTTTCGGCGACTATTGCGAAGACATGGGCATCAAGCTCTGTTTCGTCTCACCCGTCCACCCCAGAAGCAACGGCCAGGTGGAGTGCGCCAATGTGGAAATCCTCAAGGGCCTCAAGACCAAGACCTTCAACATCCTTAAGAAACATGGCGACTCGTGGATCGAAGAGCTGCCAGCGGTGCTCTGGGTGAACCGAACCACCCCAAGCCGAGCGACAGGGGAAACGTCTTTCTTCCTCGTCTATCGCGCGGAGGCGGTCCTCCCATCCGAGCTCACCCTGAGGTCCCCTCGGGCCACCATGTATTGCAAGGCTAATCAAGATCAGCTTCGCCGAGACGACCTCGACTACCTGGAAGAGCGAAGATGGCGCGCGGCCCTTCGAGCCGCACGCTACCAGCAAAGCCTACGGCGCTACCATCAGAGCCATGTCCGGGCCCGATCACTCTGCGTCGACGATCTCGTCCTTCGCCGCGTCCAAACGCGTGCTGGACTGAGCAAACTCTCACCAATGTGGGAGGGTCCGTATCGAGTGATCAGCGTCCCCCGGCCGGGCTCGGTTTGATTGGCCACAGGCGATGGCACAGAGCTGCCTAACCCGTGGAACATCGAGCATCTTCGCCGCTTCTACCCATAAGGGGGTCGGGTGTCGTACCTCGGGCTCAGGCCAACCCCGCGTCCCCCTCGGGCACGCAGAGTTGGCCAGGGGCTCCCACATGCACATACTTGTTTAATTTTTTCCTAGCATTTCAATAACAAGCATTTTCAATTCCCTAAGGACTGCGCCTATGTTATCGTTTTCTTTTGAAAAATCTTGACTTGAGCCAGTCTGCTTGTGCTCGTCCTTGTCCTCGGCAGCCCGGGTTGTCTAAACCGCCAAATGGGGCCCAGAACCAAGCCGTGCCCTGGGGCGTGGTGAACTCCGGGGGGAATCGGTAAAGGCCCACAATCGGGTCCTTCATAACCCGCGGTCACCGCGCTCCCGGCCTGGCCAGTCTCGACATGCAGATCTCTCCAGGCACTAGCTCCGACCCGCGCCGCTTGAGGCTGAGGCCCGAGCACGAGCCCTCGCTCAAGCCAAAGATGCAAAGGGATCCCGACACAGACCATCCTTATCACGCGCATATAGCAAACATAACTAACATAGAAGTTAAAATCTTGTTTGATTGCAGATAAGACGAAGTCAGATATACAAGCATTGGCCCAAAGGCCTCAGAAGATGAAGGAATTAAAAAATTAAGATACGCGGGGGCCCGAGGGCTCACTCCGAAGCACCCGGGTCGCCGGCCTCGTCGTCGTTGTCGTTGTCGGCACCATCGTCGCCGTCGTCCTCCTCGTCGGAGTCGAGAGCGAAGACGAGCCGAGGGGCCGTCCCCTCGAAGCCGTGGACGATTTGATCGGTGGCATCCCGGACTTGGGCGCGCGCGTTGGCCTCAGTCCCAGGGGGGAATTCTTCCAGCGCCGTCCACGGGGAGAAGTAGGGGTCCCGGGCTTGGTAGCTCGCCAGCACGAGCTCCACCGCCCCCCGGGCGAGGTCCTTTGAGGAAGACTTGACCGTCTCCTCGATCTCCTCGGGCAGCCTCCCAAGGTCCCCGGCCATCTCCGAGAGGCGCTGGGCGAGGCCCCCCCGGTTGGCGACGTACTTTGCGTACCGCCCGCTCCAGATGCCCGCCTGATGCCCGGCGCGGTCGAGGCGGGAGACGGTGTCCCGGAGCATGCCGGGCCCCACCTCGTTTGACAGCCGGAGGGCCTCAACCTCCCCGGCGGACGAGTCCAGGGCGCCCTGCAGCTCGGCGATGGTGTCCTCGACGGCTGTGAGGCAGGAGGCCAGATCGCCGTGGCGTGCGGGCGC
>BDMV01000012.1:17770020-17876213 GCA_008326285.1 Oryza officinalis | reverse complement strand
CGTGCGGCCGCCCCGCCGCTGTGCGCCTGCGCGTCTAGCTCCCTTGCCCGCGCCTCGAGTTCGGAGGCCCACTGGTTCAGCGCGTCCCACTCGGCGCGGGCGCTTTCCAGATTATGGCGCGCTTGCTCCTCCCGCGCCACCTCGCGGAGGAGCAGACTGTCCGCCAGCCGCTGCGCCACGGCCTCGGCCTCCTCGAGGGCTCGCCCCCGCTCGGCGAGGGCGTCTTTGTGGAGGCGGAGCGAGGATTCCTGCTCAGTGGAGGCAGCCTCGTGCGCCGCCAGCGTCGCCTCCCGTGTAGCGGCGGCGGTCTCGCGTGCCGCCAGCGCTGCCTCCTTCGCGTCCAAGGCGCGGGCGCGCTCCTCCAGCGCCTCCAGCTCTCGGGCGCGGAGGTCAAGGGCCTCGGCCCACCGGCGCACGGCGGCCTCTTGCACGAGCAAGCGCGAGGCCCGCCCCCCGAGCGTGGCGAAGCGCTCCTCCAGTGCCATAGTTCGGGCCTCTAGGGCCTCCTCGCGCGGGCGGGTCGCCGCCTCGATCCCCCCCGCCCGCCGCTCCCGGGCAGCGGCGACGTCGAGAACTCCGCGGGCGGCGTCGAGCTTCTCCTCCAGCTCCGCCACCCGGCTCCCGTATTCGAGACGGAAGTCATCTAGCGCCTCGTTGAGCATGGCGGTGGCGATGAGGGCTGTCTCCCGCTCCTCCTCCACCTCCCGGGTGATTTCTGCCAGGGTCCTGCGGCGAGCCTCGAGCTGCGAGATGTGCAGGCTGTGCGCCTTATGGCCGGCCTCCACCATGGCCTCCACCATGGCCTCCACAGAGCACCGTCCCTCCTCGATGCGCGCCCACGCCGCGTCGATTTCTGCCCGCTCCGCCTGTAGGGCCTGCATTTGGACGCTTAGCCCGTCCAGCACCGTGCTGTTGGCCGTAGCCAAGGCCTGCAGGAGGGGCTCCGCACTTAGCGGGGCGGCGAAAGAAAGGGGGGGTGGCCACCTCTGTGGTGGTGAAGCCCGGCTCGGCTCGCCGATCGATGTGTTGGCCTCGGGGGCCTTTCCCGAGGCCGGCTCATCCGGAGCGCCACCTAGGGCGTCGGGCCCCGGGTGCGCTCCCTCAACATCATCACGGGCGACCTCGGTGGCGGCCTCCGTCTCCGGCGCAGTCGGGTCGGGGACCTGGGTGGCAGCCTCGGCCGCCGGCGCCTTGTGCGCGCGCGCCGCCTCTGCCTCCCCGGTAGCCTCCTCAGCCCGGCGAACTCTGGCCACCTCTCGAGCAGCCTCCTCGGCCTGGCGAACTCGAGCCGCCTCCCGAGCAGCCTCTTGAGCTACCCGTAGGCGGCCTGCGGCTTCTTGCAGGTCGGCCTCCCGGCTCTGAGCCTCTGCGGCCGCCGCCTCCCCAGCCTCGTTGCCCGCGGGCCGACCGGCCTTGGAGTGACGCGTGGGGCGGGACGGGATCTCGCTGAGGAAGACAAAAAATATGCAACAGAAAGATGTAAATAAAAATAAGCCCTGGGGGTTTGGGAATGAGAGTGTGTCCGCTGTGGGTGAGAGATCGAACCTGCGGGATGGCCGGCTGAACGACCACTTTGGGGGCGTGATGAGGCTCCCCCTACACGGCTTGGTCTCCCCCAACTTGCGGAGCCGCTTCTTCTTCCGCTCCTCCTCGGGCTGGGGTCTCGGTGCGGCGTCCTCCGGGCGCCTGCCCCACCCCCTCGGGGAGGAGATGGAGGAGGGGTCGCCTCTTGTTTCCTCTTCCCCTGGCCGTCGACAGGGCGGCTGCCCCCCAAACCCCCGCCGCGGGGCCTAGAAGCATGGCCCCCTCCGGGGGTAGATTGGTCCCCTCTACGGCTGCCGCCCGCGCCATCATGGCCTCGAGGGGCCCGATCCCCCGACGCCCCGACCGTCTGCATGATGGCCAGAATGTCGGCGCGGTCCAGATCGCTGCAGAGGGGGGGGATCCCCCGAGGGATGAGGGATGGCTCCACGGAGCTAAGGTTTAGCACCCGTTGGACCACCATCCTGAAGTTCTCGGGGTCCCAATCCCACTTACGCCCCTGGTGGGTCCTCAGGAGGTCCTCGGTCCCGGTGTACTCCCAGGCGCCCCGGGCGCATCGCCGGAGCGGCGCGATCCAGCGGCGGAGGTAATCACCGAACACCATGGCCCCCGTGAGCCGCTGGGCTCGCAGGCCCACCAGGCGGTCTAGGACGGCGTTGTAGCCATTCCCTAGATCCACCGTCGCCCGCCAGCTGGGCGCCTGTGTTGGGGGCTGGCTCGGGAGTCGGAGGCGCGCTTCGTCGGGGAGGGGGGTGTAGAACCAGTCGCTCTTCCAGTCGTCCCACTTCTTGCGAAGGACGCACGGGATGTAGCGGTTCAACACCTGCCCCCATGGCTGGAAGTAACAGCCACCAACCACCGTCGGCGGCGATACCGGCTGCACGGTGAAGAACCACCGAAACAGCCGAAGGGATGGGCGCACCCCAATGAACATCTCGCACAGGTGTGCGAAGATGGCCAGCGTCATCACCGCGTTGGGGGTGAGGTGCGCCATCTGGAGGCTGTAGAACTCCAGAACATCCATGAAGAAAGTGGAAAACGGTGGGATCAAGACCGCCATGGCGAAGGAGGGGAAGAAGACGGACCGCTCCGGGTAGTGCGGCGCCGGGCCTCTCTCGCCCAGTGCGACCACCTCCCGGGTGGCAGATTTCGGCATGAACCGGCGCGGTAGCCCGGCCTGCCTCTCGCTGGTGATGCGGGAAGGCGGCAGCACGCTGCCATCAAGCAGCGCGGAGCTCCGCGTCATGGCGCCGACGAAGGGGGAGCTTGAGGACAAGAGCGCGTGGCGTGAGGAGGGTGAGAGAAACGGGAGAGCTAAAGCACAGATGGCAAAGGCAGGGAAAAAGTGGCAAGAGGAAGGAAACGAATCCCTTCCTTGGCGCCCTTTATGCCCTTGCCTCCACCGCGCTCGGCTCCTCGTTTCTTGCGCCCATCTCCTTGTCCCCTCGTTTCTCGCGCCCACGCCTCCACTAACCCCACTCGCCCGCTTACGGCGCACGCGTCAGTCGTGCGACCATGGCGGTCGAGGAGGGGCAGATCGTGTGCGCATTAATCGCGCTCGGTTACCACAGAAAGAGCCAATCATTACGTCCCCAGGCAAAATGGACCAACGTGTCCCGATCTGCGCACTGCCTCGAGTAATGTTGCGGTTACCAGGAGGCCGCTCATTAATGTCGACTGGCATTCTTCACCGATATGCGCGGCTCGCGACCGTTGGAGTCCTGCCCGCCTTTGGGGGCCGGTCCCACCTATCACCAGGCCCGAGGGGTGGCGTCAAGCCTGGGTGCCCCCCCCCCGCCNGTATCAAGCCTGGGTCCCCCCCCCGAGTGTGGCCACCCAGGCGTGATGCCGGGAGCTACTGTCGGTGACATGGGACCGGGGGTATCGAGACCAAAGGGAAGGGCGGCCACAGGGATCCACGCGGCCCGTTCCCCCGGAGGGGTCGGGCCCGAGGGTGACGTGGCGGCTGCCCTCCCGGTTTCCCCCCGGGGTCGGGTCGCTCCCGTTTTTGCCCCGAGGCCTGGGGCGCCCAACCCCCTGTGGTTTTGGTGCCACGTGCGCAGGTTAGGTGAGCACGACAAAACTCACCTAACCGCATTTCTAGCGGTTCAGACGGGCGCACTACGTCACATTTAATGCAGCGTGGCACGTGCATATCCGGTCCGTGACCGGTCACAGCGAATGACCAGTCACAGACCGGTCAGATCGCGGGGTAGGTGGCGTCAGGATGCCTGTGCGTCGCACGCGCGCTAGGCGTCCTGCTGCGCGCCTCGCCCCGTCCCCTCGGAATGATGAGAGCCCTCTGTCTCTCGTCTCTCAGCCGAAGTTGGTATGCCAACTCCCGGAGTTGGTATGTTAGCCCCGGTCAGATGCTTTGCCTATTCCGGCGCAGGCGAGACGCAGAAGTCGCCCACCATTTAATGAAGGTTGAAACGGGCGTCCCCCGGACGAGTCGGCTGACCGAGCGAAGGCGTGCTTCGGCGTCTATCAGAGGCTGCTTCCGGCGATAGGATAGCCCTAGATGTAAAAGAATGTTTTTTTTCTTAGGCAGCTCGTGGCCCATGTGGTAGCCCCTTGCCATATAAAAGGAGGCCCAGGCCTAGGAAAGAGGGGGACCGGCTAGAGACTCTCTCCGAGACTGGACTATCTCTGGATTCCACCATACTCTCAGATCTACCAGAACACAGGAGTAGGGTATTACGCTTCTTAGCAGCTCGAACCTATCTAAATCGCCTGCATCCACGCGTTTCTCTCGCTGAAATCCCACAGATCAGGGATTAAGAATTTCACCTTGCACCCCCGGCCGAACCGGCAAAGGGGGACCTACGCGGTCTCCCGGTGAGGAGTTTCCCGCTCCGTCAGATAGGTTTCCTGAATTAAAAAAATCTAAATTGTTGCCTAGGGCTGATGGACCAATTAAAGTGTTAGCAAAAATTAATGAGAATGCATATAAGCTTGATTTGCCTGTAGATTTTGGGGTTAGTCCCACCTCTAACGTTGCAAATTTGAAGCCATATTTGGGAAAAGAAGATGAGCTTGAATCGAGGACGACTCAAATTCAAGAAGAGGAGGATGATGAGGACATCAATACCATCAATACATCCACGTCTACACAAGTTCATGGTCCTATTACCCGCGCTCGTGCACGTCAACTCAATTATCAAGTGAGTTCATTCTTGAGTTCATGTTCATCTTATTATTATCCTGGAGACGTGTGCACTTTTGTTTTATTTAGGAATGATGGAGAGGATCAAAAGGGGAGACGATTCGCACGGGCTGGATTCGGACACCAAATTGTGATGAACACCACGACTTCATGCGAATTCCGTTTTGGGCGTGTAAGTACTTCATCCTCTGGAAAGGCCGCAATCCACGGTACTGCGTCACTTTATTTGGGCCCAATGGGCCGTGTATCAAGTTGGGTCCACTAGGGACGCGTCCTGGGGTTAGAGGATGACCCCAACTCATCCTCCCACTTATATATGTTCTCTTTAGCCGCTATACATTGACTTGGATTTTGTTGATTAGAGTTAGCGACTTGCTACTTGCATGCAGCGCGCGTGTTGGCTAAACTGCCCATCTCTTAGTCTTCGGAACCCCACTATATCGTGATTTCAGAGTTAAACTAATATATTCATCTAGCAATTCAGTGCTTGTTCTACTTGTCCTTGCTTGTTCTTCAATTGCTTGCAGGACGAGTGCCCTCGTGGCCAGGTTGTCACGCAACGTAAGTTCCTGACAACCATTAGAGGTAGTGTATCGGTTACTAAGGCTCAACGTCCTTGGACGGTTGTAGTTAGGTCGTGAACGTCGTCTCCATCTGTTGGCGCAGAATTTTGACCCGCCTTGCAACCAAACGGGTTCCGCGTTTCCACGACGGCCGGGGAGACCTGCTTAACTCCAGTGCAGGTCCAAATAGCTTGCCTAGTGATGCGCAGAGCGTGCCAGTTGATTTGATCTACAATCAACAAGAAACAAGTAAACCATGTCAGAAAATAACGGCCGATCGGCCAATAGACCGATGACACATTGTCATAGCCCAGCCGATAGGGCAAAGCTATATCGGCTTACTCATGATAAAGCAAGATTAAAGCATAGATCTTATCGACCTTCAACAACATTTTGCTGTCGATTAATGGCATCGGCCGATAAGAGCAATAAAGATAACTACACTAGCTAATACTCTAGTGCAAATCTACATGAACCAATCAACCAATATAAACATATCAATCACAGATAAACCCTAGAGAATTATCCATAACAGATGCATTCCTATTAATCAATCCGTTTATGTAGATGACAGATACACATGAAAACATTATAATAAACACGTGTATCAGATAAAACTGGCTGAAACCCCAGTTATATCCTTAATTACAACCGAAAGCAGGCTTTGTGTTAGATCTCAAAACAGGACTAAGGTCGATAGCAACTCAAAGTGTGAATCGAAACTTAACACAAAGAAAATCAAGCCGTCGATTGCTTTTGGGGATGGTAGATGCATTGAACAATCCAACCAAGCATAATAATTAAATCGTCATCAGCAATAAACTCTAAAACGAATAGATCGCCGGCGAAGCATAATTAAGACACCTATCAAGATTACCCAAAACATGATAGACGATGATCACATCATCGAGGCCTAACGTGCCTAAAGCAACACGCTAGCCCCGACGATGCCGATCGTCGGGAACGAGTTCTTACCTTTGCTCCGGGAAGGCAAGAACTCGTCAAGGTCAACCTCTTGCGTGGGTTGGCGATGCGCCGAAGTAGATTGAACTGGTTTGTTGTATTGGATTGTGAGAGAGTTTCTATGTACAAACTACCGGGATATTTATACCCGAGGTTACAACAGGATCCTTGTAGGACACGATCTTATCTCTAACAAACAACAAGTCTTTACGGCAGACTCTTGCCACAGATTAGATCTAAACCTACTTGATTTACAAGATACAATTGCCTAAAATTTGGCAACTTCCTTAAAGCTTATCTTGAGCCCAGACCAAGCCCACGCTGACTCTGTCAACTTACAACCCGTATCGGCCAACAATCACATCGAATCCGTATCGGCCGATACGTCCTTTTTGGCAGCACCTCCCCAGTCCGATACGGTTACCGGGTCCGATACGAAGCCTGGTCCGACTCCAACTCAATCCTTCCTCTCTGCTTCGGTTTCCTCTTTCCTTTCCAAGTCGATTACCAAAATCCGTCGTTAACACATGCCCCCCAATTCCGCTTCATTATATAATGTGGCGGAATTAGCTCCGAGGAACCCATCGACTTCCTTGCTAGGGCTTGCTTGAAAACCGCGCAGATCCAGATTCGAATCCTTCCATTGCCGATTCAACAAAGTCTTCGTGTTCTTCAACTCCGGCGACCCCTCGGCGTCCCGTTGACATCGACCCCCTTCACATCGACCTCTTCAGTGACAACAATGGCCTCCGCTCCGTTCTACGCCTCCGAGGTCCCTGTGGTAAGTCAATCCCTTCTAAATCCACATTCTCACTTTTTCGCCGATTTCTTCAAACTAGGGATTCAAAATTTTGCCTCCCGGGTCTTATACTTTCATCGTCGTTCTTATGACCTAGGTCTTCAAAAACCAAATCCTGATCCCCACCGACGACAAATCACATCGCTTCTTACTAGGCCCCATGGGTGACTGCGACCCAACTTGGCTGATATAGAACCTGGCATAAGAGAATCGCTGCAGCCAAACAAATCCACTAGGATGAAATAGGAATAGGCCAATGCATTACTTTATCCCAGGCTGATACCCAGAAAAACGAGCCACTCATGTCGGCCGCTAGTTACTTCTGGTCTAGTACCTTAAACGCCTTCCTGTTCAAACAAGGTCCGATGACCCAACTCTGATTGATGTCATGATACTAACAAGATTGGACATTGACTCCGAAATCAATCCCTTCAGCCTCCTGGTGAACAACAGTCACAAATTGAAAACCAAGATTGGAGGCTGGTCCGGATATATCTCGGAACACATGGAACAAGGATCAGTCTCTGAAAGAGAGCATGTGGCTTTCCTGACACTGTGGTTGGAAAGATTCGTCTTCTGCGAATCGACCTGTGGCCCTACTACAAATTGTCAACACTTGGCTCAAGCTTTGGCCGACAAGAAGCAAATCCCTCTTGGCCGATACCTCTTGGGAGCTGTCTATCGGCTACTCCATACCTCCACTCAAGACTTAATGTTGAAGCAAACTGTGGCTCATGGAGGACCATGGTGGTTTATTCAGCTTTGGCTCACCATCCACACCAACACCATAGTTGATCGGCCACCACTATCGAACTCTTGCTTCCCATCAAAATATGCCGATCATGAAGATCCCAGGACCAGAAGATGCATGTCCTATGGGGAAGCAGCCTCTGTTTATCTAGGAGCAGACCAATCGGCCGAAGACATGTCTACATGGTTCATCTGATTCTACACCGGTCCTCCATCATTTAGGATGGACATGTTCATCTACACCTCGGACCGAGATTTTGAACTCCCTGACGATCTTTAATTGAGCTTGGTAAATGATGACATAGAGTCAAGGGAACTATTCATGATCGGCCTCACCCCATGCCTGCTCCCAGTAGGCATATTTCAAGGAAGAAGCACCAGCCTGTCTTACGAGTTTTACAATCCAATGGTAGCTGCTAGACAGTGCGGGCTTGGACAACTCCCCATCAATTTGTATCTTCATAGACTCCTAGAGAGCAGAGGCACAGTCCTATTGGCGCTGGTCATGAGCAAAGCACTAGAAATCAAACTCCCAAATCTTGGCGACTGCGACCGATTGCATTTGAGCGCCTTCGTTCATATCAACTTCCAGTCATGGTGGCAACAATGGGCTGCTCATATTTTCCACCAATCGGCCAAATTTTATGTGACAGAGCTTATCCAGGGTATCAGCCCTCAAGTCCCAGACGGGCCGATACCATCCGTGAGCAACAGTGGACGGAAAATCTTTTATGCTCAAGCCATAGCTCCATCAGGATCAACTATCCTGGAATCCATCATCGGCCTTACTGCCCCAAAGGTTTCAACGCTACTTCAAGGGCCGATGATTAAAGAAAATCCCAAGAGGAAAACACCAGCCAAGGGCAAATCCCAAAAATCCAGCAAGAAGGCCAAAACTGACGACCAAGCCAATCTCGAAGAGTTGGACCCCCCCATGGAAGAATTCCTTGATGAACAAGTGATGGAGGAGGAGATCAATGCAGCAGCCGCCGATGTGTCTGAAGAAGAAGATTCGTCGGCCAAGACCGTCAAGAAACCATCGGCCAAGACCACCACAATCCCATCGGCCGATGACCAAGCCGGTGTTGCCCCACCAAGGAAGACTAGACATGCAGTCCGCAAGGTTAAAATATTTCTTTTACTAGACTTCATGCAATCCCCTTCTTATTGGTATGCTATAATTTGACATCTTTTCAAGCTGCTGCGTCGTCTATACTCAAGGAGAGAACCCAATCGGCCCCTTCAAGAACCAAGAAGGCAACCTTTCAGAGGCGTGAACGAGCTAAAGCCCAATTGAGGACTCCTTCTCCTTCTCCACCACCCTCTCCGACTGTCTCGGTAAGAGTTGATTTTTGCATTATCTTGCTATTTATATAACCCTATTTACCAATTTCTTGCCTTTTCAGCCTAGGGCTCCATCATCTTCACCACATTGGCCAACCCCCTCGCCTACTGCGTCGACACACCAAAGGGAGGCCGATGCAAGGACCACTGATGCTCCAACACAGGTAACTAAGATTACTCGGACCCCCTTTCTGCCGGTTCCTGTTTAATAAGGCTAACCTCTACCCATGTTGATATTTGTAGAACCTGGCCGATATGTTCTCCTTTGATATCGGCCAGTTTCTTGACGATGAGGACAAGGAGCTACCCAGCACAGCCAGGGCACCAATCTCTGACGATCTGAAGAACCGGCTGACCGACATCGCCAATCGGCTGGAGTCCTCGCTGGAGTACTTGGTGGAAGATTGCACTCCCATCAGGGTCAGGGTACAAGAAATTCAAGACGAACTGCCCGAAGACCTGATGGAGGTCCTAACACTGGCCATCTTCTTGGAGCAATACCGATTCAAGCTCAACAAGGCCAAAGAAAGACTCGCAGAGCGACGAGAGCGTGACCAACTGGAATCGGCTCTGTCTGCCAGCAAGGCCCAAGTTAACGCTGACAAGACCAAACTGGACGAGCTAGCGGTGGAGCCGATCGTCTTGAAAAACAAACTTGAAGAACTCCGTCGTCTCGAGACGGAGCTAGAATCGAAGCTGAAATCCACTCGTCAAGAAATCCAAGAAGTCGAAGCCAGGATAGCTGCCTCGCCTAAGGCCATAGAAGACCAGACGGCAAAGCTGAAGGCATCGGCCAAGTACCTTGCGACCCTGAGCAAATCGCTGAAGCCGATCCCAGGGTCGACGGCCGATGACGCCCAGGCTATAGAAGACATCGAGCAGATCCGCCGTAAAGCCATTGCAGCTATTGCAGACTTCATAGGATGATGTAGCATATTTTGTCTTTATACTGTGTAAACGCAAACCTTATCGGCCAATCAGCTGAATTTGATCTGAAAACTCCAACTTGAATATTATTTGTGAAATCCTTCAAACAAATATCCTTTGATCTTATCGGTCAGAAATCTGAATTCGACCTTAATCTGAAAAGTCCAGTTTGAAATTCATCCTGCAAACAGATATTCCTTTACTATAAATAACCTCATCGGCCAGAAAGCCGAATGCCTTGAAAGATTGTTTGATTGTTTGAAAAATTCCTTGAAAAATTCCGCGATTGTATATATATATGCCTCCCAAATTTTAGAAGATGAGGGCTCATGTTGTAAAATTTGAACTAAGGACGATAGTGTATATCGGCCATCTAGAGACAATGCATAGCACATCGGCTGTTATCATAAATCGGCTGAGGGGCCGATCATGAATCAATTCGGACGCTAGGATAATATTTCTTTAAGTACTTGCCATTAAGAGCTCGTCCATAAATCCCACCATCTAGCCCCTTAAGCAAATAAGCATTGTGAGGGACACATCGATAAATCTGAAAAGGACCTTCCCAATTAGGTGACCACTTGCCGAATTTATTATCACGAGAACCGATCGGCATTATTAATTTTCAGACAAGATCCCCTTCCTCGAACGACTTGGCAACAACTTTCTTATTATAATGACGAGCAACTCGATCTTTATCACGTTTTATTTTCTCCAATGCCCGCAGTCGAACATGTGCCAAATCGTCCAGCTCATCGACCATAAGGTTATGATACTCATCGGCTGTCAAGTCGTCTTGCAAGGCAATTCTCCTTGAGCCGATGTTGGTTTCCCATGGCAGCACGGCTTCATGCCCGTAAACCAGCTGATAAGGCGGCACCTGAATCGCGCCATGACAAGCCATCCGATACGCCCAAAGGGAATCGGCTAGCGTGGTATGCCACCGTCTCGGCTGTTTGTCGATTTTCCGCTTGATCAACTTGATTAAAGTCTTGTTGGAAGCCTCTGCCTGCCTATTAGCTTGCGCATAATATGGAGAAGAATTTAATAATTTAATACCCATGCTTTCAGCAAACTGCACAAACTCATCGGACACGAAGATTGATCCTTGATCTGTAGTCAATGTTTGTGAAAGTCCGAACCGATATATTATATGCTCTTTGACAAACTGAATTGTGTCCTTGTAATCAACTTTCTTGAGGGGAACGACCTCAACCCATTTCGTGAAGTAATCCATAGCCACCAATATATACTTGTGTCCCTTGCTGGATGGCGGGTTTATCTGGCCGATCATATCTATGCCCCATCCACAAAACGGCCACGGCTTTATGATTGGATGCATAGCCGATGCCGGCGCTCTTTGAATTGCTCCAAATTTCTGACAATCTTGACATCCTTTATAATACTTGAAACAATCCTCTAGCATTGTTGGCCAAAAATATCCAATGCGTTTCAACAGCCATCTCATTTTATGGGCCAATTGATGTGTTCCACAAATCCCTTCGTGGACCTCGCTCATAACAAGTTTGGCCTCCTCAGGACCTAGACACTTGAGCAAGACACCATCAACCGTCCGATGGTATAAGTCATTATCTAACAGAACATACTGCAATACTTTGTATTTCATCTTCCGTGACGCCGATTGGGAAGGATTCTTCAAATAATCAATGATAGCAAATCTCCAATCGTCGGCGTCCACGGCGGCGACTCGAACCCGTACATCTTTGGCCATCGGCCTGTATCCCGATGCCCCCTGAGCCAGATCATTGGCCTTGAAGTTTTGCTTCCTGGGTATAAGCCTCATTATCACGATCTTGAATGCTTGAAACAACACCTTGCACTCTTCATTGTAGACTTTGAAGATTTGATATAAAACGCCGGACAAAGTTGATCTTCCTGAGCAGAGATTGTAACTTGGTCTTGTTTTCTGGAGGCTTGATTTTCTGGATGGCATCAATACTATTCTATGTAATTTCAATTCCCCTCTCATGGACCAAGAAACCCAAAAACTAACCGGCCGATACGCCAAAGGCACACTTGTTAGGGTTCATCTTTAAACCATATTTCCTTGCCCTTTCCAGTACCTTGCGTAAATCGGCCAAGTGCATATCATATTCTTTTGACTTTATGACGACATCATCTATATAAACCTCAATCAAAGCCTAGTACTCTTGACTTTATGACTTTATGACGACATCATCTTTTGACTTTTTGACTTTATTTCCTTGCCCTTTCCAGTACTCTTGGCATGGTGCGAATCCTGAGTCCTCCTGACGCTGGGTGTCCTCGCAACCTAGCATTATCGGCCTTGAGTCGCGTGACTTCATCCTCCAAGCGGGCAACCTTGATCAACTTCTGGTCATTAAGAGCCTTGGATGCCTTGTGGAGATCGGCGTGCATCTTGTCCAGACCCTTCATCACTATGACCATCCGTCTGAAGGTAGTGTCGTTCTCCTCCGCTGCAGATCGATAGGTGCTGCTGGTGGAAGAGCTACCGCGACGAGGATGATAGCGGTACGCCGAGTTGTGGAGAGCTTAGTCGTGTAGTTCTCGCATCCTGGCCATCATCAAGTAAGCCGCCTCTTGACAGGCGTGCTCGTCAGATCTTCCTGAAGCGGTGACCACCATATTGGGAAGACTGGTGCCCACGAAGCCATGTACTTCCAAACGGACTCGGAACGGGAACTCGCCACTGAGAGGCTTGATCGTGGTGTACTCCGGCGCTTCAAGGTACCCTACAACCAAAGTCATACGGGCAAGCTCTGCCACGAAGCCTTCCATATTCTAACCACGGTGCGTCGGGGGATGACTTGCCATCTACAGAGGGCAAAGGAACGGGACTCAACATATGCTCAAAAAGAAAATTTTGATGCAAGGAACCCCCCTTTTTTTTCTCAAAAACCCCAAAGACCACCATTCCCGGATTTTTCCCAAAGCAATTTAAAATTTAAGGGAAAATGCACATGAAAAATTTTAGAGGGCTCTTAAGGTTTCCAGTTGGCTTGTCCTACGGTCAAGGTCGGCTCTGATACCAACTTGTCACGCCCAGAAATTCACTACCAGAATTTCCAAAGCAACTTGTGTATTAAAATCCCTGTCCAGGACCAGCCAGGGTACACAAATGACAAAGTTGCCATACAGATCCACGTCTTACAAAACAATAAAAATCTCTTACAAAACTGCAGCGGAAAAAGGAAACAACTATTCTAATAAACTAAACACTCGCAACATAGCGACTCCACTCCACAGGCATTCCTCAACGGTAGCAACAAACCTACTCTTCTGAAAAGTCTTCCTCTGAAACAAACTCCAACTCTGGTGTGGGGAAAAATAAAGCAAGACTGAGTACTACCCACTATACTCAACAAGTCATACCGGAAAGGAAAATAATGATGCAAGTAATAACAAAGGAGAGCTGCAATGGTTATTTTGCATAAAATACGCATTTAAAAACAATAGTTGAAAACAGTAAAACAGTTGAATTAATTAGTCATAATTAAACCATCACTGTCCAACGCTACACCACGTTGCGACAGGCCCAACCATCCACCTGAACTAAACCATTTCCATTAAGTCAAATTATTAAAGAGTTCAACTAATCACGGTGAATCTGGTTGATCGCCCATAACCGCGGGCACGGCTATTCGAATAGTTTTACTCTGATCAGAGGTGTACATCTGTACCCACAAGACACAGTCCTACAACACATTACTGTGCGCCGACATACCACCACGGTATACCAGAAAAGGAGCTGTGACAGGACCCTTCGCATAACCCCCTCTAACCAATCGTACCACCTCGGGTTTCACCCCCACTCCTCAAAAGGCAGTGGGCAGCCCCCCCTCGAGCCTTGGTGAATCCGGTAGCCGCATAGACCGTCGCAGGGCCCATCCAAACTCCATCACGCTCACCCTAACCAATGTACGTCGGCTAGAGGAAAGCTACACTTCAAGTCCAGCCGTTGCCCACGCTGGCTTGTGGTACGCACGGTTCTTCTTCCAGGGTTTCCCGTGAACCGGTCCTTAATCGTCATGAGCACGACCATCAAAACCATGTGCTCACAACCCACCATTAATCAATATTTTAGTTGAACCAAAGATTAAATCACCCACGATTAACCATCGCGAGCCAACATGAAATAACCATCGTTAAGTATTAATGTAGCTTTAAATATCCCAATTGTGAGCTAATGTTTCTAAGCAGGGCTAAGCAAGTTCTATTGTAGCAACTACTTAAATTATTTCCCAAGCTATCAAAGGAATAAGGTAATTGCAATATAAAGCTGAGTACAACAGGTAAACTATCCCATAGATGACATTATAAAACAATGCAGTATTTAGAGAAAAATAAGACTGTTTCGCAATTTAGGTACAACATGATCAAATGAATAAGTATGACTTGCCTTGCTCTTGCGCTGGGTCGACCTCGGCAACGACTTCGAAGTAAACTGGAGAATCGGAATTACCGGAATCTATACGACAAACAAAGCAAACAACAATACATGCTATAAGTCTACTGAAACAAAGAACGAAACTATTTTTAATGGATTCTCTGCATTTTTATGAATTTTCTGAGACTTGAATGGACTAAAACGGAGTCCGGACGAATTAGTTATGAATTTTTGAAGTTATCTGTGTTTTTACTAAAACAGAAAAATCCTTAATTATTTATTGCGCAATAAACCCTTAGGGCAGACGTCACTGCTGACGTCAGCGGCTAGGGCTGACGTCATCGCTGACGTCAGCGGCTAGGGCTGACGTCAGCCGCGGCGGCGGCTGCGCACCACGTGGCGCACACGTGGCGCCGACGCGGCGGCCACGCGGTGGCTTGGGCCGGCTGGGCCGGTCCGGAGGGAAGGAGGCGCGCGCGACGGCGGCTTGGGCCGGGGGGGAAAAAAAATGGGCCGACGGCCCGAGAAGAGGAAAAAGAAAAAGAAAAGGAAAAAGAAAAGGAATTTTTCCCAGGGATTTATTTATTGCGCTTAAGGGTTTTTAATTGGTTAAAATTATTTTTGGGGCTCTGAAAATTCCACTAAAAATCCTGTTACTGTATTTTGACATGGGGAACTCAAGAAAAATTCCACCTTGCCATTTTCACTTCTTTAGTGCATTATTTAATTGGGTTTTTCTCCAGATTTAATTCAACAATTTCTCAGATAAATTATTAAATTTAATTTTTACGATTTGGGAGAAACTCAGGGTGTGACAGACCAGCTTGTTCGTCTTGGACAGTGGATGGGACATCTTTGTTAAAGCAACTGCTTGTCTTGATCTTCAATCGTCTCGATATCGCAATCAGTTACTTTGAGGAAATCGGCGTCCCAGACTCGCCCGAACAAGCAATCGATTCCCTCCATCTCCCAAACTGCGAGATCGGCGTTGGCCACGTGTACTGACCGATCGGCCTGCACGATCTCGACCTGGTCCCCTTGCCATTGTATGAAACATTGATGCATTGTTGAAGGGACGCAACAGTTTGCATGGATCCAGTCTCGTCCCAACAACAAGCTGTAGGAACCCTTTCCATCGAAGACGAAGAAGGTTGTGGGCATCGTCTTGCTGCCCACGGTGAGTTCCACGTTGAGCACCCCCTTCACCTCAGAAGCGTTGCCACCAAAGTCTTTTAACACCATATTGGTCTTGATAAGGTCTTCAGGTACTTTTCCAAGATTCCTGAAGGTTGTCTATGGCATCAAATTGACCGCCGCGCCGCCATCGACCAGCATCTTCGTCATCGGCCGCCCGTTGATAAATCCCTTGATGTATAACGGCCGCAGGTGCCTGTGGTTGTCGTCAGCTGGCTTGTCGAATATGGCTTGGTCTGGTGACAACTGTAGTCTAGCCGAAGATTGTTCATCGCCGGCCAGTGCTTCATCTGCCGCCTGCACGCTGTATTCTGCTGGCAGAATAAAAACCATGTTAACAGACGCCAATGCCACTCCTTTACCTTTCGAAGCCGCAGAAGCCCGAGCTGTATCGGAGGTGCCCTCATCGGCCGTGACCACCGTGGATTTTATCCTCCACTCTTTCTTGGTGTTGGCCGGCCGATGGGCTATTGTCGCATGTTGCTCTTGGATTTGCTCCTTCCTCCTTAGTCTCTGAACCCGCCGTTTTTGAGTCTTGCTGAACACATCGCTTGGGCACCATTGGGGGTTCTGGATCTGCTCCTCGGCTTCGATATGTTGCTCTTGGCGCATCAGCCCTAGCCTTTCATGCACAGATTTTCTTTGCTTGGCCGGCCGGTGCGCTTGCTTGCTTGAGCTGCCCTGATAATAATCTTCTACCCCATTGCACGCAGGGCACTCCTGAACAGATGGCAACCTCATCCCCTCATTCCAGCAGAACCGGAAAAACTCGCACTCCCAATGTGGGTCGTAAGAGTTGTCTTGATCAGCGTAGTCTTGAGCTTGTTCTTCTTGCCTCCGCTGGTACTTTCTGATCAGGCCCTCAGAGGTTTGATAAGGTCGCTTGCCAGTCCGATGGCCACCGCCATCCGCCCTGTCCGTCCGCACCATGTTGACTGGGAACGGGTGTCCTTCTATCTTCATCAGCTTCTTGGCGTCGTCAATCTTAATCCTGCCTTGTTCGATAGCCGATTGAATCTGTTGTCGGAAGATCTTGCATTCATTGGTATGGTGTGAATAAGAGTTATGCCACTTGCAATATCTTCTCTTCTTGATTTCTTCGGCCGATGGCAATACGTGACCCACTGGCAGTTGAATTTGCTTTTCTTGCAACAGTAGATCAAATATCTTATCGGCCTTGTTGATGTCGAAGTCGTATTTATCTTCTTTGTCACCCTTCTTGGCCCATTGGCAAGTTGTCGGCTTCCTCATCCGGGCCCACTCGGCCAGGTCGACATCAACATCTTCCTCATCGTCGTCGTCGGAGGCATACTGATAAACTGTGTTGATTTTCTTTACAAACTTCTTTGCCTCCTGGAATCGTTGTTCGTGGGCCGATACCCGTTGTGCTAGCTGAGCTAGGCTTTCAAATTCCTGCGAGGAGAACCTCTCGCGTATCGGCCCTAGCAATCCTTGAAATGCCAAATCGGCCAACTAGGAATCGGTCAAGCTGAGGCTGTAACACCTGTTCCTTATGTCTCTAAACCTTTGGATATACTCTGGGACCGATTCATCCATTCGTTGCCTGATGGCAGTCAGATCGGACAGTTTCATCTCTTGTACGCCATTGTAGAAATACCTGTGAAACTGTTTCTCTAGATCTATCCATCCTCTGATGGAATTGCAGGGTAAAGATGAAAACCACGTGAATGCAGACCCTGATAAGGATAGAGGGAAAAACCTCACCCTCAACGCCTCGATAGCCGATGCTTCCCCGCATTGTGCTAGGAATCGGCTGACATGCTCGTATGTCGAGACGTTGTCCTGCCCCGAAAACTTGGAGAAATCCGGGATCTTGTATCAGCCTGGCAATGGCACTCTGTGAAATTCCTCGGGATACGGGTGCCGATACACTGTAGAGTTTTCCTTGGGCTTCAAGCCGAACTGATCTCGCATCACTTCAGCTATCATATCGGCCCAGTATCCTACTGGCCGATGTGGGAGGTCTTGCTGATATGATTGCTGCAAGCCCTCTGCTTGGTACTGCCTGGGGGAGTACGGCTGGTAATGGTGATCAAGATTCTGCGCGCCATACTGCCCTGCGGTGTGCTGCTGGTAGCCTTGTGTCGTGTTGTAAGCAGCCTATGGTGAAGGATTGTTGAACACCGGGGCTTGCGGCTGTCCGGCCGATGGCTGGTTGATGGGAACTTGCTGCATTGGCTCGATCACTGGTTGCTTCCCCTTGGTCCATTGAGCATATTGCTCCTCCGTGATGTGCTGAGGGCTCCCCCCTGTCTGCCTGGTGAGGACCAGTGGCAGTGTTGTTGTTGGCTGCGCCGATGAGAGTGGCATCGGCGCTATCGGCTGAGCCGTGCTCAGGTCGTTTCTCAGGGTCCGATAGGCAGGAAACTTATTTTCTGGTAAGAAAATCGGCCCCTGAGGCTTGTACTGGTGAATTGACCCATCTAGGATCGATTTGACCGTATTGGCCAATGTGTTCACCAGAATCCCCGACTGGTTGACTAGCGCAAAATGAACTGCGGAGTCAATCCTGTCTTGCAACGTCGGCGCTGCAGTATCTTCGGTCTTGACGGTGTGGTCGTGCACTGCCGCCGATGTGCCAGCTCCATCTCCAGGACTCGGCATAACTACCTTAGATTTCTGGATCAAGGTGCTTTGCCGAGTCCTAGAATATGTTTGCAGGTACATATTCTGGAACTGCTCGACCAGTTTCTCCATCTCAGCCTTTTGCTCTGCGTTGAGCTGGTCGGCGGTTACAGGGACGATGTTCTCCTCGGAGATCTCGGCCTGCTTCGACATCTTGAGGAGATTTTGTTGCTGTTGCAGAGTTTGCGTTCTTTGGTCCCACCGGGCGTGCCAAAAGCGTGTTGGCGCATAATTTCGACCCACCTTGCAACCAAACGGGTTCCGCGTTTCCACGGCGGCCTGGGAGATCTGCTTAACTCCAGTGCAGGTCCAAATAGCTTGCCCAGTGATGCGCAGAGCGTGTCAGTTGATTTGATCTGTAATCAACAAGAAACAAGTAAACCATGTCAGAAAACAACGGCCGATCGGCCAATAGGCCGATGACACATTGTCATAGCCCAGCCGATAGGGCAAAGCTATATCGGCTTACTCATGATAAAGCAAAATTAAAGCATAGATCTTATCGGCCTTCAATAACATTTTGCTGTCGATTAATGGCATCGGCCGATAAGAGCAATAAAGATAACTACACTAGCTAATACTCTAGTGCAAATCTACATGAACCAATCAACCAATATAAACATATCAATCACAGATAAACCCTAGAGAATTATCCATAACAGATGCATTCTTATTAATCAATCCGTTTATGTAGATGACAGATACACATAAAAACATTATAATAAACACGTGTATCAGATAAAACTGGCTGAAACCCCAGTTATATCCTTAATTACAACCGAAAGCACGCTTTGTGTTAGATCTTAAAACAGGACTAAGGTCGATAGCAACTCAAAGTGTGAATCGAAACTTAACACAAAGAAAATCAAGCCGTCGATTGCTTTTGGGGATGGTAGATGCATTGAACAATCTAACTAAGCATAATAATTAAATCGTCATCTGCAATAAACTCTAAAACGAATAGATCGCCGGCGAAGCATAATTAAGACACCTGTCAAGATTACCCAAAACATGATAGACGACGATCACATCATCGAGGCCTAACGTGCCTAAAGCGACACGCTAGCCCCGACGATGCCGATCGTCGGGAACGAGTTCTTACCTTTGCTCCGGGAAGGCAAGAACTCGTCAAGGTCAACCTCTTGCGTGGGTTGGCGATGCGCCGAAGTAGATTGAACTGGTTTGTTGTATTGGATTGTGAGAGAGTTTCTATGTACAAACTACCGGGATATTTATACCCGAGATTACAACAGGATCCTTGTAGGACACGATCTTATCTCTAACAAACAACAAGTCTTTACGGCAGACTCTTGCCACAGATTAGATCTAAACCTACTTGATTTACAAGATACAATTGCCTAAAACCGAGCTTTATCTCTATTTGACAACTTCCTTAAAGCTTATCTTGAGCCCAGACCAAGCCCACGCTGACTCTATCAACTTACAACCCGTATCGGCCAACAATCACATCGAATCCGTATCAGCCGATACGTCCTTTCTGGCAGCACCTCCCCAGTCCGATACGGTTACCGTGTCCGATACGAAGCCTGGTCCGACTCCAACTCAATCCTTCCTCTCTGCTTCGGTTTCCTCTTTCCTTTCCAAGTCGATTACCAAAATCGGTCGTTAACACCATCTTAATTGAGTTATCCAATCCTCTCATCGAAAGATCGGAAACCAAACCCTCGTGGGTTCACATAGAACTAGCTAGTGCACTGCTAGATTTAATGGGCAACTGGTGCATGACTTAGTAAGGGAAATCCGCAATTATTTTGAAAAGAGGAAGAAAGATAGTAACGCAAATGAGAAGAGCATGTGGAAGAAGAAGTGAATATTCAGACGACTACTATACTGGGAGCATCTTAAGGTCTGCCATTACATAGATTTGATGCATTCAAGAAGAAAGTTTGTGTGAGTCTTGTGAGGTTACTACTTAACATCCCATGTAAAACAAAGGACAAGTTCAAGACACGACGAGGTTTGGAAGATATGGATATCCGTGACGACCTATAGCCCATAACCATAGAGTCCAAAAATATGTACCTTCCTCCAACCTACTGCACTTTGTCGATGGAGGAGAAGAAAGATATGCTAACATGCTTGAATGACATTAAAGTTCCATCTGGTTATTCATTGAGAATTAGTAAGTTTGTTTCGACGGATGGCCTTAAATTGGTTGAAATGAAGTCACGCGACTGTCATGTCCTAATTACATAGCTTCAACCTATTGTCATTAGGAATATTTTGCCGACTAAAGTCCAGCACACGATAATTCGATTGTGCTCCTTCTTCAATGCAATTGTCCAAAAGATCATTGATCCGGAAGGACTAGATGAACTACATAAGATGTTGCGAAAACACTATGTCATCTGGAGATGTACTTTTCATCTACGTTCTTTGATATAATGGTACATCTCCCTGTGCACCTAGTGAAGCACACAAAAGTGTGTGGTCTTACGTTCCTAAGGCAAATGAAAGGTACATGAGAATATTGAAGGGCTATGTACGGAACCGGTCCACCCTAAGGGAAGCATCATTGAGGGGTACATGACTAAGGAGGTAATTGAATTATTTGTTGACTACATGTTGGAGACCTCTTCAATTGGAGTACCTCAGTCTCACCATGAGGGCAGGCTTGAAGGGATGGGCACCGTTGGAAAGCTAGATTGCAAGGTGCATCATAAATTTTATTTTGCGGTCAACCAGCATATGACTAGAAGTAGTGCCATACTTGGAAGAACATGAGACACTAATCCGACAGGAGAATGTCAACCGAACAGAGAGCTAGGTCCGAAGAAAGCACGTTGCTGATTTCAATTAATGGTTTAAGAATCGTATTGTGTAACAACTTACCCTCCAAAATCATGTAGCCTAGCCCATCGGACGAAAGGGCTCACTTACACTTTCGTCCTTGCTTCATATAAAAAGGTTAACCTAGGAGTGACATGGTTGGAGGGACAAGTTCTTATAGGTTGATTTCATCCTTGCTAAACTAGCAATACGGTACTAAACATGCGCACATAGCTCTTCTATGCCTATGTTTTATTTAATCTTGAGTTCACAACCAACTCCTTACAAACAAGATGATTGTCTTGAGCTAAGTTAATTAATATCTCTAGAAGTCCATCTACTCACTTAAAACTTTGCATGATAGCCCGTCTAACACCTCAAACTTTAAAACAGAACATCTGGAGAAACACTATAGAAAAAACATCTTCTTATAAAAAAAACATACAACTATATTGTTTAAGATAATTAGCAAAGTATCATGCGTTACAACGGGAAAAAAGCATAAAAATTAAAGGAAAGAGAGGGCATCATCAGCCGATAACTGACTAAGTGGTATGAAAGAAGAGAGAGGGTGGTCTTTCGACACCTGTGATCTCGAGTGTTGTCACCGTCTTGCTCACCTCTAGTGCCGGCCTTTGACCGCCGGCCGACATGCCGACGAAGGGTGACCGGCCAGAACGAGCATGGGTGGTCCACTCGTCGGTGGCCACACCCTCTTTGGACCCTACCGCCGCCACCACCGCCGCCGATTTGGCCATCGACTCCCAAACCTTAGTGCCTCCTCCACGCGACCACGCTGCCTCCCCGCGGCCAGCCTCCTCCATGCTTACACGGAAGCGCTAGAGAAGACGAGGGAGGAGAGGAGAAGGTGATGTCTCGAACAACGTGAGGAGTAGGTGATGAAATTGGTTTACCACCGTTTGATTGGATCTAGACGGCTACGGTTGGGACTAGAGTTTTATCGCGCCATGGGTTATGGTGGAGCCCACACTACTTTTCATCTGAGACTACTGCGTCCGGCTACACGTACACAGGGACATAATAATATACAAGACTGATTTGTGGGGCATAGATATGGTAATAGGAGGATGCTTCAAAATTTTCTTTTAGGTGGGTCAGAGCCTCGGAGGTTTGGTTTTCTGCTCTTTTTCACCTTCTTCTACCCTCTTCGGCCAATAACTTACTTAATTGTACAACTCTTACTTTGTTTAGTTAAGAGAGTTTTATTATGTTATAACAAATCGATAATCATAATTTGTCACAACTGAACCTAAGCTAATTTTCTTGGAAATGCACTGCAAACACTCATAACGCACGCACACTCACCTTTATAAATACACATGCATACTTACCATATAAGCATCTCTGAATGATTAGACCAACATATCTTAAGCTTGACGAAGTCATAAGGCTTTCTCCAATAAATACACATATGCATACCCTACCCCTACAAGTACTTTCGAAAAACTATGGCGACATATCTTAAGATTAACAAAGTCACCATGGACACTTTGCTGTTAATGGATATGTCGTCTACCGCTAAAAAAATAATTAGTCATAAATACAAACACTTCACACAACTGAACCTAATTAACTAGTGTGTGTTAGATAAATACATATATTTTCTAAATGGTGATCTCAATTCAAGGTAAACAGATATGTGCAATTTATCTACAATTTATTTCCTACATTGAACCACGGTCCCACCAATTGGGCAGCATGAGGCAATCGCCTCCGCTACAACACGTGTCCTCCCACACCTCTAAACTCCTAGTACTATGCCACCAAACATTAGCTATCATTCACTCATCTTGTGATGCGGTTTGTTTGATAGGAGAAAAAAGAAGAGGGTTAAGAAAATACGCAAAACATTATGAGTCATTTGTGTGTGATTAATTGAGTATTTATTATTTTAAACTTTAAAATGGATTGATATGATTTTTTAAAGCAACTTTTATTTTAATTATTTGAGTAAATTTCATAAAACTACATGTACTTGGATCAATCTATCATAAAATTACAGATTTAAAAATGTGTATCACAGAACTACAGATATAACATCATATTTTTTATGAAAGGCATTATATCAGAACACTACAGATTTAACATTAATTTTATCACAAAAGTACAATTTTTATATCTCAATAGTGCTATGGATATGAATTCTAAAATCTATATTTTTTTATCACCTCGTCACTAAATCTGTAGTTTTGTGATACGATATTATGCTTTCAATCTTTAGTTTTGCAATAAATTTGACGTTAAATCTATAGTTGTATGATATATATCTTTAAATATATAGTTTTACGATAGTTTGGTTAAAGTATATATAGTTTTATAAAATTTACTCTAATTATTTTGAAAAACCATACCAAATCCATTTAGTAGTTAAAAGGTGCGTGTGAAAAACTGAGCTACTTCTCTCCTCCCTGTGATTGTCTCAAACACAGCCAAACAATCAATGAAGTTTTATGGCAGGCCCATGCACGAGGCAATGGACCAACGTGATGACGTATCATCTTCTTCTTCGTGAGTACTCGCCGTTTGGACTTTGGACTGTCCGTCTTCGTCATGTGTCGCTCGACAGTCGATGCTCGTCCTCTTTACCGGATTGTGAGAAGGAGATATTTCAGAGGACTTGATTTGAAAAAGTTAAAAAGAGGTTTTAAGCTATGTACGATCGAAGAATAGATTTACATAAGCCCCTCTAGAATCCTTAGAAACGGCATACCTTCTCATATACTAACCAGTTTATAAAAGATATTGGTTAGTTAACTATTACTTATTACTTATGTTTTATAACGTGACTTATTTTTACAATTTGTTTATAACGTGACTTATTTTTACAATTTGATAGATTTATCATTATCCTTTGGTGCAAAGATTATTGCTCTATTTTTATACAATATCCATCACATCTTTCAATATCTTTTGTGCCTTAATTTATTGAATTTACTATATTTTTTATCACAAAATCTACTTCAAGAGACCTCTCGATTTAGGCTTAACGAGCGATGCTAGTCATACGTGAGAGAAATACTACTACACGTCTACAGACATACATGTCCTTTTTGCTATTAGGTCATGCATGTTTTTTTTTCTTCTTACAAATTTTTTTTAAAATTACTTATCCGATCTACAAGCCGATTACATCATTGTATTCATTGCAATTAAATCTTTATAACAAGATCTTACATGATTATATTATGATGAAAAAATATTTATGTTTGTAAATTACTTTTATTATATATGTAAGTTACTTTTATCATATATACAAATTATTTTTAGATTTGATTAAATTACTTCTTGTACATTCATAATGCTCTGAATTGATTACTTTTATTATTGTTTTTAGTCAATTTTATAATTTGTGCTGATTAAATTTAATTACTAGATAGACCCATGTTTTTATCCCTACAACGGATTTACTTCTAATGTCGTAACAACTTATTCATTTTGTGCTAAGTTACTTTTATGATTTATGTAAATTACTTTTAGGCTTTACTTTCATAAATGTATTTACTTGAAAATCTTCTCTACACTTTGCTTGTGAATTTACTCCACATAGTTTCTTATTTTAACTCAGTCATAATGTAATTACTTTTAATGCTATAGAGAGTTACTTCTATTGCATAGCTAAGTTACTTCTACAATTTAAATAAATTACTTTTAAATTAATAAAATATTTAAATATATTCAACATGGATCTCGTTTTGTCACATATTTTGAGTAGAGTATAATAATGCAAATAGATCTTAAAAATAATATATGATTTAAAAAATATAAGTCATTAAAGAGGACAAAAAACACATGCACCATTGTATTTTTTAGCTAAAGGAAGATTTATACCTGGGATGGAGTGATCGATGCTTTAAGCAAACCAGCGACCGGTCGCTTTGTAGTCGTGTCCATTTCTTATATGATTGCAATGTAAAGTGCGGTATTTGCTTGACTTTATCGAGTGAGCATCTCCGCTCCAAATATTTTAAGGTACATCCTCCAGTGCATTGAGCATAGCACATCTGATTTCACCCATTACGGTTTAAATCCTAACCTCCGTAATATGGTTGTGTGTGTTCTATTTAGTGTAGAGGCCCTAGAAGTAACATTGAGCATTGCATGGATACGTTTTTCTTCACAAAGCTCGCATATCCTAGCCAACTTAACTTAAGGAACGAAGGATATGCCTAATTTGGTGCTAGAATCAACGTACCAAATTTTTTAAATAAGATAAATATATGTAGTGGGATTTTTTCATGATGTTAGATGAAAATGTTTTAAATTCATGAAGGAATTATAGGGAGTGGGCGAATTTAGTAGGGAAGGATTAAATGGGATGTGGCTAGGATTAGGAGTTAGAGTAAAATGAGAAATTTCAACAAGAGGGATTGATGGGATAAATAGTACTATAGAATTACAATTTTTTTTAGATAAAATTTAACTGCTAAAATTCCAATCATTTTTAGTGCTACTATGATCGCATCACTAAAATTACAATCTGTTTTTTATATATACAAATCAACTGGAATACAGTAGCTGGTCTAGCATCAATGCTGGAATTAGCTGCCAATGCTTATCAACAGTCACACTTTTTTGAAAAAGTTTTTTATGTGGTATGAAATTTAAGGAAGCAGCGGGATGGTTTAATGTTCTAAAAGTTAGAACCTTCGGTGCACTCTTGGAGCCTATCCTTTTTGTGTATAGGCTTAATCCTCCTCAGAATTCTATTTAAAGTTCTTGGTTTGAAACATTATAATTATTCCTTTCTTGTAATGAAACTTTTTAACTGCGGGGCCCTCCCCTGCAGCGGCTTTATAAAAAAAATTATAATCTTTTTGGACTGGAGGGATACATGTTCAGTGTGTTGTTTTGCCAAAACTTTTTAGGTTAAAAATATAACAGGTTAAATATGCCCTTAATTCACAATGCTAGGAGTAAAAATGTATATTCCAACTATCAAGTTATTCTGTCCTAAGAAAATATGATATCAATACAGAATTATTACTCCATGCTTTGATTAAAAAGGATATTAAAACACGATCAACTTGTTGGCAACTTTTTTGGCAAGAAGACAATCACGATCGGGACACCTAAACGTCTTGCGGTGATATGGAGTCGCCAACCACCTCAATCTAGCCAAAAGCCAAATTAAGATGGGTTTTGTAAAACTGAACCGGCTAGTGGAGTTGATTTAGATGGAACAAAGGATAAACACCCGTCTCGTGAGCGAACGGAAGGTTTATGGGACAAACCTACAAAGGGATTTACGACACAAATCGACAAAGATGGACAAAACTAGGCTAGAACTAGGCAAAAAGTAGATGCATATTAAAAAAGCAATTCAATTAGCTAATTGTGTTGAAAGTAGATTGTGTGTCCAATTGAACCGGCCTTGGCCCTTATAAAGAGGTTGGTCTTGCCTCCAATAGGACCTCATCCACGTCAAATTCGAGGTAGAGACCAAATAGAACTCTAAAAATATCTCCCCATGCAAGTAAACCCGAGACCCGACGAAATTTGCTTTGGACTCGGACTCAGCCGGTCTGACCGGCGACATGTCGCCGGTTAGATCGTCCCATATGCGGCGGTCAGATCGGCCCCGTGAAGGAAACCCAATATCTTCTAAATTCGGTTAGACTCATCGGGCTTCTCAAAAACCGCATCTCTTGGTGTTGGTGAAAGTTGGGCAATTCCGGCCTCATCCATGGCATGAAACTCCATGGGCAACACACACCATGTTGACATCCATATTTTTCCTTGGCGACGAATCATTGCTAATAATCGGTGACTCACCTTCATCTAATTTTTCCTCATCCTCGTCTTGAACAATCACTGACTTCTCAACCTCTATTGGTTTAGCCCTCCACTCTTGTCTTGGCAGCGATCGCAACTCAATGAATCTTCTATCTCTTAACTCTTCGGCTTTCTTTTTCCTTCAACTCTTGAGCACAAAGACATTGCAACCCCTCTTTTGTGAAGTCATCAATTTCCTAGGCATCTACCTTGAATTCGGCTCTGTTCCAAGGGCAATATAATGTCTCTTAACAATCTTACCCGATGAAGAAGCCCCCAAACTACCTCCTAGACGGACCTGGTCAAACCGGGCTCGCGCACTAGCTCGGCTCTCGGTTGGCATCAGTCAAACTGGCCTGTGGCTGCCGACCAGACCGCCCAGAGGGCTTGATCAGACCAGCACTGTGCGCTATGTCTGCTCTGGCTTTGGTCTTCTCACCTTGGACCACCTTGGCTTAATCTCTATTAGGTATTGGTACCTCATGAAACCCCACCTTGATACTAATCACCTCTGAAGTCCTTGTCTCCACCTTGACGCGCTTTTCTCCTCCTCTTTCATTCTCAAACCGATTTTTTGATTGAAACCGGCTTTTGTTTAACGAAGACAACCGCTCATGTATGGACCTTCGTGGCTCCATCCATCCTTGATGAAATCGCTTTGGCAACATTGGCAGCTTAAACTCATACATTGGCGGCGAAGCCCCCCATGGCATGAAGTAAGGAAAAGGATAACCTGGTGGCAGGCATTGGACAAGGCCTCCATGGCATGACTAGAGGATTGTAAGAAAAAGGTGGCTCTAATTGCTTTGGTGATTGACCAAATCTCTCTCTAGGAGGTGAGCTTGGTCTCTTCCCTTTGTTAGGACGTCGCCCGGCCTTCCCCTTCTTATATCTGTTCAAAAGCATATCAAAAGACACCTTCGGTTTTTGTGGTGTTCTAGAACTCGAAGCGTCACTCCTATTCTCATTTCATACACCAACCTACGGGCCTTTTGGAACAATCATTTTAGGCCAAGGCTCTCCAATCACTACTTCCTTTTCCTTTGAAGATCCGGCTTGCTCCGGCCGAATCAACATCTTCTTGTCACCAAAGTCAATGGCATTCACTGGAAAAGAATCATGATCTAGTTTCATATTGGAACCCTTAGTAAATTTCATTCGTCCTTCTTCTATGGCCGATTAAACCTGTCGACGAAACACATTACAATCATTAGTAGCGTGAGAATACGAATCATGGCATTTACAATAAGTACAGCATTTCAATTCCTCCAAAGATGTATGACATGGCCTTTAGGTAATCTAATTTGTTTTTCTTGCAAATAGATAATCAAATATTTTATCACACTTGGCCACATGAAAACTATACATAACCTCATTTTGTCGATCCTTGCGAGGAATTGACGTCAAATTAGAGCAAACAAATGGTTTGTTTTTATTAGTCCATGACCACTCGGCTACATAGATATCATGATCACCATCATCATCATCAGAATCATTATCATTAGGACAATCAACAATACTAACATTGGGTTTCTTATCATTGGATCTAACAAACCTCCTAGTTTCTTTAGCCCGGCTTTCTTGAGCCAAAGTTTTTTGCATGAGTTGACTAACATCAAGAAAGTGTTGGCAACTAATCCTTCTTTAATAGGAACAAGTAAACCAATATAAGCAAGGTCGGCCAAATCTCTTTCAGTTATGTTCAAAGTAAAACATTTGTTTCTAGCATCCCTAAACCTCTTGATATAATCAGTAACAGATTCATTGTATTTTTCCTAACCGATGTTAAATTATACAACCTAAGCTCAGTTTCACTAGTGTAAACATAATCATGGAGTTTATGTCTTAATTGAGCTCAAGTATAGATAGAATTTACCGATAAGGAAGTAAACCATGTAAAAGCGGTACCGGACAAAGATAAAAAAAAACAATAACAATTTAAAAGCATCCGTGTTACTAGCTTCTTCACATTGTGCTAAGAATTGACCTATGTGTTCCCATGTAGTCCCACTATCCTCACCATTGAATTTAGTAAACTTAGGGACTCTAAAACCACAGGGATATAGTATGTTATCAAAATAATCAGGATACGACTTTTGATAAACCATAGCCCAATTCTTTGGCTCAATTCCAAATGCTTCTCTAATAATATTCCTCACACGTTCTTCCATATTCTCAGGCTTTGGTTATGGATTTTGTGGCCTAAGAGGGTGTGGCGGCACAATATGATTATATTGGCCATAACGAGCATCTTGTGGATACCCACCACAAACATGGTTGGAATCATTGTAAACATTAGGCACATATGGAGGAATATATGGATTAGCATTAACCGGAGCTACTTGTGGATTAGGTGTTGGATGATGGTGCAAAATAGTGTTATTAGTAACAGGGTCAACTTCCTGCACTGGGACAATTGCACCGGTCTAACCGGACCAGGGTCCGGTCTAAACAAAGGTCAGAGGCACGATCAGACTAGCCAGAGGGCCGGGCAAATTGGAGGCGGGCAGCGGCGTCAGAAGGCCAGTTTGACCGAAGGTGGGTGAGCCAGTCAAATCGGCCAAAGGCACGGTCAAACCATCCACGAAGCTAGGGTTTTCCTCGCTCCTAGCATGTTGTGTCGTGTGACTAGCCGCTTCATCGGTCTTGCTATATATGTGATGTACAGGTGCTTTACTAGTACGTGAAATAAAGCTAGATGGGGACAAATCGGTCATGAGGGAATTTGGAATTCATAATAGATTTAGCTCTCTTATCAAAAAAGGAACTCATAGCAGCCTCAAGTTTATTATTAAAAATAGCATTGATAGTCTCATATATGGTACTCACTATGAGCTTTTGAATAGGGAGGGCAACGTCATTAGGATTTACCTCTTGGAGACGATTCGGGTTAGAGGTTCGGTCCTTCGGAAAACTCCTTGACCCTTGACGGGTCTTCATGTAACTTACTAAGCCCGTCTCCTCCAACTCTTCATGTCTTCGGTGGAGTCGTCAAAAATAGTGTTGGTAGCTGTAACGCCCCGATTTTCGCCCCGTCGAAAAATCTATTTTATTAAAATCCTATTTTCAAAATTTTGGTTCTTTGAGTGTATTTAGGATTTTCGTGCCAAAGATCTCAATTGATTCATTCCCTTGTAAACCCAAAATCTTGATCATGATATCGTCTCCCAAAATTTAATTCCTATTATTCTAATTTTGAAGTCTGAATTTTCCTTTCTAAACCTTTCCAAAAATCCGTACGGTTGAAATTTCGGTTTCAGGATTTTAACCGTATCGTCAAATAATCTTCTTTCCAATCCGAGAGTCTAAAAATAATTATTTTTAGACTTTGACCGCCCGACAAATATTTTCTATACGTGGGCATATCAAAACCAATATTTCTGCGCACGTATCGATGGTCGTTATTCCCGTTGAATTTAATCGCGTACCGACATAACCGGCAAAAACCGAGTTTTTCCTTCAATCATTCTTTTCCAAATAAAATCCCCGTGTTCGGATTTTGGAATCCGAATCGTGTCCTAAACCATCCCTCCATTTTTTCTATCGGTGCTAAATTATTTTGTTTAAAGATCTACTCGTTCCATTCGTTCCCAGTTATTTTTTTCAAAGCCAAAACCCCTCCAAACAAATTCTCTATCTGTCCAAAAATCCCAAACAAATACTAAAAATCTCAAACAAATCATTAGAATCATTAGAATTTCCAGTCCAGTTATAGTTCCTTTTACAAGCCCAAAAGAATATTGACAGCCACGGACGAAAATGTCAGTATACAGGTATACATGCACATATTTTTCTCCTCTGTCTTCCCTGCCATTTCCCTGACACCCATTAAAACCCCCTGACACTTCATTAATCGCATGAAAACAAAAAGGCAGCAGCATAAAGAAGTTTGTCCACGTCCTTTCCTTCTCCACGGCCACGGGCCTTAGCCACGCCGTGCCGACGCGCCGCCGCCACCGGCCCGCACCAGGCCGCGCCGGCGCCCTGCTCCGCCGCGGCGCTGCAGCACGCGTCGCCCCGGCCGGCGCAGCCTCCCGGTCGCCACCCCGCGTGCCTGGCCAGCCGGCCCGGCCTCACCCCGCCAGCACCGTGCACGGCCGATGCCATGGCGTTGTCACGCCCGGCCCCCTGCCGAGCCTCCCCGTGCCGTCCCCGAGCCGGCACCGCCGCTCCCAGCCACAGGCCGCGCCGCCCAGCCACCGCACGCCGCGCCACGCCGCCGCCGCCCCGCTCCGCCCGGCCGGCGCCCCTCCCGCTCGGGCTCCCTCTCTCGCGAGATGAGGCAGAAAGAAGGAAAGAAGGAGAGAGAAGGAAAAGATAAGGAGGAAAGAGAAGAAGAAAAGGGGAAAAGAAAAAAAAGAAAAAGAGAAAAAGAGAGGTGGGATTGTGGGTCTTGACCGAAGACTTGGAAAAAGTCTATATCGCCTCCCTCTTCTTTGGCGGGCCGAAGCCAGTAAACTCTTCCAAAACCTCTCGTTGTCCAGAACCAAGAAACCAAGAAATCCATTTCCTACAAAAGTCTACATTACATTCTCCGGACCGAAGCCCACCAACGGCCTCCTTCCTCACCAAAGTCTAACACATATCCCTCTACTCACCCAAGCCCCTCTCCTAAAGTCTACATTTCCTCCCTACCCGACCTCCTTCATCTCTGGGCTAAAGCCCAAGCCTTCCCAAAATAAAGTCCAAGATTCGTCCCTCTCAACATCACAGCCAAGGAATATTCTTGGGAATATTCATTTCCAATTTAATAAATTTATTTTCACATTTTAGAAAATTCATTAATCTTTCAAAATTCGTATCTCCTCAACCGTAAGTCCGATTGACTCCGTTCAACTTCCATTAGACCCAAATAAAGTGATGTAGCATCATGGATAGAAAAAAATATCGGTAGTAAAACGACAATTGCGGTCTCTCTAGAACAGATATAGACATGAGGCCGAATTCATTTGAAAGTAGACTGGTTAAGCTTTTCATGAAGTACTTGCATATCCAAAACGAAGTTCGCATGAAGTCGTGATGATCGTCATAAGTTGATGTTGTCCTGCAATCCGAATCTAACCCTTACAAATCATCTCTCCTTCTAATCATCTGCATCATGCTATTAAATTGTACTTGTGTAGATATGGGTGTATCGATAGTATTGATGTTGGATATCGTTCCTACAAATTGCTGTTTCCTTTTCCAATCCCAAGTCTTTGTAAAGTAGAACTAATCCAAATGGTCATAGCTCTCCCATGACCATGAGCAAAGCTATTAGAATAGTTTTCGTTCAGCAGAGATTGTACATGGTACCCACACGCCATTCTTGGTTGGTTAGTTTGTTTAACTAGCCTTAATTGTTTCTCCTTTGAATGGTGGTAATCGTGCATTCTTCATGTTCTGTTTGCCAATTGCCATCGGCTTAACAAAACGTACTTGAATTAAGTAGTAACAGAAGTAATTACTACCATGCTGTACAACTGACGCTAGCATTATTCCTTTTGATGAAAGAGTAAAGAGCTGGAAACAGGCTACCCAAATCTCTTGTCAAATCAGAGTAACTAACATCTGACTAAATGCAGCCTACTCCCTTTCAAAAAAGTACGCAGCCTACAGATTGAACTTAAGTTCATTGGTTGTTTTACCAAGAACAAGAACTCGCTCAAGTGCAACCCTCCCAGCTAATCCAGAACGAGTACAATCCGCCACTTTTCCATCAAAAATTGCCGCTACCATAGGTGTCCCATCTTCCGGCTTCGGGCAACAAAAATTGAGGCAGCATCTGTGAGTCATCTAGTTTGCTCATCCATTTTCTGCACATTCATAGAGATGCAAAAATAAGTCCTATGCTTAAAAAGTAAAATGTAGACATTTTCTAGAGAAATTTTCTATACTAACAAAAAAAGGTACTCCCTTCATCCCAAAATATAGCAACAGCCAAAATATAGCAACCTAATGCTAGATTAGACACAACCTACCACTGCGAATTTGTCCAGTCCAAATTCGTAGTTATAGATTGTGTCCCATCTAGCACTAGGTGCTATATTTTGGGATGGAGGGAGTAGCAATTTTTCTCTGCTACATCAACCCAAGAGAAGTGTACACGATTACTAGTTAACCTAAAAAACATCAGCCTTTTCTATTCATCCATCTTAGCTATCGATATTCACTTTTCCGGCAGCAATGCTTGTGCCGGCTGTTGCAGTGGCTGTCTGCAACTATGCTTGCAACAAGACACCTGCTGATGTGGGGGCTAGCACCGGCACCAATGGGGTCAAGAAACCACATGACCACTAGTAACCTAGCAGGCAAGAATTATGAATTCACATGGCTTTCTGATGTATTGATGTGGTGATGTGCAAATACAGGGGTGTTGTACCTATTAGATAGCTTGTTTAGGGCCCCTCCAGCAGAGCAAATGCGAGCCAAACCGCGAATTCTTGGTCCACCTGCAGGACAGAGAGTTGGGCACTGGATTACTGAACTTGCTGACAGCTATATAATTGAGTACACAATTTCCATGCATTTCTGACTAAATGTTAATGAGAATGAAGGCTGTTCATCAAAATGTATAGTAATACCAAGTGTATTCAGATTGCTTACAAGTTATCATCTCTTGAGCTGTAAGTAGCGTGTGAATTTGATCTTGAACACTGCTCATAAGGCTCATATGCACAGAAATAAGTGTCAAATTCCTTCTTAGGTAGGAAATCCATCTTGTTGTGCGGCTGTATCTTCAAACAGATTGTGTGCGCTGCATCTGATGAGAAGAACCTCTTCTGAAGCTTTAATGTCCACGAGAAGCAGTTTGGTCGAAGGTCAGGCTCCTGGATGCTATCAAAACGACCCTGCTCACTGACTCTCTTCGAGTAGTTGGTCTCTGACCTGCATGTCCTTGTCATGTCATCAGTCATGGATCTGTTTGATGTCAAGGTGCTCCGAGCATCATCCTCGCAGCCATGAACTGTTGGTTTAGAATCAGTGCGTTGCATGCTGAATGGTGATTGTTGCTGACTAGAGTAGCCTTTAGACGGTGTTTCTCTTGCTCCATGCCTCACAGCTTCGTCTTCGTCAGTCACAGCTGAATCTGACAGTTCTTGCTTCCGGCCTGAGCAGCTGAGGAGACTGAATGACTGTCTCTTTGACCTCACATCTTTTCTCACTGGTCGCGGAACAAGTTTGAACTTAACCTCAACATTGCACCCGAGAACATTCTGTAGCGCGCTTTCTATTAGGCTTTGCATTTTTTCTGCTCTTGATATGTGATCTGGATGGCTAAATCCAACTTCCGCAATAGCCAGCTCTGAGAATTTTCATATATGGTGGCATATTCAGCACAAACCTATGAGCAGGCTAAAATCAAGAACATTAAAGATGGTACATGTGAATTACCTTCAGTAACATGGACTGATGATAAGAAACCTTCTTTCCTCAGGAAACTTTTGGCTGACCTTGATTGACACTTTCCTATTGCTCTCCTCCAGATGTTTTCAAGCTTAAGACGCCTACAGTGCCTCTCAGAACAGTTGGACTTGTTGCTGTTGCAAGCATGGCAGAAATTGGAGCTTGAGTTCACCTTGGAAACCCAATCATCTGCACATTTGGATATGAGAAGTGGTTATCATTCTACGATTTCTATCTGGAGGACAGAATTGCTCAAACATCTTTTACTATAGTACCTGTATATCCAATTGCTGAATGTGCATGCATATCATTTGACTCTGCGATAAGGTTAGATTCATTGGTGCCAAACTGCAAAAGTGCAACTGTGACCCAAGTAGCCTGATTTCTTGATGTCCTCAATTGTTTTTCAGTTTCCGATAGTATTTTCAGTGCATTTCTAAGTTTCTTTATACCAACATCAGCTACTGCACGATATAGCAAAGGTCAATTCAACAACCAGACTTAAAAATGGGAACATGCAACTTTACCTTAATCATTAATACAATTTACTTGCAGCAAGTAACAATAGTAGCGATCTGATACAAGATTAATAAGGAAAGGATACTTACATGCATATCTTCCTAAGAAACTTTTGCTGACTTCAGTGACTGCAGACTGGCATCTTCCCGAGAGAATGTCCATAATAAGGTTTGCCAATTGAGAGACCAGCTGCAGAGGATCAATTGCAGATGCCATAAGCTCTCGTGCTCGCCTTACTGTGTTGGTGGTGTCTGACGACAAAGCTAAATCAAGCAATTCAATCAGCTCATCATCAGACACTGATCCTACCTGCAAATAAAAATGGTAGGAAAATGACAACTGGCAATATGATATACTTAGAGCATCAAGGAAAATGACAATACTGACAATATGATATACTTAGAGCATCAACGGAAAATGACAATATGATATACTTAGAGCATCAACGGAAAATGACAATACTGACAATATGATATACTTAGAGAATCAAAGGAACTGTTTGAAAAGAGAGAGAGAGAGAGAGAGAGAAAATCAAAGGAAACACTACTCACAAGTTCATGGACAAGAGAAATTGTGATCTTCTTCCCAAGCAAACTGAGTTGATCAAGCATTATTTCTGCATCTCTAAGAGAACCATTAGACTTTGCAGAAATGAAGTACAACCCATCATGGTCAAATTCTAATCCTTCCTCTATGCAGATTCTCTCCAACCTGTAGACAATATCTGCCACCTTTATCTTTGGAAAATGGAACTTCTGGCAGTGTGTGATAGAGGTGCGAGGGAGGCTATCTATATCAGAAGTAATCATAATGTACACAGCATGCCGGTATGGCTCATCAAGACTCTTCAGTATTGCTGACCAAGCATCCTCTGGCAACAGATGGCATTCATCAATTATGAAGACCTTGAAGCGCGATGAGTATGGGACAAGAGATGCACTCTTGAGAAGCGCCTTCACTCGCCCTAAACGATCCATTTTTGCTGCATCAAGTTCTTTAACGTCTCTACTCCTGCCGGAGAAGAGGATGACACACTCTTTACAGAATCCACATGGCCTTTGCTCTTCAAGAGAGAGGCAGTTTAGAGCTGCAGCGAAAATTTGGGCCGTGGATGTCTTGCCTGTACCTCGGGGACCATGGAACAAGTACATTGGAGCAACTTTTCCTTTGCAAGAGGAATATAAGAGGGACTGAGCAACCACATTGAGGCCAATCAACTCACTGAAGGATCGAGGGCGAAATTTCTGACTTAAACACCTTGGAGTCTCAGTGTATGGTACATTTTCCTGAAACGCTGCATCGGTCCCTTCAGGCGATAACAGAGGCTGCTCTGGACCATCACTGTCATAATAAAGTTCACGGTATTTTGATGCTCCAGACCAGCAGTAGCTTATCCCGCACCCACTGAAATTTGATCCAACAACATCATTTGACCTCCCTTGTGTTTCCTCAGTTCTTCTCGACCTAACTGAGCGTGCCTCACTGGCTGACATACAAGGGCTGCCAACACGGCTCATTGCGGCAGAAGATTTGTTCCTGAATTTGGAAAACCCTGGCATCTTCACTTCTTCATCAGTCCTCGCTGGCGGTGTGGGAACTGCACGTTCATAAGAATTCACTTCCTCCTCTTCTTCCTTCTCCTCTGCTACATTGTTAACCATAGTGTTTGCCAATTGTCGAATAGAGCTATGGTTAGAGTGGCTAGAGTCCACGGACTTGCGATGACCATCTTGGCGCACACGATGAGCTTGCTTATTTCTAGGCGGGTTTAAGCCTCTGATCTTGACAACAGAAGATTTCCGATATGATGCGGTTCTTGCATTTGGTGCCCGAAAACTCCGCTCTGAACCCAATGTAGCTTCACCTTCCAAATCTCCATCTTCTTCGATCAACTCATGATGCGCTGACCTGCCTAGGTCCAATGCGACCCCATTGCTAGAAGCAGTCTCCCAGATCATATTGTCAGAAGGAGATGCATACTTGCTCAAAGAGTTTGTTGCTGGATCCCGCAGCGACCTCACTCTCTTGAGCTGCACCAATGTTCTTGACAGTGGAACATCTACCGAATGGCGCCTCATGTCCGCCATTTCTGACTTTAATTTCCCAGCAATAGTAATATGATATGATCCTATGAATCTTCAGTACTGGTACTTTTCTTGATTAGGACTAGTTCCATTGTAACCATGTAGCAGGCACCTGCATCAGATCACATACAAAAACACCATAAAAATCCTAAAGTTTCAAGCTTGCAAAGTAAACAAGAAAATGGGATCCTATTTTGGCAAGCAAGTCAGATCCAAGATGCCCATAGCTCCAATAAATCAGGAAAATGACTTCAAAAATAGTAGGGGGCAATCCTTAAATTTCACATAATAAATCCAATGAAATCCTCCGCATTCGGGCCTACAAAAACTAAGTCAGGGACCCCCAAGATAGGGTGACCACAAAGCAAACTAGTATATCTAGTTAAGACAATTGCAACTGAAATCTTGAAGCAATCAAAATAAACAAAGTGCGAAATGCCCCCACTACAGGTGTACAAAACCATGGGGACAAATGTGGATTCATCCTGCTGGTTGGCAAGGAACCAATGAAAGAATCAGCCATCACTTCCTCCCTTTTCCACTGAAAATACATAAAGTAGAACAGTACGAATAATCCACACATTCTCTCCTTTTCCTAACGAACTTGACCCACAAAAGAGAACAAATTAGCATGTTGTGAAGAAAACAAAAAACGAGTCAACTCAAATCTCGGCACCAATCGCAAGTAGTAGTACCATTGTACCAATCACCACAAAAACCAACGGGCACAAATCTAACATAGTTACAGCTCTAAATCGAAACTGAAACTAACCAAAATGCAGCTTGAAATATACCCTCCTGTCCTGTCAGTGTCAGAAACCCAAGATTTCAAGAAATTAACCAAACTCAAAGCCACAAAGAAATGGCTCATTCCTCTCTTCCCGATGGCTAGCTGCATTGCAGGGACGCCAAGATCCAGCACCAAACAGAACCATACCAAGAAGGCAAGAAGAGTAGAGCAAGAAAGTAACCATGAGCTGCTGCTGGAAGCCAGCCAGCAAGCAACACACATCAGGATGACAGACAGGATCGATGAAACAGAGAGAGGACGGACGCCTCCTCGCCTCACCTCACCTCGCAGCATAGGAGCCTCGGCGTCGCCGCACGGCTGAGAAGAAGCTCAGAGACCAGACCACCAGAGGCAGAGGCAGCGTCGGCGGCCGCCGCAACGGCAAGAAGACGAGCTCTGGTGAGGTACGCGGCGAGTACAATCTTTACCTCTATAGGCTTGTAGGCTGGCTGTGTGCTAGCTCAGCTCGCCTTGAGTGAGCAAGCACTGATGAGGCAGCAGGCAGCAGCAGTGTGGTCACGTGCCCAGTGGCAGGGCCGGTAAAAAAAATAAAAAGAAAAGGAAAGTCGCCAGTTGTGGGGGATTAAACAAATGTGTGGGGACACTAGCTGTTGTAGGGCTTGCCTCGCGACTGGTGCTTCTGTGTTTTTTTGGTGTGCAGAAGGGAACTGTATTGTTTGGTAGGAGTAGGGTTCACCTTTTTCGAGTGAGCGAGGGATCTCGATTCTGACGGTACGACCGTTTTTTATCTGCCAAATTTTCATCAAATTTTAATGTGTTTAATTAAATTTTGGTTAAAGTTATATTCTCGAAAGTTATTCAAAAATTCACCCTGAATCTACTTTTGTCATGTGTTAAGACCTCAAAACTTTAGAATTTTCAACATGTAGCAGCCTTATAGCGTGAGTGATAGAGAGTAAAAAGAAGCTAATACAGGTTTATATAGTATTTGTCTAATGGCTATTGTGTCACCGGTTTTGGTTGTGAGATGTCAATATGCCAGTCCAACGTCAAAGCGAAGTTAACACTCTCAAGTCCGCATGTGTTTGACTTTTTTTTTTGGATATCAATACCATGGAAAAATCATTGGAAAAAAGATCTCTTCACATCTATACAACAGAGAAAAGAAGACGAGTGGAGAAGCAAGCAGTGCATCTGTAATTGTAGTTGTCCCCAACACGACAGTAAAGGAGCCTATGCAACGTGGCGGCACAGGGTAGCGCGACGACGAAAAGGACCAGGCTAACATAGTCAGAGGGGACAGATGACGCGAAGGTGGAGATGACTGGACAACACGAGAGTGAATAGGGTAGGGTGATGGCAAGTGGGCACGACGATGCTCCCGGTGGCTCTATGTGGAAAAGAGAGGAAATATATGGGGAGAAGATAAACAGGGAAGGGTATTTTTCATCTTTCCTCAGGGGTTAGAAACGGTCAACGTCTTTTGACTGGATGGAATGAGATGTAGTGACACACTAGAGTGTTTTTAGTCCCATTCTAGTGGCATATGAGCAATTAGTTCCTTTTAGTGTCCCACTCTTTTTTCCTTTTGACAACTCACAAAATTTGTTTCCATTTTAGCCGTGTACATTTCAAAAAAAAACTGTTAGAGTTCTAAGCTACAAGATCTTATTGCTTTAGCCTATGAACAATTGTCTTCTCTAATTACAAAACAATTAATCCATTCACCTGCTTATGAGGCCATCAAATTCGCTCTCTAGTTTTCCTTTTTTTTTCTTCTCTTCTTCTTCTTTTCTTCTTTTGATTCTTCTGTTTCTTGCTCCGTTGCTGTCGGCTTCTTGCTAGATCACTTTGACCTTCGGGTCTCCACCGACACTGCCCCGATACAGTCTCACGAGCCTCTTCTAGTGCTTAGCCGATCGGTGGCGATTTTAGGATTTAGAGTTTGATGCAGAGAATTCGAGCGTCCCCTCTCCTCTGTGTTTTCTTCTATTTATAGCACTGGTAGGGCTCAGGAGCTTATCTCCTATAAGGATTCAAAGTTGTTTTTAAACGATCAAAAAACCAACTTATCTTTTTCTTTTATTAGATCGGACTCGTGGGCTTATCTGATAAATCAACCAACACTCTTCCCTTGATTTTGAGACTAACTAATAAGTCCACTAAGTAATATAGCTCCCCAAAGCAATGTTTCACAGTAACATTAAGCGTCATTGAGACAACAAGACTTATAGGTCACTATAATACTTACATAAACTCAACTTTACTTAGTGGGTGTTGATTGATACTTATGCTCCCTATGTCCATGATCTTATTTAAAGGTAATGATTTAATCCCATGTCGGCTACATGTTCTTTAAATAAGTTGGGAGGTAAGCCTTTGGTTAGCGGATCCACGAGCATTAATTTAGTACTAATGTACTCAATTTTAATTGTTTGATCCTGTACTCTATCTTTCACAACATGAAACTTAATGTCAATATGTTTGATAGCTTCACGTGACTTTTTGTTACTTGTATAGAATACTGCAGCCTCATTATCGTAGTATATTGTTAGTGGTTTGGCTATACTGTCAACCACTTTTAATTTCGGGATGAAATTCTTAAGCCATACGGCCTGTCCCATTGCATGATAGCATGTCACAAATTCCGTCTGCATTGTCGACAATGCAATAAGCATTTGCTTGGAGCTTTTCCATGAAATAACTTCCCCCGCAATAGTGAAAATATAACCCGAAGTGGATTTCTTAGTGTCTAAGCACCCTGCTAAGTCAGCATCCTATTGATGTGAAATTTCGTCGTGACACACGAAGGCCTGGGAGATTTGCTTAGCTCCAATATAGGTCTTAAAATATCGGGTTCAGGCATGCCAATCAGTTTGATCCTGCAACTGACAAGATAGATAAATTGATTATCAAAAAGTCGATCGGCCAATAAGTCGATGTAGTGATACTAGCCGATGTCGATAGGATTTTAAACAATCGGTTATATATCCAATGTAGATTCTAACACTTAGATAAAAATAATGGAAGGACTTCAATAGACAATCCAATCGGCCGATGATAATATGATTAATTAGATGTCCAATAAACCAATTGTCGAAACATGGTTTCGGCAATAAAAAACTGGGGGTAGCAGTCAAGCGCCAAACACGATGGGTTAGTATGCAAAGAGATTTAGACAGGTTCAGGCCCTCTCTAACGAGAGGTAATACCCTACTCCTGTTTTGGGGATTCGATCCGCCGAGTGATTTATTGATCTCTTGATCTCTTTCAATATGTGCTCTCGTGAGTTCTCTCTGATTCTCTATATTCGTCTCATATCCCTCAAGGGACGTCCTACCCTCCTTATATAGTCTTAGAGGGTAGGGTCACAAGTCGGAGACCCAACCACACTCTATGTCGGACTCCTCAATCTTACCAACTTTGGACTATAGGCCGTTACCTTATCACAATGGTAACGTAATACCCAAGTCATAAGCCGGTTTACATAATCATGAGTCCTAACCTATCCCCTTTGGTAAGTCGGATAAGCTAGTCGTGAGGGTATTCGGTATCCATAATCTCCACAGTAGCCCCCGAGACCTTCACAGTCGACGAGATAACTTTGCCTCGAACCAGAATAACATATAGCCGAGTACCTCTTTAGCCGAGTGCTTCTATCGCCGAGTGCTTCCATCATCTCTGCCTGAGTCTCCCGAGTGCTTCATCATCCAATAGAAAGGCTGTGAAGGGCTGAAAACATCTCAAAAAATTTCTTAAGAATAGATATTAGGTGCATCGACTGATGCACCTAATTAGGTGTAGCCCCTGACTATGTGTTTAGTTAAAAAACTAAGCATATAGTCAAGAACTATAATAATCATACTCTCCTGAGTTAAATAAATGCCTAGCCTAAGCCAAAAGCAATCATAAAAAATCATATAACACATAACCTCATAATCAAGGCATAGTATATAATGAATTCTGAGTACTCGGCAAGCTCATGCTTATCCGAGTCGTTTTGCCCGAGTCATCTCAGAACAAACAACTCAGCCAACCCTCATGGGTAGAAAATCTGAGTTAATAATTCATCAGTCATCTGAAAAATATGACCAAAATATTAAATAGCTCCAGCCATAATATCGGTCTTAATCGAAAAAGCACACCAAGGTGATAGAAAAAACATTGATATAAAATCAAATGCTTTATAAAAGACCAAACAACTCCTGCAACCTATAAAAAAGTTACCAGGACAGTTATAGAAAACTTTACTGTTTGTCACCTTCCAAGTTGCATCGTACCAACCTTCAACAAGTTGTGTAACTGCTGTATGAAAGGATTTTAAAGGCATTGGGCAATAAGACATGCGCATATTGCCAGAGCAAATTTGCTTAAGTCCTCAAGGACACATGTCAAGCCACACCTGTAATATGGATATGGGCCGCAAGTTTCTCATGGGTCTCGGCCCAATCACGAGAAAACCTAGCGATACCCTAAAATCTCTGAAGCGCCGACGTCTTCCCCATCGCTTCATCTTCTGATCCGAATGGTTATCCCTCATGGGATGCACCAAAATAGATTTAATAATTGAATCCCGACTGGCGCAAGAACTCAGCTTGTGACCCTTGTGGGAAATAATGATTGATCCAGACCATGAATATAGGAGATAAGCTCGTGGCCATGTATTCATGTCTCATATAACAGGAATAAGTCCAGATTGGAGATTGAAGGTATGATCCTCGTGCTAGAGATAGTAAGCCCCCGAGCATGTCACTTGTCCTTCTGTTGCAGTTGAGGTTATCCATTGGTGGTAACTGATGCAATCGGCATGGAAGCGAGACCACCAATGTGAAGATAAAATTACCCATCAAAAGTAACGAAGATATCGGTGGTGGAGACATAGTTACCCATCAACAGCGATGGCGAAATCCACCAACCATGAAGACAAAAAAAAATAGTTGGCGATGATAAACGTGACCAGCAGTAATGACGACAGTCATTGGCGACCAAGGTAAGTCGGTGTTTGAAGATGAAGACGCACATCCGCAACGACGACGTAGGCCAGCAATGACGACGAGATCACCAGTCGGCAACAACGGAGATAGCCAGACGATGAAGACGAAAAATACTAATCAGTTGCGGCGTAATAGGCCAACCAATTGTGACAGACGCAACCGGTGGTGATGACGATCCGTAGCAGAAAAAACAACCAGTTGTAGAGACAAAGTTGTCCGTCAACAGTAGCAGAATAGGTAATGCCGAAGAGACATGGCAAGATGTTGATGAAGATGGCGGCGTTGGTGTCCTAGTCAAATTTTAGTGCAGACGAAGCCCAAACTCCTGAAGCAAAGAACTTGGTTGACAGCAATTGACTGAAAATGAAGATAATGCCGATGACAAAGGTGCCGATGATAATAATCCATCAAACTGTTGAGAAGATATTGAAGCCCAAGTAGTTTCCTTGACGCTAGCATGAGTGTGGCAAAGAACTCCAAACTCCATGATATATAAATTAAACCTTGAACATGACATTTGAAAAACTTGGAGTAGACTGTAGCATCAACTGAGAGTCAAAGTTATCGGTGAAAATGTTGGAGTCGCTGAAGTAGAAAGCTTGCTCTGGAGCGACGATTTTGAGTCTTGTATTTGTGTAGCCCCCGACTCTATGCTTAGTTGGGAAACAACTGATTATAGAGTCAAGAACTATAGCTTGTCATTGAGTAGCCATTGCTTGAGTAAAGATACACATTGAGGATGTCATGTTGAGGCTCTTGGTTGGTGAAGTGATGAAGCTTGCGAAGTAGAGGCAATAGAACTAGTCGACGATAAAAACGTAGACGCCCAACAACGGTGACGTGAAAAACCAACCGTGTAGACGGAGATACCAGTCGGCGACGGTGAAGGCAGGCCGACGATGAAGTCGTAGACGCCCAACAACGGTGATGTCACCAATCAACCGTGTAGGCGAAAACACCAGTCGGCGGCGGCGAAGGCAGGCCGACGATGAAGTCGTAGACGCCCAACGACGGTGATGTCACCAATCAACCGTGTAGGTGAAAACACCAGTCGGTGGCGGCGAAGGCTGGCCAACGATGAAGTCGTAGACGCCCAACAACGGCGATGTGTCCAACCAACCGTATAGGCGGAGACACCAGTCGGCGGCGGCGAAGGCAGGCCAACGATGAAGTCGTAGACGCCCAACAACGGTGGTGTGTCCAACCAACCGTGTAGACGGAAACACCAGTCGACGGCGGCGAAGGCAGGCCGATGATAAAGTTGTAGACGCCCAACAACGGTGATGTCACCAATCAACCGTGTAGGCGGAAAACACCAGTCGGCGGCGGCGAAGGCAGGCCGACGATGAAGTCATAGACGCCGAACAACGGTGATGTCACCAATCAACCGTGTAGGCGGAGACACCAGTCGGCGGCGACGAAGGCAGGCCGACGATGAAGTCGTAGACGCCCAACAACGGTGATATCACCAATCAACCGTGTAGGCGGAAACACCAGTCGGTGGCGGCGAAGGCAGGCCGACGATGAAGTCGTAGACGCCCAACAACGGTGGTGTGTCCAACCAACCGTGTAGATAGAAACACCAGTCGACGGCGGCGAAAGCAGACCGACGATGATATATAATTGATCGATCCTGTAGTATAAACACGTAGGATGAGTAGTATCTGATGCAAATATGGTACTTGAGGAAAATTCAAGCATTTAAAATATTTATAAGTTTGTATTTCTCCTCTTGTTGGTTTTGATTTCCCCGAGTAGATGACTCCTCACGTTTAAACACTCTGCCCGACTAGTCATTAATATGAGTTCGTCATTAACAGAACAAAGTTTCACATATCAGAATTTTCTACTCGGGTACTTTCGTAATTGTTTAGAGCAAAAAACAAATTATTTTATCTCTATGCTTTTGATTTCTTCCGATTAATACTTAGCACCTTGCGTTATATACTCCATCCAACGAGCTCCCGGGTGCTAGGATTCGGCCCAAAGGCAACTATCCATCGACAAACCAAACGGAAAGCATAGGGAAATAGAGTTTCATAACTCGATGGGCACTTTTTTACTCGGATTATTTCACAAGCAATCGAGATAAATATTATAAAAATATGATATAACATCTGTAGCCCCCGACTCACTGCTCAACAGAGGACCAGTTGATGTAGTGAGGCAGAGGAAAAAGAAAATATCATATAAAGAAGAAAATTAATGATGACTTAGCTTTTTGGTATTTTCACCGGTGAAGGCAGAGGTAGAGCCTCATGGTGGGCTTTAATTGTTATGCTTGTCTTGCCTCGAGGCTTTAATTGCATCATTTGATTTGGTGTAGGAGTTGGCTGTTTCGAACATCTTCTTGACCGTCCTCGGAGGCTTACGCCCGAATTTGCCGATCAGCAACTCGTCGCGGACGCCTTTCTGGAATGCGGCTATGATGACGTCGTCGGTGATGTCGGGGATCTTGTTTCGCTTCTTCGAGAAACGCCGATTGTAGTCCTTCAATGACTCGTCGGGCTTCTGAATCACGTTGTAGAGATCGAAGTGGGTCCTGGGCTTTTCGTAAGTGCCCTGGAAATTGGCGATGAAGTAGTCCCGAAGCTCACTCCACGAATCAATCGAACCTCTTGGTAAGCTTGTGAGCCAGTTTCTGGCTGAATCGGCGAGAGCAACGGGCAGGTAGTTCGCCATGGCCTTGCTGTCTCCTCCTGCTGCGCGGATGGCGAAGGTGTAAACGGTCAACCACGACTCGGGGTCGGTTTTGCCGTCATACTTGTCAATCCCTGTGGGCTTGAATCCACTCGGCCAATCCACTCGACGCAGGTCCCGAGTGAACGCGGGTACTCCATCGTCATTGTTGTCAGGTGATCTCCTTCGGTCTTCATAATAGGGTCTATTGCGCTTACGATGACGCCGGTCAAATACCTTCATCAAGTTACTCGGCAGGGGACTCCATGAGCTGCTTTGGTAGTTGGAGTTATAACGAATCCGATCGTGGACGGGTGGCCGACCGTGACCTCTCTCATGAGAGTCGGCCGATTGTTCTTGATGCTTCCATGCTGCGTAATGGCGAGAGTCTTTGGACTTGGCAGGTGTTTTGCTCTGCTCGGGTCTCTTGCTCCGCTCAGGTCTCCGGTAGTCTTTGGATCGCATCGGCGGCAGGCGGCTGTCCTCGGGTGTCTCGGCGATGGACTCGGTAGCTCTCCGCGCAGAGCTCGTGGGAGCGCCGTTGGCTGTGGCTGCGACGATAGTCTTTATCTTGTCTAGAAGTGGTGTTACCGCAGGGGGTGCCGCTTCGATGACGGTGTCGATGAGGGTGAGGGCAGCGACTGTATTCTGTTGCGGCGTGAGGAAGATGTTGGCGTTGTCGACTCGTGTCTGGAGTATGGCCTCGCGGGCGGAGCGCCCAGTCACCCTTAGGTCTCGTTTCCTCTTATCAGCTTCTTCTTTCCGTTTGAGCTCCTCCTCCTTGCGTTTGTTCTCCTCCTCCATACGCTTGGGCTCTTGCTCAAGCTTGGCTCGTTCCTCTTCTGCAACCCTCCGGGCCATGGCCGAGTCATTCTCGGCTACTTCGGCCATGAGGACATTGAAGAACATTGGATCGTAGTCCTTGTCGAAGTTGGAGTTGTTGAATTCTTCCGTGGGGATGTCATAGAGGTTGTCGAAGTCGGAAGAGCTGAGATAATCAGCTATCTCGGTAGATGAGCACGACCCGAGCGGTTGAATCATGACGGCGATTTCCCTGGAGCTTGGGCCACACCATGATGATGAAGAAGATTCTCCCAAGTGGATTGATTCCAACTCGGAAGATAGAAGATTGTGGTAGGTCTTAGCATCGTTTGGTAACCCAAACGGCGCCGTGAGGTTTCCCCCTCCCGACTGGTTTGAGTCCGAGTCAAGGAGAAAGATCTTGCCGAATTTGTCGGTGATGAAGTCGAGGCTGCCGAAACGGAACGCATGTCCAGGGGTGAAGGCGAAGTCGTCGATGCCTGATGAAGATCCCATCGCGCTTGTCGGCGAGATGAAGAAGAAAACTTGACGCAGACCCCCTACCTGGCGCGCCAACTGTCGAAACTTGGTTTCGGCAATAAGAAACTAGGGGTAGCAGTCAAGCGCCAAACACGATGGGTTAGTATGCAAAAAGATTTAGACAGGTTCAGGCCCTCTCTAACGAGATGTAATACCCTACTCCTGTTTCGGGGATTCGATCCGCCGAGTGATTTATTAATCTCTTGATCTCTTTCAATATGTGCTCTCGTGAGTTCTCTCTGATTCTCTATATTCATCTCATATCCCTCAAGGGATGCCCTACCCTCCTTATATAGTCTTAGAGGGTAGGGTCACAAGTCGGAGACCCAACCACATTCTATGTCGGACTCCTCAATCTTACCAACTTTGGACTATAGGCCGTTACCTTATCACAATGGTAACGTAATACCCAAGTCATAAGCCGATTTACATAATCATGAGTCCTAACCTATCCCCTATGGTAAGTCGGATAAGCTAGTCGTGAGGGTATCCGGTACTCATAATCTCCACACCAATCGACCGATATTGATACAAAATATCAAATGTAGGCTCGATGGTTAAAGCGTACATTGGCTGAAAGTCCGATGTAAAGATAACTTATCAGCTAGCACTCCGATAAAATGTAGCACAAATCTATAAACTTAGCAAGACTTAGATTATCAACAGTAATATAGAAGATCGAACCCAACCGAGACAGTTCTATATTACGTCTGATCAAATAAGCTAGATAAGCCGATAGATCTATGCTAACGTGATGGATATAACAAATCTATTTAAAATATCATTGTGATTGTAGAGATACATCGATTAAGACAGAAGATGGGACCTAACCGAGACAGTCCCAACTAAATTGATGCGTCTCTAAACACAATGCAATCAAAGATAGAATTGAAATATCAAGTAGGCAACTATACCAACCAATCAGAGCAATCCAAGAGATCGAAGTGATGCAGTCTTGAACAACGCCAATATAGCTGATACAATTGCCAAGGCCAGTGGAACTTAGGAGTTACCCCTTCATCGGAGATCAAAACGATGCAACCCCACGTCAGGTGCCAAGTTTCGCCAGTGATAAAACCTCAGAAAAGAGGATGGCGATGCACTGAAAATTGTATATTGATCGAGAGATAAATTACAAAGACCCTGGGTGTACATATTTATACCCTCAGTTTGATACTAGTCCTGATCAGACACATTACAAGTTTTGTAAAGATAAAAAGAAAGATACAAGTCCTAATCAGACACTAGACAAAACTTTCTAAAGATAAAAAGAAAATTACTAAATACTACGTAATTAATAGATAGAATTAAACTGCTATGCCATGGTCTTCACGATTCTTTCTTGAATTTGCTCTCTTCTAGATAAACTTTCATCGGTTGCTTGAGGTCCTTCCTTAACCGAATCCACTAAAGAATCTTACCAAATTTTGGCATTAACACGTCTGATAGCCTAAGACCTCAATCTTATCAGAACTTTTATATGTGAGCATGTAATGCTTAGTTCCTTACAAATAACGCAAGACTTTCTTCACTCCTTTCCAGTGGTCCAATCCTAGATTAGATAAAAATCTACCAACCATCCCAGTAACGAATGCCAAATCCAGTCGCGTACAGACTTGTGCATACATTAAGCTTCCGATAGCCGAAGCATATGATATCGTCTTCATTTCCTTATTTTCTAAATCATTTCTTGGGCTTTGGAATTAACCAAATCTATCGCATTTCATTATTGGAGCAGATGTTGTAGGGCATTTTCTCATATTATATCTTTCCAATACTCTAGAAATATAAGCTTCTTGAGATAATCCTAGTACTCATTTGGACCTATCTTGATGAATTTCAATGCCCAAGACATAAGATGCCTCACCAAGATCTTTCATATCAAATTTTGATGAGAAAAATTCTTTACTTTCTGCAGATTCTTATCGTTGATTGCTAATAAAATGTCATCAATATAGAGTACTAGTATGATGAATTTCCCACCTTTATTCTTCATATAAATGCACTTGTCCACCTCATTTTTCTTAAATCTGAAATTTTTAGTTACTTCATCGAATTTAAGGTACCATTGTTTGTATGCCTACTTAAGTCCATAGATAGATTTCTTTAGTTTGCATGCTAAATGGTTTTTCCCTTCCACAACAAAACCTTCCGGTTGTGCCATGTAGTCATTCTCATTTAAATCACCATTTAGGAATGCAGTCTTCACATCCATCTAATGGAGTTCTAAGTCATAGTGAGCCACTAATATCATGACAATTCTAAATGAGTTTTTCTTAGAGACAGGTGAAAATGTATCGTTATAATCAATTCCTTCTCTTTGAGAAAAACCTTTAGCCACAAGCCTTGCTTTGAATTGTTTGATATTCCCTTTAGAGTCTAGTTTGGTTTTTTAGACCCATTTACAACCTATTGTTTTGACTACTTTAGAAATTTCTACTATATCCCATACTTTATTTTTGCTCATTGATTTTAATTCATCTTCCATGGCTTGAAACCACTTGGATGATTTCTTACTACTTATGGCTTCTTTAGATGAGGTGGGGTCATCTATCTTTCCTATATCTTCACTCATATAAACTTCATAATAATTGAGAACGGCAGATTTTCTTGCCCGTTGTGATCTTCTTAATTACTGACTTTCATCATTGTTCACATGTGGTTGAGCATCTTCTTGTGGAGTTTTTCTTCATTTTGTGTCATGGAATTCTATTGAGGCTCATTATTTTCATCATTATTACCATTAACACTTTCTTCAACATCGGTTGTAGGGCCAGAGGGTCCAGAATTACCCATGATCGGCACTACATTCTGTGGCACAAATTGATTAATTGGAATATTAGTCTCTTGGATTTTCGGAATTGGAAAATTATCCCGAATTTCCTCAAGATTAATTTCCTTATCTTGTGAGCTTCCTGCTTCATTATTTTCAAAGAAGACAACATGTCTAGTCTCTACAAATTAAGTGACACGGTCTGAACAATAAAATCAGTATCCCTTATATCTTTCTGGATATCCGATGAAATGACAACTCACAGTATTAGGGTCTAATTTCTTTAGCTACGGGTTGAATATTCTGGATTCTGCACGACAACCCCACATACATAAATAATTTAATGTCAGTTTTCTTCCGGTCCATAATTCATAAGGGGTCTTAAGTACCGACTTACTTGGAATTTTATTTATTATATGAGTGGTTGTCTTTAAGGCTTCAATCCACAGTTTATTTGATAGAGTAAAATGACTTAGCATACTGCGCACCATATCCATGAGTGTGCGGTTGCGTCATTATTATATGGTGTGCGGTTGCACCATATCCCTTAATGCAATCTACGCAATGATCGGTGTCAAAAAAATCTAAGGGGAGGAGTATTTCTTCTTTAATGAGACGTTCAATTCTCCCCTAGAAATGTGGCCTAAGCGATAGTGCCATAATTTTGATGGCATCTCAGCTTTATCATTACATGCATTTATAACATTCATCATAGTCATCCAAAGAGAGCAAATAGAGTTTATCTCGCACGAAGGCAAGACTTATAACTTTATTATCAAGCTTAATATAACATGTTCTCTTTGTAAAATGACAGTCATAACCTATCTCTGCTAAGACTCTAACTGAAATAAGATTTCTCTTAATAGAGGGAGCAAATCAAAAATTATTTAGAACTAAATTGTAGCCGCTAGGGAGTCTAAGTGTGAGGCTCCAACAGCCCTCACTTAAATCTCCTCTCCATCAGTTACTCTTAAGCTTTGCTCCCCTCTTGCTACTTTCCACACGATACGGAATCCATGTAATGAATTAGAAACATGCACAGTGACACCTAAGTCAACCCACCAAGTATTAAGGGGAAAATTCAACATAAAGGGATTCATTAACATTAGATATTTCTTCAAAATTATTGTTACCTTTCTTAGTTAACCACGCTTTGAAGCCTAAGCAATTCCTTTGCCAATGTCCATCCACCTCGCAAAAAGGGCAGTGTGGAGTCTCCACCTCACAGAAAGAGCAGTGTGCAGTCTTAGGAGGGTCAACTATAGTTTGAGAGCTTGAACCATCTTGCTTAATTACTCCCACTTGGCTTCTGAGAGTTGTTTAACTTATTCTTCTTGTTGTTAGAGCATTCTCCTTGAACATCTTTCTTTTGCCTTTGTGGCTGGCATTAGTGAGGTTGAGTTGGTCAAGCTTTTGTTTTTCAGCTCTCTAACGCTCTTCCTCTTTCCTGAGTATGAAATTAGCTCCTGTGTAGTCCACTTTTCTTTCTGAGTGTTGTAATTGATCTTAAATGGACTAAAGTCAAGACCAAAAGAGTTCATGATGAAGTGCACTAAGAAACCTTCAGTGGAGATAGAGCACTTTTTTGGAAAGACAAATGGCATGGTCAATCATTTCAAGATCTATTCCCAACCCTTCTCTCTTTTGCTAAAGAAGAAGACATATCGGTTTTTGGTATTATAAATTCACAAGACGTCTCCGAGCTCTTTCACATTCCCCTATCTCCTTTTGCTACTCAGCAGTGGTCTGAAGTTCATCACATCATTCAAACTATCTCTCTTTCTCACAATCATGATCAATGCAGGTCCAAAGCTTCGGGTTCAGGGCGTGCTAGTTGTTTTGGTACTGCAACCAACAAGATAGACAATGCATGGTAAACATTAGAAAACGATAGCCGATTGGCCGATTGGCCGATGTCATATCGTATCAGCCGATGCATGAATGAATCGGCTATAAAAGATGTTGCTCATAAACTAGATTTAGATTGAACATAATCATAAACAATATTTCCTGAACAAAACCAATTCTATAGGTCGAACCTAATCGATGTAGTATAAGATTGATAATACTAACATCAACTATTATACAATTTTATGATCTAGATAACTACCTGACATGCAGATAAATATAGATTAAACCCAAGGCAACTACGATTGGCTGTAGAGATAAATACCATGCAATTGTTAATTCAATCTTTCTCTTAAATACGAGCAACTACGATAGATCGAATCTAACCGAGACAATATTAGTTGCTAATAACAAAGATAGGATGAATTAATAATTATATGAAACTCATATCATAGCTAATGAAGTAGCTTGAGTAATAAAAGATAACGTATCGGCTATAACTCCGATACAGCATTATACAAGAATATCAAACTTAATTAAATCTATTAAACAAGCTACAATCTCAATAGATCGGACTCAACTGAGACAGTGCGATACCGATGGCAAGCTTAATAGATTTAGAGGATTGATACACTTATATAAGATAGATATAAAAAATTAAGTTAAAGACAACATGTAATCTTAAAACGAAACAGTTATACCAGGTAAGATCGACTGAAATCCCGATAGTACCCTTATCGGCAAGCAAAAAGCAAGTTAGTTCTTACAACTTTGATAACAACTTAGTAGATCAAACCTAATTGATGCAGCACTAAGTTATAATCAAAATAGTAAGGTCTAAACAAATCTTTGATTGTTTTTCAGGGTGGTAGATACACTAATCAATCTAAATCAACAAGAACTATTTAAGCAATATCTGCAAACCCAGGTGAAATCGGCTGATATAGGTAAACAATAATATTTACTTAGATTAATCAATGTATATGATAAATTAGTCTTTGAATCAACCGGTTTAGAGTGTCGAACTTAACCGATGGAAGCCCTAGCCCCCCTGATAGAAGCAACTGTAGACGGAACTCACCTCTCGTCGGAGATCGAACCTAACCGATACAGCCCAACTCAAAGACAAGAACTCATCGAAAATAAAACCTCATGAGAGAGTGGCAATGCGCCAAAAGTGTATATTGAACTGTTTTTAATTTTACAAAACCCTAGGTGCACATATTTATACCCAGAAACATAAACTAGTCCATATCGGACACGATATAAACTTTCCTAAAGATAAAGTAAAAAAATACAAGCCCAAACCGGACTCTTAATCAATCTTTCCTAAAACTATAAAAAGAAAATAAACAATCTTGCCTAATTAATAGATAATTCTCCACGTTGCTTTCTTCTCGAATCTAATCCTCTTCTAGTAATATTTTCAATCTCCTCAACCAAATCCGATAAGAACTCGAACTCCCGTCTCCTGTCGACAACTTCTAGATTCCTTCCAACCGATACACTCCCGCCGATATATTTCTAGACGATATATCTTTCCTTTTGCAGATATTAAAATCACGCCGCTCGCTCCACATTTAACAAAATATGCCAAAATTTACCGTTAATAGAACAATAAGTCTTACTCCTCAAAAAAGGTCTATTCATTATTCTTTGCTCATCTACAGCCTGATGCACCACTGACCTATATCTGGAAGAGCAAATGCACCACAAAACTCAAAGTGTTTCTCTGGTTGCTCTTCATGCATCGTCTTAACACAAAACATATGCTTGAGAAGAAGAATTTTCAAATTGCACCTGGTACTCACTGTGTTATTTGCAATATTATGCATACGGAAGACATTCTGCATCTTTTTTTATCCTATCACTTTGCAAGACTATGTTGGAGCTTCTTGGGAATTCAGTGGTCAACAAATATGGAATTTAAGAACATGATCTCAATAGCACGACGCTCCTTCCCACATAATTTCTTCTTGGAAGTTATTGCGACAGCACTTTGGCACATCTGGAAAAGAAGGAATGATTTGATCTTTAATAATATAACACCTTCCTATGGGCTCTGGAAGCATCTTTTTTTGGAAGATTTTACCCTACTTTTTCATAGGGTAAAGGAATAGGAACGCTCTACCTGGCAATCATGGATTGACAATTTGTAATTCCACCCCTCTCCCCCTCTTGTAAAGTTTGTAATTAAACTATGTGCGTAATATATTGCAGTTGGAGCCTCTCCTACTGTTTTTCTGTCAAAAAATAAACCTTCAGATAGATCCATATCCATGGACTTAAGTTGATGTGTTATATGAGTCATCTCAAGGATGTGCTTTCTGATGCTTCCTTTGCATTATAGTTGCTAGTAATCATTTTGCTAATGATTGTACTAGCATAAGTCCTAGAGGAGGATTTGAAATTCTCTTCAATATTGGCTAAATATGTCTTTGCGTTGTTAGAATCGATGATTCCTCCAATAATTTCTTGAGCAATGTGGCTCTTAATGTACATCAAAGACATTGTGCTGGACTTCACCCAAGCAGCTAACTTTTCATCGTAAGTCCACTTGAGATGTCCATAGTCTTCCTCACCTATATTGTGTTCTTCAAGGGGTTGAGATTCCTCAGGAGGATCCTCTCGTAGGCACAAGTCAAAATCCAACGTGGCTAAATTTCGAAGCATGATGTTCTTAGATCATAATAGTCTTAAGTTGTCCCATTTTCAAAAACAAGCATTTAAAACAATAATAATGCATATAACTAATTTATGTTGGCTTAATCAATTACAGGCAAAATAAACATAGAATTTTCATAGTCAAAACAAAGTTGGGCAGAAATAACCATGAATAATCTTAAAACTAATTCCTTAATTATATCAACGTTGGGCAGAAAATAACTAAGGAATAAATAATAATAAATATATTTGACATGAAATTATAATAACATTGGTCAAAAAATAATTTCACATCATTATTTCTTTCTAACTAAACTTCCTGTTGGTTTCATTTAACCAGAAATAATTTACTTATTAATCAAATAACTTTTTAGCAATTTAATTTAGCTAAGAAAGATATAAACAACATTTTGGAAATATTAAACATTAAAATTGGTGGGTTTAAGATTAGAAAAACTTAATTCGGCCCATTACTTCCGAAACCGACCCAAAGAATCTGGTCGTCCTATTTAAGCGCGAGCGTGCGACGCGAGTGCGGCGACGAGTGCGACCCAGTTGTCTTCCGCAGCCCAAATGGCTGCACAACCCATCGGCGGTGGCAGCCCGACGCGGGGCCGATCTGAGCCGTCCGATCTGATGGACGGCTCAGATTCATCCCGCGCCGTTGAAGACACCGATGGGGAAAGAGGTTGAAACCCTAACCCTAACCCTAACCCTCACTCTCCCCATCCCCTCTCTCCCCCGATCCCCTCTCCCGGCGACACAAGTGAGATGACAGTGGCGATGGCGGTGGTGGCGGTCCGGCGAGCGCCGAGCAGCTCCGACTTTGCCAGCTGGGGGGTGTGCTCAACAGCGGTGCCAAGCCATGCTTAGGTGACATCAGTGGTCCGGCGAAGTGGGGGACGCAAGCAGCGCCGAGCGTCTCCGAGCTTCGTCACCAAGAAGGGAGCACAAGGCACCGCCAAAGCCGATGCTTCCCGTTCCTAGCGAGGCGATGATGGTAGGGAGAGTCCAAGACGGGGCACGCATGGCAAAAACTGGCACGACCCCGAGGAGGCCAGAGAGCTCCGGTGAGCTTAGGGCTTCAATTTCGGTAAGTGATTTCGAACCCAAAGCTTAATTTTGATTTGCAAAATTTTGGGATTTTGGGATTTTGGGGCTTAGGGTTTTCACCCGAATTAGGGTTTTTTTTCTCAATTTGGGGATTTCGGGGTGGATTTAATCGGGCTTATTCCCTTCTTCCCTTAACTTTCTCAATTCTACTGCTAAGCAAATAATCAAGCTTAAAACTCAAATTTAAAACATGCAAAGCAAAAGACTTAAACCCTAATTTTAATATAATATAAATAAACCGAATCATCTTAAATTTTATAAAAGTGGCTCGGATGTCTTCTAACAGGGATGATGTTAATAAGGGATTGAGTGGGCTAAAGGTCAGCTCTGATACCACAATGTTGGAGTTCTAAGCTACAAGATCTTATTGCTTTAGCCTAAGAACAATCACCTTCTCTAATTGCAAAACAATTAATCCACTGACCTGCTTGTGAAGCCATCAAATTCGCTTTCTCTGGTTTTCCTTTTTTTCTTCTCTTCTTCTTCTTTTGATTCTTCTGTTTCTTGATCAATTCGTTGCCGCCGGCTTCTTGCTAGATCACGACGACCTTCGAGTCTCCACCGGCACTACCTCGAGACAGCCTCACGAACCCCGTCTAGTGCTTAGCCGATCGGTGGCGATTTTAGGATTTAGAGTTTGGCGCAGAGAATTCAAGCATCCTCTCTCCTCTATGTTTTCTTCTATTTATAGCACTGGTGGGGCTTGGGAGCTTATCTCCTATTAGGATTCAAAGTTGTTTTTAACCGATCACAAAACCAATTTATCTCTTTCTTTTATTAGATCGGACTCGTGGCCTTATCCGATAAATCAACCAACACAAACTTGTTCCGCTCTTGAATAGGATAGGAAAAGTAAGGAGTACTTGAAACCGTAGTTAGGCTGGGTTCGGCACCGGAGGTTTCTAACCTTCACTCTCTCGTTATCCACATGCACGCTTTCCAGATTGCTAAACGGTGTGTTTTTTAAAAAAAATCCATAGAAAAGTTGCTTTAAAATATCATATTAATCCATTTTTTAAGTTTATTTTAGCTAATGGATTACTCTGTTTTACGTGTGGGAAGGTAAAGTTCCTAACCTCCACCTCTGAACGCAGCCTTAGGCCTGCTTTGCCATTGACTAACCGTATGAAAATCATGCAGTAAGATTTATGTGTTTTGAAGTAAGCCGAAACTTGTAAAAATGAAATTCCAATTTTATCGTATAAGACAGATTTAGGCTTTCACTTAAAAACATATGGGTTTAAGTTTACACTAATTAGTAGTATAAAAATTATAATGTACACCTTCCATTTCAAAATAAGTTTACTTTTATACGTGAATTTAAACATACACATCGAAATATAATTGTACTGGTTAGTTTTTGTTTTTGTATTCATCCAGAATATGAGTATTTATGACCATCCAAGCTTGAGATGCCCCCATTGGGGTTAGCACGAGATATGCATATGATGGATGACAACCATATTCATGATGAATATGTGTTGAAAACAATGGATGATGCATGCACACTATGTGTTATCTGGTCCATATTGTTTTCAACACAAGTCTACATACATAATGCAGAAAGGAGGAAATTATAAAAAGTAAACAAAATATTAAGAAGATTAAATACACATTATGCGTCATTGGTTTAACATAGTCGTTGTAATTCTAAAGCTACGAAAACTATTTTGTCATATTATTACAGATGATAAATGACCTAGTACAAACCCATAGCGTGGCAAGGCAATGCTATGTAAATGGTGTACTCTACTTGTAAGTGTGCGAAGAGTATGAATCTTCAAAACACTGTTCTCAAGTACCTTTTAGGGATGAGGAATATCTCGGCAAGATAATACTATTGTCAAATACCTTTAGGGATGGGGATCTTGGCAAGATATGCAGTTCTTGGAGAATGAAAAAAACCAATCTACTTCTTTTTGGTATTTTATACTAAATTCTTTTGATCCTCGATGCTCAATCAAAACCCCCTTTTTTAAGACGGTATCTTCCTCTGGGTTCCCATATTCGTCCTCTGAGTCTTCCTCTAAAGTCCCATATTCGTCCTCTAAGTCTTTCTCAAAAGTGTCGTATTTATCCTCTTGGGGCCTATATTTGTTCTTTGGGCTCCCATATTTGTCCTCGGATTCCTCCTCTCGAGTCCTATATTCGTCCTCTAGGATTTCATATTCATCTTCTAGGGTTTCATATTCGTCCTCTGGATCCCATATTCAACTTCTAGGGTTTCATACTCGTCCTCTAGAATCCTATATTCGTCTTCTAGGGTTTTACATTCTTCCTCTCGGGTCCTATATTTGTTTTCTGGGCTCCCATATTCATTCTCTGAGTCTTTCTCCCGAGTCCTATATTCATTCTCTAGGGTCCTATATCTAAATTTAACAATTCCCGAACCCTTTTTATATTTTTTGTATCGTGGGTCGTCAAAATAAGCAACTATAGTATTCCTACATGAAACACCCATAAAGGGTATTTTCAATCAAAAATCCCAAAATAGGATATTGGTTCTTTCTCTTGGTCTTGATGATACTGTAATGGAATGGCGAACCAATTTCTTCGCTTTTTCGCTAACAAATCAGAATTATTTTGAATAATAGAAGGATAGACAAAATTCCAATGACCATTGGACATGATTCGATCCGACGTTGAATAATCCAGAATTTCCCTATCTTTTTTACCAAAAGTATCCAACAGTCTATGTCTTACCTCATCATCAGCCATCAAGAAGCCAAAGATATACCTTCCATCAATAGAAAAAGAATAAGTATTCATTTGATCTTGATCCTTGTGGAGCGAAAAAAAAGTTATACTAGATCTGCACATACTTACTGACAATATCCATAAATGGCTTGTTTTTGGTAATCGATGAAGATTACCATATTGATATTCGGGTGCATGATAAACATCGGTACTCCAGTGCTTTTCCTTGTCTGATTCGGAATAAATATGTTTTTGTACCCCTTCTTTAAAATGCAAAGCGGACATTCCGGCACGAATCTCCGCAATTATTTGTTTGGATTCTACATATTGATCATTTTGCACTAGAATCAAGCTTTTTTAGGGTAGTCACACTATGTAGAATATGCTGACTTTGAGTAGTTATATGCAGTCTGTATAACATAGAAAAGCAGGTTGCTCATGACGGGTACGTGTGGAGTGAGATCCCCATTGAATTGGATTTTTCCATTTGAAGGGGATCATACAAGGTCGGCAGTACCCCTGTGAATACCCCACTAGTATGAAAAGTTCTTAATGTTAGTTGAGTCCCTAGATCCCCAATAGATTGACCCACAATAACACCTACAGCTTCCCCCAATTCGACCAGATCGCCATGAGTGGAACTCCGACCATAACATAATTGATAGATCCAAGATGTGCTCCGGCAAGTAAAGGGGGTTCTAATATATATTGGTTGTGCTCGAAAGGTGGATATGAATCGATTGACTAACCCAATTCCAATATCTTGATTTCAAGTGGCAATGTATCATGAACCGATATATATATATCATTTGCTAATACATGACCAATTAATGTTTGTACAAAAAGTTTTTCCGTCATCCCATTTTGAGGACTCACAGAAATAGCTTGGATAGTACCACAATCTCGTCTACGCTCAATAATATGTTGAACTACTTCAAAAGGTCTACGTGTAAGATATCCAGAATCCACCGTTCGTACAACTATATCTACAACCCCTTTGCGGGCTCCATAGCAGGAAATTGTATATTCTGTCAAAGAAAGTCCCTCGCGTAAATTGTTTTGAATAGGTAAATCAATCATTTGTCCTTGAGGATCCGCCATTAATCCTTGCATACCTACTAATTGGTGTACCTGAGATGCATTTCCTCTAGCTCCTAAAAAAGACATTAGATACACTGGATTAGAAGGATCTGTTATCCGAAAATTCGAATTCATTTCTTGTTTTAAATATTCACTTGTAGCATACCAGATTTCAACAGATTGGCGCAATTTTTCTACCAAGTGTATAGCCCCATAATAATAGTGTTTTTTCCAAAAGAAATCTCTTTTGCTCCGCATCTTGGAGTAACCATCCCTTAGCGGGTATTGTTAAAAGATCTTCGATTCCAAATGAAATTGATGTAGTAGTGGCTTGATGGAAGCCCAGCGTTTTTATTTGATCAAGTATATGTGGGATGTATATCCCATTTCATAATGATCTATTAATTTGCTAATAAGTCATTTCATAACAGTTCCATCTATCTCTTTATTATGAAAGACCAGATTGGCCCGTTCCGCCATAAATAAGTACCCCTTTTTCGGCTGAGTATAATTCGGCAATTGCTGAGTAGGATTCGACAATGGGCCTGAGTCAGTGATTTGAAAACTCAGTTAACTTCCTTTCCTCAATCTCAATTTGGATTCATGCGGCAAAAATGATGAAACTAGCGAAATCAGAATGCCCCTCGAAAGGGGCATATCCCCGAATCTAACTTCCTTGTTTAGATAGTGTATGAATAGGCCTGACTAAATCCTTGTATGGCTTCCTCTATTTCTCTATAAAAAGAAATATGACCAAGAGTGGTGCGAATGTATATAGAACGGATTTCCTTTTTTCTATTTCCCACTACTAGATACTGGGCATAAATCTCACGATAAGTCCCCAAAGATTCATATTGAACTTCAATCTGAACTTCTCTTAACCCAATGATGTGTTGATCTAGTTTCCATCGGAGCCACAAGGGACTGTCTAAACATATTTGTTTGTGTCTATAAGCTCCCAATGCATCATAGGAACTAGAAAAAAGAGATTCTTTATCTTTTGTATACTTAGGATTATTATTATTGTAATTTACTTTTTGGTTTGGATAGTTTTTGCAAATATTATATCTATTTGCACAAATACCTCGACGGTTTCCAATCGTTAATACATAAAGTCCGATAAGCATGTCTTGGGTGGATAGGATCTTCAATAGCGGGAGATAGGAGATTCATATGAGAAAACATAAGTAAACGAGCTTCCGCCTGAGCTTCCAAGGATAAAGGAAGATGAACAGCCATTTGATCCCCATCAAAGTTCGCATTGAAACCTTTACACACTAATGAGTGTAAACAAATAGTGCGCCTCTCTACTAAAGTGGGTTGGAAAAATTGTATGCCTAATTTATGCAGGGTAGGTGGATGTCCCCTCATAACTTCTTGAAGTATTTCCCATACAATGGGTTCCTTTTCCCAAATTTTCCTTTTAGCAATTCTAATATTTTAAGGGCCCCTTTGAATCGCAAGAATGGAAAAACAGAGGAATAGGAAAAATACAGGATTTTGACAGGAATGCAAGTGTAAAACAGAAGATTACAAAACACAGGAAAAATACAGGAATAACCGTTTGATTGAACCACAGAAAAAACGCAGGAATCGAATGAGAGAGATATACTCAAAGAATATTTTGCAAGAGATTAGACCTTTTGCTAACTTTCCTCCAAAATGTATATAGGATTACCCATTTCATAGAATTTTTAAAAGATAAGATAGGATTCAATCCTTTGTTTCAAAGGCCTTCATAGGAATTTTTTCATAGGATTCAAATCCTTAAAAGTTCTTACGTTTTACCTATAAATCAAAGGGAGTCTAAAAGTTTATTTGAACACAATCAGCTCCATTGCTTACTCTTAATCTTATCAACCGTAGCCAAAAATTTTAAATTTAAAACTTAAATTTAGAGTTGATTTTGATTTTTTTATTATAGTTTATTTTCAACATTGACTTTTAAGTTACTAACAACATATATATATAAGTCTTTTCTACAAATTATTTTTTATAGGTGAAACAATAAAACTCATTTCTTAAAAAAATACTTATCTGAAAATGGGTCATAACTTAATAAAGAATAAAAACTTTTCTATGCCATCTTTAAGCTGCGTTTGGCAACATAATATTTAGATGAAAACTCACTCATTTTCCATGCACACATTTCCTGAGTGCTAAACGATGTGATTATATATATATAGACACACACTACTGTCGAGAGTAACTACTCCTGCTCTATTTTCTGCCTGTATTCTGCCTTTTTCTAGAGCAGAAAAAAATTCAAATCACTTTCTGTTTTTTGGTTCTTGGTTTCCAGAGAAAGAATTCATTTTTTAGAGCAGAAGATATTCTGCTTTTTGGTTTTTAGATAAGTATTTTTTAGAGAAAAAAATTCAAATCACTTTCTGTAACCTGATGATCCTAACTACTCCTGATAATAACAGGTACTGATAATAACATGTAGATGTATATATATTGTTTTAAAAATTATATTAATTTATTTTTTAAATTTAAAATAATTAATCTCGTTTTACATGCCTCTCAATCTCGTCGTTCCCCTCCTCTCAAGTCTCAAACACACCCTTTACTCATGTTTGACAATCACACCCGTCGTCTGAGTTGAGGCCAACCTTCCCAATAAGAAGTTTATGTAGGGTCCGTATAGCAAAAAAAATTCTAGTCAACGTAATTTCCTCAACAGTGCCATGAATTCCATGATAAAACAGGATGACGACTGCCCACTATTAAAAAAATTATTCATGTCATGTCATTGCTCGATCACCGAGGAGTGAAGAAAAACCGAGCAGGAAAAATAGCAGGAAATTTTCTCCGAGGAGGACAAAAGGACAGAGAAAATTTTCGTTTCCTGTGAGCCATTGCAAACTGTGCTTGGAGTAGAACTTGAAAGGCTAGAAAGCTAATCTAGCTAGGGGTATAGTAGGAGTAGGACAGTAGTAATGCGCGGCACTCTCTCTCACATCCATTTGCACCGTGCCGTATCCATTCGCGCCGTGCAGTATCCATTTGCGTACCGAGCAGATGTCCAATCAGATATCCTCGGGTCAGGGAAAGTTGTTGGTCTTTTTGACCGGAATAAACCATTCTTGTCCACCGTTTTTTTTTGTACCCTGTCAATGGGGAAAAAATTGCAGTAATGCAGTTTAGGCTGCGTTTGAAAAGAGCACAAAAAGAAAAAAAACAACATCGTTTTTCACACGCACATTTCTTAAACGGCTAAATGGTGTGTTTTTTAAAAAAAATTATAAAAAAGTTGCTTTAAAAATCATATTAATTCATTATTTAAGTTTAAAATAATTAATACTTAATTAATTATACATTAATAGCTTACCTCGTTTTACATATTTTTTTTTATTCTTCTTTTCTCAAACATAGCCACAAACATAGCCAGAAGTGATTTGGTTGAGCTGGTGCCGGCTGATTAAATCATACGAAAAAGTAATTAAGAATAATTTACATGCAACACTTTTATATCTAATATCTGTATTATTAAAAATTTAAATGCAATACTGTAAACTATGATTACAAAATCCTAAAATTAAGTTTCAAATTTTAGATTTTGGTAGCACTTAATAACGACAACGAGAGTGTTCATCCTTCCGAATTTCTTTTAACAAGAGCAGTTGAGATATGAGCATCCGAGCACGAAATCGTGGCAGAAATTAAGGTTCAGATAGATGATTGCCGCCTCCTTTCGGTGCGCTAGCTGCTAGTACTACTACTAACTGGAATAATCATCTGGCTTTACTCCTAATCAGGGTTTCCCAAACCACCGGGGCCATGATTATCAAGCCCTGACGGTAAGCACGGTTACCGCGCGGTAACCACAGTAACTGTGACAAATCGTACAAAACCGTATAAAATTTATCAAAATTTTAAATTATTTTTTAAATTTATTTAAATTTAAAAAGGTTACCACGGTTTTTCTTTTATCGTACTTCACGGTAAACGTGGTAACCGTGATAACCGTACGATTACTTACGGTTTTAAAAACCTTGCTCCTAGGTCGTTGTTGTTTGATTGGTTTATGCATGATTAGCCGGAAAGAAAAGAACGGGTAGTAGAACATGAAAACAGGTTATCCTACTCCCATAGACAATCAAACATGTTCCCTTTTCTGCATGCAGCAGGATTTAGGTTTTTTAGGCCGGTGCGCTTAGCACACAACAACACCACTTGCCTGAACAGGACAGCCACTGGCTAGGACACGGAATTACTATATATAAATCCATGTTCCATTCCGACCATAATGCACTATATATCATGCATAACCCATCTTTACATTGCATGGTAATCTTTTGAGTTAGGGTAGCGTTTGAAACAAATTGTTTGTTTATTTTAGAGAGAAAATATCTTTTTTAATAAATAAATATATTTTTTGATTTTATTCAGATTCGTTATTTTAGGATGAATCAAAATCTCAACAAAAATTGTAACATTTTGAAACAGACATAGTAACAAACAATAATTTAGAGCAACTAGTCTAAACAATATGGTATTTTCTTGAAATAAACATATTTTGAAAAGGGTGAATCAAATAATCCGAGATAATAATAATTAGATAAATAATCTGTCGTTCCGTTGGTACTTTCCAGGAGGCCGCATGCAATCACTCCCATCTCCCCCAAGCTGTGTAACATCGATGATTGTGTCATTTCACGTGCCAAAAGGCTCTCGCTAGCTCTCAAAAGATTCTCTTTTTCTATCTCGCGCTAGTTGTCACTCATCCAGTACATTTCATTACATTTTTACATTACTGAAAAAAGAATTAGTATTTCACCTCGAGCTAGCCTACGATATTGCACAAACACTTTTCCGTCCGGTGCCAATTTTGTAAAAACAATTATGTATAAATTTCTTGAAATACTTTTAAAATTCTATGTATTAATTTTTATTTGTGTCCTTAAATAATTGTCGCAAACTCATCAAAATAATCTACTACCATTCATTCTCAACATGCCCATCCTTCTAAAACGACCGGGCCTAACGTGTGTTTGCACGAGTCACAGAACTGTTTTCTGTGGGGGGATGAAAACAGGCAGCAGCAGCAGCAGCGTTGTCCATGGCAGTATGGCACCTCTGCAAGCTTATGACCACGACAGAGTACGTACTAGTAGGGGACTCAAGTGTGTGTCCATGGTCCAAGCAAGCAAGGTCACCGTCACATTGGTTGCGCAACCCGCACGACCACCATTGGATTCTTGATCGTAACTAGATCTAGTTACGATCTAGTTACGAGCACACGAAGAAGATACAACCTCATGTGCACAGTGAGAAAGAGAAGAAAGAAGAATGATTGCCGCTTTTAAAATAATGGAGATAATTTATTTATTTTTACTTTATATTCTGAAAACAAAATACTTCATCTGTACTTAAAAGGACTTGATTTCCGACAACTAAAATTTATTTAAGAAAAGTTCTTAAATTATTACCCTAAGTTCTTAAATTGATAAGTTTTACCTAACAATGCCATAACTTTGCATTGGTCTTCTCCATCAAGTCTGTTGGAATTGAGGGATTAGTAACTATTATTACCATCATCTCAAATAAATTATTTTTCACACATCCCACGCATACGATAAAAAACAAAAAGGATACCTTGATTTTATCAAATTACAATGCAATTGTTTTTATATATATCTCATTTTAATGTATTTATATTCTATTTATACAACATCTCCAATATAATGATTGCTAAAAATGTTTTAGGACAAAGGTTAGGAGGCACAAACAATCTTATTTGGGACGGTTTAAAATGTTGATGCTTCTTCCTCCTCAACGTGCAGGCTCCAGCTCGTACTGCTTGGCTTTGGTGCCTCCTCTTGTCTACTTGCCGCTTGTCCTCCGTGCTCCCCGATCTCTGCTTTGCTACGGTGCTCACAAAACAAATGCTAATGGCTTCCCTCTCAATGTCTTAATCGTTGTGGTCGAGGTTAGTTGTTAATTAGCGTAGAGTGTGCTTGCATTAATGGATTGTAGATGGATCTGCTTAGCTTTACTTGATATTTAACTGTTCTGTGATCTGATCCTTGATCTGAATCACAGAGGGCCTATTGGGTTGCGTTCAGCTCGGCTAGCTCGCAAGAGTCATCCTCGATTCTAAAAATCGACAGTAATAAAAAATAATAACGCATGAGACTTAAAAATAAATAGATATAAAAGACAAAGATTTAAACAGGTTTAGGGTCTCTTGATAAGAGTTAATATCCTACTTCTGTTTGAAAAATTAGATTCGTCGGGTGTATATTCATCTGACGATCGAGTTGTGATTATGTCCTTAAAAGGTCTCCTACCTGTTTTATATAAGTTGGGGGTCAGAATTACAAAGATGAAAACCTAACCGGATACGGTATTGATTTCCTAAATCTATTTTTTAATATTATTGAACCAAAACTTTAAATCATTCCTTAATACACAAGGAAACGTAATATTCAAGTCATATTCCATTACATATTCCATATATATAATCTATCTTCTATATTCAGTCGGATAAATTAACTGTGTAAGTATATGATACCCATAATCTCCACAGTAGTCTCTGAGACCTTCTGAGACCTTCATGGTCAAAAAGATAATTTTCTCTTGAACCAAATTAATCCAAAGTCGAGTGTTTCAATCATCTTCGTCATAGTCTCCCGAGTGCTTTTACCAAATCAGAAGACTGTGAATGGCTAACAAATTTCAAAAAATAACCAAGAATATATATCAAGATGCATCGACTAGATGTAGTCCCCCGACTATGTGGTTAGTTGAACAAACTAAGCACTAAGCATATTACTTAAGCATATATTCAAGGAATAAATAATCTAACCAATCGAGTGGTTTCTCATTAACTAGTCAACCAAGTGACTTAATATTAATATACAACACATAACAAACTAAGCACTAAGCATATTACTTAAGCATATATTCAAGGAATAAATAATCTAACCAATCGAGTGGTTTCTCATTAACTAGTCAACCAAGTGACTTAATATTAATATACAACACATACGGTGTGAATCCTCAAATAACATGATCCGAGTGATATACTGACTGCTTTAAGATGTATAATGCGCATAGCCTAAAATATTTGCGTCTTTAAGAATCGCATAGCAAATGACTAACAATAAAACCTTTTACACAACGAGTAAAAGAATTTTCTAAGCTATTCCATTCATGCGCATATTACCGACACAAATATGCTCAAATCCCTATAACACACATAATTTCATTACACCTAAAAATATATGACATAAGTGGTGTAAAATCTGAGTGAAATAACACTCATAAATAGATTTACCAACCAGCCGCCTAAAAACAACCAAAATATATTTGTAGAGCATGCCGAATTTATACCGTCTAGTGTTATTTGTGTCCACTACACAAATTCGGATGAGTGGGATTCATACACGCATAATTAGCCACTCAAATCTCAATGTGTCCATGATCATAAATTAACACCATTCAATATAAATTATGCAATGCCCAATAATGAGCAAAGGAGATATTGCTGAGACTCAGCATGCCAGTCAACTTCAGCCTAAAACGTGTCTGTCAAACCACACAAAGACGACGACCAAATGTGTTATACATCCCAGAAGACTTGACTAAAATCGCTAAGCTCTACAACATCTCAATTGCTCAAAATTCATACTCGTGTTAGACTAGTTTTCAGGATAAGAATTAGTCTCACATTTTCATCTAAAGCAATGGTAAACAGGAACTAAGACATACACAAGAATTAAATTTTCAAATTAAAACTACTTTAAACTTACATAGGCCGACCAACCAAATATAATTAGATTCGCAGAAGCTTGGTTACCCAACCACAAGCAATCCGACTAGAGGTAGACCCTCGATGAATCAAGTCCTAAAAGAAATAGGTGAAATCCGCAGCACTTAATTACCTACAATACAATTAAAAGAAAAACACAAAAGATAACAGTGTCAGTATATTAACTAATGTATTGGCAAGTATATTAACTAATGTATTGGCAAGACATTTCAATCCTAGATACATGTAAGCTCCTAATTCAACACACACGGGTAGTTGCTAAAGATAGCTCCACAAACAGTGACCACTACCTCTACTACAACGGCCTCCCGAATGCAAGGTTAGACATTAAATAACTTAATTAGCTAAGGCCACCTCATAAATAACACATGTGGATGTATGATAAACAATAGTGAGTGACACAAAGTTCGGTCCTTAATCAACTCAGGTGAACACTCCCCTATCGATGCACAACTAACACCGAACACTCTCCCTATCGGTGCACAACTAACACCATATGTGCACCACTTACTGCCCAAGTCTAAAAACATGTTTAACTCCATTTTAGTTCCCAAATAGTCATTATTCTACATCTCTATCCAGCAATAAAATAACGTCCAAGGTTCCATTTATAAAGTGACTATAAGGATTGTTTACATAATTCTAAACATGGCTAAACATACAATAGCATATTAAGCAATTATAGACCCATTTGAGCACATGGTAGGTAGCTCCGAACCATCCTATGGTTTCAATCAGGAATGAATGCAAGTTTCAATGGAGGAAAATGCAGCAATTAGGTCATACCTATCATTTTATCATATTCACATAAGGTTTTAGATAAATAAACACATGCAAGGTTATAAACAATACATTTTGCCCAAAATCATAGGATTCAATGTGTTCAAAGGAAAGCACACTTGCTTCATTTGTAGAAGTCCCTAATATGAATAGCAAAATCAATTCCACTCCTTCACCATCAATGAATTCACAATCTATATAATCATAACGTACAAACCGAATAAACATCCAAATAATGCAAAAAATCCAAAATGCTCTAAAATACATGATCTAATTATAGTGGGTTAGTGCTGGCTTCAAATGAATTTAGGTAAAAGAATTTCTATTTTATCAATTGTTTTTTGGAAGACATGAATTTTACGGGTTCTATACCCGATATACATTGTTTACGCTTTATCCAAGTTTAAATGTTGTTTACGTTTAGGTTCTGTGAAACTTAAGTTTACATCAGAAAAAGGTGTGTACTCCCAAGTCCATCAAGGTTGAGTTTACCATTATTAGAGTTAGCATGAATTTATTATGAATTTTACAAGCTATATGACATATTATAGAATTTATTTGCTATAGAATTTTTTGTAAGTGTTCTCATTGCAGTATATGCCATATTTTAATTTATTGCAACTAAGATTATGAGGTCATGAACCCAGCAAAACTAGAATCACTTTATTTGAAGTTATATTTAATCCTATATAGAGTTTGAAAGTTCCAATCTTAATTATGGACATACACATGTTATATAAACTTAAGGGTATTTATAAACTAATTCTTCTAGATCTCAGTATTATAGAAATAAGTCCATCATTTTGTGATCCTACTGCAATTTGGTTCATCTAAAATGGAGCTAAGATGAAGTTTATGTGAATTTCTGAAATTTGCACAATTTTTAGTTCAATAGAAAAGCTTTTAAACCATTTTCATTATTTTTTTCCAGATTATAAATATATGGGCTTCACATGTCAGTCTCTGTTCATTTTGCAGGAAGGTCCCTTGGTTTTCCTGAAACCAACCCGCACTACTCCAAGTGAGAGAAACATACTTTGTAAAGAGTGCTTTAAGTTTATAGTTATTACGCATAAGTCCTTAGCCCATTGTCAGTCTCAGGAAACAAATTACAAACTAGTACCCGAAAGTTTAATTCTTCTCCGATGAAGTCCCTGCGACCTGTACGTTCGAACAGAGGCAGCCATGGCCGACGCCCATGTTCAGCCTTGCCGGCGGCGAACGGTGGTGAAAATCAAGAGGTGGACAAAATAAGAAATGTAGAACAAACTTTTCCGAACCTAACGGTGGTGGTCTTGATGAGAATGGTGGCCGGATCATCTTCAAAGATGAGTCCGAGCGGCGGCTGTGCATGGGCTGTGCGTGCATGTGAGTCCAAAGTTTGGTTCTTGGGAAGGGAATGCATGCATGCTACTTTTTGGGCATCCAGGATTCTCACCGAGCTGTAAGAAGGAATCGAAGAGGCTTGGACAGCAGCAGCTTCGATTGGAACGGCTCAGCGGCGAGGAAGAACTTTGGGTTGACGACGGCGGCTCGATCTACTCGAAGAGCTGCCATGCATGCACATCCTCGGTGTTGTTAATATCTTAGCGAAACTATACATGCGAGGAATTGAACCGTGGCTCACCGGAGCGGGTGGAATCGTAGATGGAGCTCGGCAGCCGGAGTTGGAGAAGACAATGCCGATCTGCATGCTCGCTGCGTCAATGGCTGGATTTCTTGGGGGCTTTCAAAGAGGACGTCGTGGTGATGATGATGGCGTGGTGGCTCGGCCTTAGCTTCACCCGATCGACGGGAACGGCGATGATGTCGTGGCGGCGGCGCTCTGGAGCGCGATCCAGACTGGCGATGGCATAGCGACGTTCCCGTTGATTGGCTGCACGACAAAGGGTGAGGTTAGTGGTGTTGGAACTGGCGCCTTGAGGAGGTAATGGAACACGTATTAGGTAGGGCTGGCGACCGCTTGACGACGATTAGCGGCATTTTCTTCTCCACGGCCGGCGGTGGATTTGAGCGCTTGGAGAGCAACTAGGGTTCTCTTTCTCGGTTGGATTGGCTTTGGATGAAGAGTGAGGTCGGGCGACATGTTTGGGAGGAGAAAAGGATGAGTTCGGCGTCGGCCACGACAGCAGACACGCGTCGAGCACTTCGATCTCTTGGTATCTCTCCCTCTCTTATTCTCTCGATTGGGCGGTGATAGAGGTAGGTGGACAGGGGCTAGGGAAAACTTGTGAGACTGTCAGGTGGGTCCAGGTCGTTGCAAACAAGGCTATGGTGAGAGAGGTGGGGAGAAACTTGGGTGAAAAAGGGTTTGTGGCTACTTTTCAGAATTATTTTTCTCTCCCTCTATTTTGTAATTCATTTATTTAACTTGGGAGACTGATAAATTATGGTGGATTTTTTTAATATAGATAAAATAATGTAGTTTTCATTTTTCATGGTTTTACTCAAAAATTTATTATGGTTTATTCTCAGGAAAATAAATAAAAAGGCTAGATAAAAATTGATTTGGATTTTTACGAGGTTAAAATTACTGAGATAAATTCTGAATAATTAAATTAATTCATTATAAATAGACAAGCATTTGAATAAATTATATTCCATATACTCTCCTATGCGACTTAATGCATTTGAGTGATGTATTATTTTTGCCATTTAGGATTTTAAAATAATCTATTGTTTGACTGCCTTGACTAATTTATTTCAGAAATTAAATGTAGAGATAAAATTATTTCAAAATTACAGTGAGTTAAATGTATTTATTAGCATCAATATGAATTTTCCCATGATTTTATCTTACACCAATTATTTTTAGAAATTCACTAAGCTTAATTATATAAATATGCTCTTATTTTGAAAATGCACTACGGGAATTGCAAAATCATAATTAAGTTATGCTTGAACTGAAATGAGCTTAGTAGGCTTGATTCTCATTTCACCATCCATAATCTCATAATATACTTGAGGGTTTATAAATGTATAAATTTGGGTTTGGTCAAGTGCAACCTAATGTGATAATTAGGGTAAGTTATAATATGTGTATGTTAATATGTTTATATTCTTTCTATGCTCAAGATATATCTTCAGATGAGTGGCCAAATTATTTTTATGTAGTTTCACATTGGTCATGTTGTAATATTTAAGTTGCAAGGATTTTAGAAAATATTTTTTAATAGTTGACATTAGGTCCTTTTAATTAATTGCTTCAAATTTTAATAAATGTTGATGTGACCTATTATGAAATGCAAGTAAGATCCAAAAACACATAAAAGAACTCAAGTACATTATGCTGATGTATGCACACACCAGTTTTATTTTTATTTTAGGTTAGAAGGGAAAAAGTCCCAACTTATTTACAAATTTTCACATAGGCACTAGCTATATTTGACTCACATAGGTCTTTAGTTGGAAATTTTTTTAGTATTTATGATTTACGAAAATCATTTTCAACATTCAGATGCAAAATTTGAAATTCAAATTTTTGGGTATGTTAAAGTCCACCCCTTAAAATAAATCTCGTCCCCAAGATTTGGGTTGGGTTGTGGACGGAACTGTTGGTTAGGTGTAGATTGGCTTTTTAAAATTCTCAAACTATTTGTGTGGTTTTGCTATTTAACTCTCGGTAGATTGATCTTTGCGAACATGGTTTTGGGACTCATCATTTAATGGTTGTTAGAAAGCTACTTAAGATTGTGTGGCTAGTTTTAGTTACTTATAAATCCTTTCAAACATACCAAATTTAGTATCTCTATTATTAAGTTTCTTCATTGTAAAAGTTGTCGGTTGTTTGTCCATATACGAATGTATTTTCTCCACACGTGAGGGTGGTGGTTTGGTTGAAGGTTGTATAAATTTTCGAAGTAGAGGCAAAGTTAAGCTATGGAAAATTGTATGGATGAAAGGGTAGGGTTGGACACATTTAATATGTTAAGGTAATGGCATGGTACAAAATCTTGAGGATTATGGTCATGATCTCACCTTGCTAAGCTCACAATTGGCAAATGAAAAATTCTAGGCAGCAAGTACAGCAATTGGGAAAATAAGGATAAAGATGTCCCTAATTACTATTACATTCATCCAACATATCCTTACATAAATGAGAATATATGGTAGCCATATTACATAAATTACATGACTCGGAATGTTGGGTATTGAATAATTGGGACAAAATTAGGTTATGTCTCATGGGCTTGATAACATTTGTCCTCACGATACAAATTGGTCATTTCAAATATAATTCACATCACACTAGGAAAATTTCTCAAGTCATACTTGGATGCATCGGGATGGTCTCATCATATACATTGATATACTTGGGTCATGGTAGAAAGCGGGTTGTTAGATGGCATTTGTAGCAATAACTTTCTTTTTCTGAAAAAGGAATGAATGGATGTTATGATATCATGATGAATGAATGATGCAATGTATGTATGGAATGATCCGATGCTTATGAAGAGGTTTTGTATTGCATACATGCCATAGAACAATCCTTTCGGTCCAACTAGTTTGTAGGTTGTTATGGTAGTATGGCTTGTATGAGCTATTGTCTCCCTACTTTTCTATTTAGGGCAGCAAGCTAACTAATTAGGAAAAATTCATACATGCAAGCCTCGGATTTGCTTTCCATCCGCGCGATAAGTTATTACACAAAGGGAATACATAGTAACTATTATACATATATTACATAGTTGAGGTCTTCTCGGCGGTCAATGTACATGTGGGTGAATAAACCCGGTAAATTGGAGTATAACCAGAAGAGTACGTTTCATGGTGTTTGGATCCTGCGATATAAACATATAGGATGAGTAGTATCTGATGTAAATATAGTACTTGAGGAAAATTCAAGCATTTTTGCAATATTTATAAATATGTATTTCTCCTTTTGTCAATTTCAATTTCCCTGAGTAGATGACTCCTTACGTTTAAACACTCTTCCCGACTAGTCATAGCCCCCAAGCATCGGGAGTCGGCTCATGGCACTTCTCAGACATGCGTATGAGTGACATGAGTTCGTCTTTCATGGAACAAAACTTCATAAATTAGAATTTGTGCTACTCGGTTACTATTACAATTATTAAGAGTAGAAAACAAATTAGTACCTTGCTTTTGATTTTTTTCGAGTAGTACTTAGCACCTTGCATTATATACTCTAACCGACAAGCCCTCGGGTGCTAGGAATCGCCTCATGGCAACCATCCATCAACACACCAAACGGAAAGCATCGGAAAATAGAGCTTCACTACTTGACACTTTTTTTACTCAGATTTATTCACAAGCAATCAAAATAAATATTATAAAAATTATTGCAAAAATATGATATAACATATATAGCCCCCAACTCACTACTCAACGGAGAATCAGTTGATGTAGTGAGGCAGAGAAAAAAATATCATATAAAAAAATTAATGATGACTTAGCTTGTTGGTATTTCCATCGGTGACGACGGAGGTGGCCAATGTAGGGACAAGGTCGTCCATCAATGGCGACGAAGACACCGACCGTGAAAGCAACTGAGGCGATCGACGGTGGAGATAAAGACACCCATCAACAAACGGTGGAGTCCACTAACCGTGGAAGCGAGGACGCCAGTTGGCGGCAGCAGAGTTAGTCGGCGGTGAAGATAGTGTTGCCTCATCAACGGCGGTGGAATTCATCAACCGTGTAGGCGAAGAAACTAGTCGACGACGACGAAGACGACCGATGGTGAAGATGATATCACCATCAGCAATGACGGTAGAATCGACGAACCGTGGAGACGAAGAAACTAGTTGACAGCGACAGAGGTAGCCGGCGATAAAGATGATGATGCCTAGCAGCAATGGCGGCGGAGTCCACAACCGTGACGACGAGGACATTAGATGATGGCAACGAGTGAGACCGATGATAGTGATGACGTCGCCAATTAGCAATGGTGGCGGAGTCCACAAACCGTGGAGGCAAAGAAATCAGTCGACGACGACGGATGCGGCCGACGATAATGATAACATCGTCAATCAGCAACAATGATGAAGTCCATCAACAGTAAAGGTGAAGAAACCAGTCGGCAGCGACAGAGGTAGCTGGCGATGAAGATGATATGTCATCATCAGCAATGGTGAAGATGATATGTTGTCATCAGCAATGGCGACGGAGTCCAACACGCTGCTTAGCAGTCAGATATGTTCTAATCCGACTCATCAGGTGTTCATCGTATATGAAAAACAAAGCAAACATGTAGATGAATCTGTTATCAAGTGAAAAATTATGGATGAAGAAACAAAGCAATTAGCAGAATGCATGTTGGTCGGATCGATCAACACATGCACGTTATTACTCCTGGCTGCTTGGTATGCTGTAGGCAGCTGTTCCTGTGTAAGACTGCGGCACACTACTACAAAAATGGTTTTCGCAGACGGGCGGAATCGATCTTCGCATGCAGTTGGCCGGCCCGTATGCGCGAAATGGTCTGCAAAGATCACCATTTGCACATGCGGCCGGCCCAGCCACATGCGAAGATCGATCTTCGCATGCGGTCACTTAAGACGGCCGCATGCGAAAATCGATCTTCGCATGCGGTATTATTAAGTGGACCGCTTGCGAAAATAAATTTTCCAACAGCAAAATTAATATTCTATCGTATTTAATATTATATTTTGTATGATTTATTATCGTATTTTCGAATAGTAAGCATATGAGATAGTCGGATTGATGTTATTACTGTAACAAATATCGCGCATGCGAAAATGATCTTTCCATGCGGCCGGCTTAAGGGCCCGCATGCGAAAATAATTTTTTATTTTACTACATATAATAAGTTACACATTTTTTTCCATCTAAGTAAACTAAAATTTCATTGGTACAACTAAACTTTTTTATTACAGATAATTTTTCCAATATATTGGTACAACTAAAATTTCATATATTTTGGCAATAAATAAACTCATTACCAAATGTTACATGCTAATGAGTACAAAAGAAGTGCCACTTTAATTCATCCCGGTAAATTTGGAACACCATGACAACTAAAGGTTACAAAAGAACTAGTGCTTAATTATCTTTGCAACACTATCTGATCGAACGTACGACATATTAGCTTCGTCGATGGTTCGCTCAACCTTCTTAATTCGCATAGGAAGATCAGTAAACAATGGTACATCGTCGAACTGGTTGTAATCAGCGGGGTCTTCAATGTTGTCGATGCCGACAATCTGTTGCTTTCCGGATACGATAATATATATCCTTTCATCCGAAGGGTCCTTCACATAAAGAACTTGAGCCACACGCTCTGCTAAAACCCAAGGATCATCCTTGTGGCCTGTTTTACTGTGATCGACTATCGTTAGCTCGTAGTCGTCCACGGAAACCCCTATTGTGTCTTTCACCCATTGACAACGGAGCACAGGGATCTAGATGTTTAGGCCGTAGTCGAGTTCCCACATTTCCTTTATGGTCCCGTAATACAACTTCTTTTCACCAGTCGTGTCAATCACTTCGACATGAATCCCACTGTTTTGTGCTATGCGTTTTTGTCCTTCGTAGTCGTGTACAAAGTAAATCCATTGATGTCGTACCCTTGTCATGAGTTGACAATATTTGAAGGCCCACTTGCCAATCTTTGTAAAGTAAGTTGCTCCATAGAATCACCGACTGGCAGGTTTAGATCTTTGAACCATTGAGGAAATCAATGCCTGTGCTCTCTTGAATCCCAATCGGCGGATCGTCCTGGGAAACAAGCTTTGATTTCTTCAATGTGTCGCTCAATGAATGGCTCAACGATAGCGAGCTGTTATAGAACGCTGCTGTGTGCCACGGCCACCGTTTTGTAATCATTATCGAAGAACTGCTTCCTACCAACAGTACCCATTCCAGATAATCTTCCTTCGTGTTGATGCACAGGAATCCCAATGGCATTACCATCCTTTATGTAATCCATACAACACTCGACTGCCTCTTCAGTTGTGTATCCCTCTATCATTGATCCTTCGGGGTGAGCGCGATTGCGTACATAGCCTTTGAGGATCGACATGTAACGCTCATATGCCCACATCTGGTGTAAGTATAAGGGACCAAGTTCAATAATCGAGAGACGATGTGAACGATCAAATGCTCCATCATATCTAAATATGATGGTGGGAAATACATCTCAAGCTGGCATACGGTCTTCACAGCAAATGTCTGAAGGGGACCTAATTCGAGAGGATCAAATACCTTTTGTGATATTCGATTGAAAAAGTAGCACAACTTTGTTATAACCACCTTGGTATGGACAGGTTTGACTGCCCTTATAGCAATTGGTAGGAATACCGTTAGCATCCTATGGCAGTCGTGTGCATTGTATCCAGAAATGGTCAAATTATTCGTTGAGACTAGCTTCCTGATGTTCGATGAGAAACCAATAGGCACTCTCACCCCTTGCAAGCATTTACAGAACGTTTTTTTCTCTTCAAGTGTCAACGAGTAACAAGCAGGAGGAATCTTGGTCTTTCCACTTGCCAGCTCTACTGGGTGACTGTCATGCCTTATGTCCAAATTTACAAGATCATTACGTGACTTCAGTCCATCCTTTGTCTTACTTGGGATGTCCAGCAAGGTGCCGATGGTGCTGTCAAACACGTTCTTCTCGAGGTGCATAACATCAATTGCATGACGAATCTTTAGGTCCTTCCAGTAATCTAAGTATCTGAAGAAAATTGAGTGCTTCTTGAATAGCAATGTAGTATCTTCGTCATCATCAACTTTCTTCCTCTTTGCTGTCTTCTTCTTTCCCTTGCCAAATACAACCTTAATCTTCTTTGTTATCTCATACACGTAAGTACCACTTCGTGTTTCAGGGGCAGTCTCATTCTTCACTGTCTTGTCGAACAATCTGGCCATCTTACGATACTTGTGTTTTCGTGGTAGGAACCGTCGATGTCGCATGTACACTATCTTCTTAGACAACGTCAGATATTTGTACGAAGTTTTATCCAAACATATCAGACATCTAGTCTTCCCTTTAATATGTCCGGATAATGAAAAGTTTGCAGGTAAATCATTGATGGTAACGAATATGATCGTACATAGATTGATGTGCTCCCGCTTAAACTCATCCCACAGCCGTAACCCCTCTTTCCATAGCTCCTCCATGTCCTCTATCAAAGGCTCAAGAAAAACATCTATATCGATTTTAGGTTGCTTCGGACCTTGTATGAGGATAGTGAGAAGAATATACTTTCGTTTCTGACATATCCATGTTGGAAGATTATACATTGTGAGAAGAACTGGTCATGTGCTGTGTGAGCTGCTTAAATCACCAAACGGGTTCATTCCATCAATGCTCAACACGAACCTTACATTCCTTGAATCCTTAGCAAATTCTGGGTGCTTTGCATCAAATGTCTTCCACTGGCGAGCATCGGCAGGATGTCGAATCATACCATCTGTCTTCCGGCCCTCTTGATGCCATCTCATCAACTCAGCATCAGTCGGGTTTGAGTACAAACGCTTCATGCGGTCCTTAAATGGTAGGTACCACATCACCATTGACGGAATCTTTCTTCGCTTACGCTCTGATGAATCTGGGTCGGTAGACTCTGTATCAACGGGCCCATTTCCTATTTTATACCGACTTGTGCCACACGTTGGGCAACTTTCCAAGTCTGCATACTCTTTACGGTATAATATACAATGATTCTCACAAGCATGAATCTTTTCAACACAAGAGATAAAGGACATATGAGTTTCTTTGCTTGATACGTGTTCGATGGTATAAAGTTAGGCTTAGGAAGCAACACACTCAACAAGCTCATCAGATCATTAAAACTTGTGTCCGACCATCCGTGTTTAGCCTTCAATCTCAGAAGTTCAAGCACTGAGCGCAGTACCGTGAAATCCTTATCACATCCCTTCGTTTCATCGTAAAGAAGATCCTTCGATGCCTTCTCCAATGCCTGCCAATTCTCTAACCCTCGTGATCTACCCGCTAGAACCTCTGGTTCAACATGACGTAGCATATCTTCTATATCAAAACCACCCTCAAAATCATCACTATCTGTGAACACATCTACATTCATCTTTTCACGGGACATGTCTTCAATTACAAAATTCTCTGCCTCATTCATCTCGAGACTTAACTCTTCATCGTCATCTTGGGGATCGGCGATTTTCTCGTGATAGGTCTAAACCTTGTAATTGGCGGTGAATCCATGTTGCATTATGTGTCATAATATTTCACCATGATCTACCAACAATTTCTGATTCTTGCAATGACGGCACAGACAATTTTTTTTGTCATATTCTCCCTCAAAGCATGCACCTTAGCCTGATCAATAAATTTAGATGCTTCCTTCATAAATATTGGCTGAGTTCTCCGCATCTCATACATCCATGACGACCGATCCATCTATATATAAAGACAAAAAATTACAGATACAAATAATAGACTGCAGGTATTTTATAAAAACATGTAGATACATTTATCCCTCCAAAAAAATACAACAATACAAGTAACTAGTACGTACAAGTGTTTACATCCAAAATTTGGCCATCAAAACATATATTTTGAAGCTCGATTTTGCAAAAACTAGCTAAAACAAACCTTGTCAAAATTTAAAAAAAACTCCAATTTCCACCAACGAAATTTAATAAAAATGGAGCCAAATGAAGGAGGAGAGAGAGTTCTTCACCTTTCATATAAACTTCAAGCAAAGATTTTGAGTTGAAAATCTCCCCCCTATTTGTTGCTTGCAATAGGAGAGAGAAAGCTGCGGTTTCAAATGGTCAAGTTCGGGCCTGCTGAAGGATATATGGGCCTATCATCGCATGTGGTCCGTTAAGGCAGCCGCATGCGAAGATGCATTATCGCATGTGGCTGCTTAAGACGGTCGCATGTGAAAATAGCCTATTTTCACATGCGACCGTCTTAAACAGCCGCATGCGATAATGCATGCGGCCCCTTAAGACAGCCACATGCGAAAATAGGCCTATTATCGCATGCGGCCGTCTTATGTAGCCGCATGCGATAATGCATCTTTGCATGCGGCTGTTTAACCCGTCCCCAGGGGGGCGATTTTTGTAGGCGCGCCCACAGGTCGCTCGCATGGAACCTATAGCCCCCCTCGTACAGAAAAATGTTTTCTGTAGTAGTGGCAATGGGCTATGGTCAAGCATGTTTGCCCGGCCAATGCTGCTCTAGTGTCTGGGTCACATCGTGCAAGGCTGCTAATAGTCTCGTCGCAATCTCACCCATCGACATACTAAAACATGAAAATATCAAAAGATTAAACTGCGATTAGAAATTAATCTAATAGAGATTAGATTGAAACGACAAACCCGGATTGGAGATTCTAGCCATCAAACTCGGTGAGATTGATCTTAGCTTTTGTCCTGAAGTTGATTCCATCACACCTGTCGACAGGAAACTCGATGCGGCCCATACCTGGTGCGTCAACTGTCGATTCTAGAAAACTACAATAATAAAAGGGGGGTAGCGCACGAGATCTAAAAGTGGATGTATGCGAAAGACAAGAATTTAGACAGGTTTAGGTCCTCTCGATGAGAGGTAATACCCTACTCCTGTTTGGGGGATTGCATCTGCTGGGTATATATTAATTTGACAATCGAGTTGTGGTTATACCCTTGAAAGGTCTTCTGCCCATCTTTTATAGGTTGAGGGGCATGATTACAAAGATAGAAACCTAGTTGGATACGGTATTGGTTTCCTAAATCTACTTTTCAATATTACCAAACCAGGACTTTGGGCTGTTCCTTAATACACAAGGAAACATAATACCCAAGTCATGGTCTGTTACATATTCCATATACATAATCTATCATCTATATTTAGTCGGATAAACTAGCCGTGTGGATATATGATACCCATAATCTCCACAGTCATCCTAGTTGAGGTTGGTCTGCCTAGAAAGATGCAAGTGGTTGTGTTTGGTCTACACATACTATTTCAGTCTGGATCAAATCGATTGGTGTTTGTTTCATTGTATGGAAAGCATGATAAGATTGTTGCACAATCAAATCTAGGGCGACGAGGATTGTTGAAAAATAATTGTATTTCTTTTAGCCTTTTTCTTTTTTACTTTTAGCCTAGATGTTTCTTGCGTTTTTTCGTAATGGGCTCGATCCGCTCACAATTTTTGCATAGGTCGGCCCATTTTTGCACCAACAATTTTCTTTTTAAAAGTTTGTAAAAAGTATATATATACACTAAAACTCTATATGCCTATAAGAATTTTGCTATATTAAAAGTTTCTACACACATAGTTTAAAGTTTCAATGTATATATTTACTAAAAAAAATACATGTGCGTTGCAACAGGTGAAAACAATTTTTTCGATTGATAAAAAATCTGTCAATTTAAACGACAAATCGATATAAGACAAACAAAACAAAATTAGAAATCATATATAGCATTGAACCCGGTTGCGCTCGTTTCATGCGTCATCACACCAATAATCCTTGATGTATACCTTTCCATAGCCTTACAAATTGATCGGGTGGCTATTCCATAAGTTGACACATGTGCATTTTGTTATACCTCATGGACCAAAGATTGAAATTTTGATTATTTAATTAGTAAAAGTTTTTTTACTATAGATAAAAAGCATTTGCAAAGTAACAAACTTGCCGCATATATACCTCAAACAATGATAAATTCAAAAAGAAAATATTTATGAGGAGAGAAATTTAAAAGAGAAAAATGAAGGTAAAAAGAGAAAAGGAGGAGAAAAAAGAGAAGATTGGAAGGAGAGGGAGATGATCAAGATGATCAAGAGAAAATAAAAGAAGAAAACGAAAAAGAAAAAAAGGGAGAGAAAAAAAGACGTCGATTGGGGAGGGACGTGCACAGCGCCGAGTGGAGGCGTAGGATGAGGCGGTGGGATGGGATGGTGTGGGCCGGTTGGGTTGGGCTGGGAGGGAGAGGGGTTGGGCTGGGATAGGAGTGTATAATAGTTATTCTAAACTCACATCGAATTGGATATGGGCAACATATAACTAACTTAAAAACCTACTCAAACACGAATAACATACCAAAATTCCAGCAACACATCTTCAATTTTTATAATAGTAGAGAGTTGTATAAAGTTTATACGCATGAATATTCCCAAGAAAAAATTTTGTATAATAGTTTTTATTTGTTTCTCTCTTTTTTAATGTTTTTTTTTTGTAAAACCATCTAATGGGCTGGGCCTATATGCTCTGGGAACGAACCGGGAGGGTGCGGGAAGCAGGGATTTTGGACTTTTTGTCATCCTCCCTAATGATGTTTTCTCAAATGCCATCTTACCAGAGAACTTTGATTATTTGCCATTCGGGCCCACTGGATTGTTACTATTTTTGCCATTTTTGCTTGCCAGCTCAGCCAATCGATTGACAAAAGACCTCTTTACCCCTTATCTCCTCTCTCCCACCTTTATTCCTCCACTCCTTCCCAAGTGGCGGAGCTGCTTGAAAGCGCATTATCCACCGTCCAGATCGACACGCTGGTGGTACTTGTGGCGGCAACCTGTGCAGTTGATAAAGAAGGGGAGGGGGCAGAGCTGCGATGAGGCACTTGTCGGCCTCTCCGTCGCCGTCCCTGATGAGGTGTGGCTCTGGTTTCTGCCTCGGTCGATGGTCGCCGCCCGTGGGATCCAGCCATGGCGGCCGGCCTAGATCCAGGTGGTCGTGCCTCCCAACTCCACATAGGGGAACGACGATGACGGTGATAGGGCAGGGAAGGAGCAGAGGGAAAGGGATGGCTGGAGCTCGCAGGCAAAATGCTTGCCGGCGTGCATGACCTTGTGGAAGTCAGGGCAACCTGCTTGACCTCCTCACGGGGATGCCATGGGTGATGCCGGCGATAGTGCCGGTGGGCTCTTCGGCATGCTGGAGGGGAGGATTGGAGAGAGGAGGCAAAGGAGCTTGGAGGGGAGGAGGTCCATGGCTAGTCCCAGTGGATTGGCATTGGAAATCATTGTCTCGACGATGGCCCATGTCGGAGGCGAGCTCGTACACATGTAGAGATGAAGGGAAGAAGGAAGAGAGGGGCAGTAAGGTCATTCTCATGTCAAGTTGCTAAGTTGGTAGTTAAAAATGGTAAAATAGAAAGAATCCAGTGGGTCTGGATGGCAAATAATCCAAATCCACTAGAATAATGACATTTGAGAATACCCTAAAGTCACCCGGGGAAGCACGGTCGTCACGTTTTATATGCACCATGTTTAATTAGGCTGATTTTGACCAGCGTTAATAGAAATCGTTACGTCCGTTTGGTTTAGGTGGGCTGGACCGAAAATGGATAACAACGACTTTAAGTCGAATCTGTATAGCATCCTCAATCCTCGATACCAAAAATTTTCATCCCTTAACTATTCAAAAACGTGCAAATGCAACATAGAGGGTTATTTTTGCTGTTGTGGCATCCTAGTCAGCAAAAATAAATAAAAAATATCGGCCACATGTCAAGAGCCTCTCCTTCTCTTCTCGTCTCCTGCCGACGAGCTGCCACCGGCCACCACATCCGCGCCGTCCCTCCCAACCATCGATGCAACGTCGAGATGGCAGCATCAACCATTTCCTCTTCTCCTTGTTTGACCGGCGGACACCGGCGTCGGCTCGACGGACATCACTGTCGACGTGTCCTATGGTCTCTGGGCGCGCATTTTCACCCCTCCCGTGGTGAAGCGCTTGCCGTCTTCAACGCCGTCGCCGCGCCCCATCATCATCTACTACCACAGAGGCGGCTTCACGCTGTCCTCCCCCTCCCTTCTCTTCCCCATCCACGCGGCGACCCTGAGGAGATCTCGGCCTTGAGGGGCACGGAGGGGTAGACACAGGGACGAGCGCGACCGTGTGGTCATGGAGTGGGAGGCGGAGGGACATGAGGAGGTGCACGGGGATGAGGCACGTGTGTGTTGGATCCATTCAGTCAATTCAGTCCAGGTTTATAGTCCATTTCAGTTAGTTAAATTGTTCTTATTCATGGCCAATAACAGAACCCGTCGTGGGTGCGTCTTGTATGCCAGAATCGTGCTCAGTTCACGGTGCGGCACGTAGTTTTCTTTTCTGTTGATTTCGCGAGTCGTAGCTGAAGCTTCGCATTCCACTTGTTCGGTAGTGGGAAGGCGCAACCCAGTAGGAGGAAGTGGCGTGCATGGCGCCGAGTCTTGAGCGGCCACGAGCAGCTCACTATATATATTTCATCAATAGAGTCAAAATGTGAGGAGTTGAGCAGCACTAAAATTCCTTCGTGTTCGTGTGCGTTTCTCTGTTCGTGAGTGAAGTTGGGAGGGCGATCCTGTCTCCGGCGAGGGGCGCCGGTAGGATTCCCAACAATTGGTATCAGAGCGATCGGTTCTAAGAGAGCTCGTGAGTACCGTCATGGCATCGCGGAGCCGGCCGCCTTAGCGCTCACCGCCGCGCTCGCCACGTCGCGGTGGCTCGCCACGACGTCCACGGCGCTCACCGCAGCGTTCGCCACGACAGAGTGGCTCGCCGCGGCGGCCTCGCGATCGGCGCCCGGTGCACCATCGGGACGCCATCGTTGAGCGGGTCGTGCGGGAGACCTCGGGCTCCGGCAACTGGCCACAACTCACGAAGACCAACTACGATTCATGGTCGTTGTTGATGAAGCTAAAGATGCAATCCCGCTATCTCTGGGATGCCATTGTGGACGATGACGTCGACTTCCACGACGACCGTTCCGCGCTGGAGGCGATCTGCTCCGGCGTGCCCCAGGAGATGGTGCCTATATTGGCGACGAAGGCGTCGGCCAAGGAGGCGTGGGAGGCGATCCGGACGATGCGCATCGGCGACGATCGGGTGCGGAAGTCGACTGCACAGGGACTCCGCGCGGAGTACGAGTAGATCGCGTTCCGCGATGGTGAGTTCGTCGAAGACTTCGCCCTGCGTCTGTCTAATCTGGTGCAGCGTCTGGCGATCCTTGGTGATCCGGAGGAGGAGTCGAAGGTAGTCGCCAAGTACCTCCGTGTGGCGCGGCCAAGGTACAAGCAGTTCGTCATCTCCATCGAGACGCTCCTCGACGTCAACACCCTCACCATCGAGGAGGTCACGGGGAGACTCAAGGCGGCAGATGATGTACATGACGCCGGAGGAGGTACGGGCTCTTCCACAGCATGCCTCAACTACACGGAGGACGAGCTGGTGGAGCGGGTGGTGTCGTGCCTCCAACTGTCGGGCGGAGGCAAGCTCGGAGGCGGGCGCCCTCCCGCCGGCAACCACAAAAAGGGCCGCGGCGGTGGCTCGTTCCATGGCGGGGGAGCGCTAGTGGTTCATCCCAAGGCAGGGGGAGAAGTGGCGGCTTCAAGCCACCCACCGGTGGCACCGACAAGAAGAAGACGAAGCTCGCCGGTGACCAGTGCGCCTACTGTGGCAAGACTGGCCACTGGGCACGCGAGTGCCGCAAGAAGAAGCGGGACGAACAAGCACACACGGCCGAGGCGGAGTCCGAGGCCGCGTTGATGGTGGGGGTCACCACGATCATTGTCGATCCAGCGCTCCCGCAGGCGGCGACGAGGCAGCCCGGCACACCTGAGCACATGGTGGGCGTCCAGGGTGCGGATGGCGGCGAGAGGGCGCACTGGGTCTTCACCGACGAGACCGTGAACACGGTGGACGCCACGACGAACGTGGCGTTGGCGACCCCGGCGCGATCCACGGCGAGCCAGGAGGTGTTTCTCCGTGAGGACAAGCTGTTCGTCCAACTCGGGGAGAAGTGCGGCGAAGGGAAGACGCGCTGGATCCTCGACACCGAGGCGACGAACCACCTGACGGGTGTGCGCTCTGCCTTCTCCGAGCTCGACACGGGGGTGCACGGCACCGTCAGGTTCGGTGACGGCTCGCTGGTAGACATCCAGGGGCGTGGCACGATCCTCTTCAGCTGCAAGACAGGGGAGCACCAGAGTCTTGGTGGCGTGTACTACATCCCCAAGCTCACGGCTAACATCATTAGTCTTGGGCAGTTGGACGAAGACAAGTACAAGATAGTGATCGAGGAAGGCGTCCTGCGTATTTGGGATCCGCGTCGATGCCTCCTTGCCAAGGTGCTGCGCTCAGAGAACCGTCTGTACGTCCTCAACGTCAGCATCAGCGCTCCGGTGTGTCTAGCGGCGCACGCTGACAATGCTGCCTGGAGGTGGCACGCGAGGTATGGGCATCTCGGCTTCCATGGTTTGAAGCTGCTGTCCAGGAAGGAGATGGTGCGGGGACTCCCTGCGATTGACCATGTGGAGCAGCTGTGCGAGAGCTGCCTCGCCGGGAAGTAGTGTCGCCAACCATTTCCGGAGGCAAGCAAGTTCCGTGCATCCCGCTTACTGGAACTCGTGCACGCGGACTTGTGCGGCCCGATCACTCTGGCGACTCCAGGAGGCAAGCGTCTGTTCCTGCTCGTCGTGGACGACAGGAGCCGCTTCATGTGGCTGGTCCTTCTGGCGTCCAAGGACCAAGCCGCGGCTGCGATCATCCAGTTGCAGGCAAGACTGGAGAATGAAGCCGGGAGGAAGATGGGCACACTGCGGACGGACCGCGGTGGTGAGTTCACGGCGCAGGTGTTCGAAGAACACTGTGCCAATCATGGCGTGCAGCGACACCTCACCGCGCCTTACACACCTCAGCAGAACGGTGTGGTGGAGAGACGCAACCAAACGGTGCTGGGGATGGCGCGGAGCATGATGAAGGGGATGAATGCACCCGGATGGCTTTGGGGTGAGGCGGTGAGCACTGCTGTCTTCATCCTAAATCGCTCCCCAACTAGAAGCGTGGATGGGAAAACACCTTATGAGGTCTGGTTTGGTTCCAAGCCAGCTGTACATTTCTTTCGTGTGTTCGGCTGCACTGCCCACGTGAAGGTCGCCGGTGGCCACCAGCGCAAGCTGGATGACCGTAGCACTCCCATGGCATTTATCGGCTACGAACCCGGCACGAAGGCGTACAGGTTCTACAACCCGAGCACCGAGCGCGTCCACATATCGCGTGATGCGGTGTTCGACGAGAGGAGGCCTTGGAGTTGGGAGAACGCTGCTGGAGGTTCGCCGCTTGTGGTTTCGAGGGAGCCGTTTATCATCGAGCACGTAACGATGTCTGCACCAAGCGGTGGACATGTGCTGGAGCTGCCAACGGCGACACCGCCGGCCTCGCCGAGGTCTTCTTCACCAGCCATGGGCCCCGACGAGCCGCCCGCAACACCTACGCCCACAACACCTTCGCCTGGAACACCTACGTCACAAGCTGCACCAGGAGTGTCTCCACCAGCAACTTCATCAGACGTGCAGTTCGTGTCGCCACCTGTCGGAGAGCTGGTGCTGGACGACGAACATGACGATGCCCCACTGCGGTTCCGGCTGATGGAGGACATCTTCGGAGTAGCTCCAGCATCTGACGAGGGTGACGGAGGACATGGCGCGGGTTTGCTGCTCGCCATCGACGACGAGCCGACCACGTTCGACGAGGCGCATGGCATTGAAGACTGGAGGAAGGCCATGCTCGAGGAACTGTCCTCGATCGAGCAGAACGACACCTGGACACTCGTCAACCTTCCACAAGGGCACCGTGCGATCGGTCTCAAGTGGGTGTTCAAGGTCAAGCGAGATGAACTGGGAGCTATTGTCAAGTACAAAGCACGTTTGGTGGCAAAGGGTTATGTCCAGAAGGCGGGGATTGATTTTGAAGAGGTGTTTGCGCCGGTGGCGAGGATGGAGTCGGTAAGAATGCTCCTCGCTATCGCCGCACAGGAAGGTTGGCTTGTTCATCACATGGATGTCAAGTCAGCTTTTCTCAATGGTGACCTCGCCGAGGAAGTGTACGTACAACAGCCGCCTGGATTTACTGCGGCTGGGCACGAGAGGAAGGTGTTGCGCCTCAAGAAAGCGCTCTATGGGCTTCGTCAAGCTCCCAGAGCGTGAAATCAGAAACTGGACATTAGCCTGCGTGACCTTGGTTTCGTGCGGTGCGACAGTGAACATGGGATGTACACCCGTGGCAAGGGATTGTCCCGGGTGGTCGTCGGCGTTTACATCGATGATCTGATCATTACCGGTGCCAAGGAGGGCGGAGTTGAAGCGTTCAAGGCAGAGATGCTGTTACACGACATATTTGATCAAGTCAAGGCAGCAAATGGCCATGGTTAATTCCCCTCATTGCAGCTCATGACTGTCTTCATGCAAGGGATTAAACTAGCCTAATAGCAGCCCATAATGTGCCTTCATGCATAGGAATTAACCAGCCCATAAACAAGGCACTAAATCACCCCTATTCATATGGATTGATGATGTTTTATGTATTTGTAACAGCCACAATTAGTTGGCTAAAAATCTCCCTATATAAGGAGAGATTTTGATCAATGAAAAGATGAGACAAGTCTCACTATTTAGCTCTCTACCTTTTTGTCTCAATCTCTCGATTTCTAACACGTTATCAGCACGCTCTAACCGAGCAAGAACGGTGAAAGAACTCACCGACACGTGAAGGGTAAGATGGCTCGTCCCATTCCTCTCGATGCCAAATCCTCCCTTCCCCGCAACCTCCATTGTCTCATGTAACAGATCAAGCGGATTCTCCGAGCTCCGGTGCACCGTCCTCGACGTGGCAGGGGCCGTGGTGCCGGCAATGCCGCCCGTGGCCCCCGTTCTCCTCCCTCTGGCTTAGCCAAACGAGGAGGACGACGCTGCGACGACGGTGCCGCTTCTCGTGGCAACACCAGAGCCGGCAGCACCAAATCCAGCACTCAGGCAACCCTCCAAGGGACTCTGGCGGTGCCTGACGTGTGCACGGCACCAGAACGCATTCTGGTAGAGTCACCGCGTCACTGCGAGTCCCATGGGTGGACAGCGCGGGTGCGGACGCAACAAAAGATGCCCGACGTGGTGACGTCCTTTTGCCCTCACCACGGCTGGACAGAGCATCATCGCCGCGTCATTTCACCATCACCGTCGCCGGATTACTCACCGGAGACACCGTTACACACTCCAACACCAGCGGATCCACCAGAGTTCCTCCTCAGAGGAACCATCGCCGCACGCCGCGGAGCCCCGCCCTTTTACATGGCAGCGGGTGCTTCTAGCAGCGCTGCACCTCCATCTCCACCACCAATCCTTCCAGTCCTCCATCCTCGCTCGCTTCAGCCAGCTGCAGGCCCTCCAGGCTTCCCGGCTCGCATCATCAAGACCGGGCATGTCCCGGCCAAGATGAGCGACAGCGGCAAGGTGAGCCGACCCCCACCCTCGGGTGAGGGGGAGGCCTAAACAAGGGACAAGGTCAGGAGGTGGGGGGGAGAGGGGGTGCAGGGCGGCGACAGCTGCGGGTGGTGACGGCCATGGCGGCGGCCATGGCGGCCACGGCGGCTGCGGCTGCGGGCGGAGTCGGCGGCGGCCTCGGTGGCTGCGGGCGGCCACGCGGCTGCAGACGGCCACCGCGGCAGCACCGGCTGCGGACGGCCACGGCGGAGCGCCGGCTATGGGCCGCCATGGCAGCGGCGGCGGCTGCGGGCGGCGTCAGCCACGGCGGCGGTTGTGGGCGGCGTCAGCGGCGGCGGCGCCTACCAGCGGTGAGGGCAGCGCCCGCCCCTCCCCATGGCGGAGGCGCGCCGGCCTCCCCACGGTGGCCACGGCGGCGGCTGCTGCGGGTGGCCACGGCGTCGGAGACGTCGGCGGCGGCGGCGGCTGCTGCGGGTGGCCACGACATCGGTGGCTATGGGCGGCGTCGGCGGCGGTGGAGCCTGCCGGCGGTGGGGGCGGCACGCTGGCCTCCCTCCCACACAGGCAGGCAGCGACGGCTAGAGAGGGAGGAGGGGTTAGGGTTTGCGCCCCTCCCCCCCGCATGCCCTTAAGCAGCCGGGCCAGGCCGGCCCATTAGCCGCCCCCGCTAATGGGCCACCACCCCACGCCGGCCACTGGGCCGGGCCGCCTTGCGCGCTCGCGTCGAAACCCCCCCGGCCTCTTGGGCCAAAATCGGCCGGTGGGCCGAAATAATCTTTATAATTTTTCATATTTTACAGTTTAGTACCTGGCCTTCGGTCAATTTATTTTCCGCAAATAACCAGAGAATGTACACTTGCTATTAGCACCCTGTAATTCTCTGTTATTATATATATGAGTCTATTTTCAGCACTCTATGCATTTCCATGTCTTACAATTATTTTGCAAAATTTAATTTATCGCTCTATCATTATTATTATTATTATTTTAATGCAAATATGCCATAATTTCTCAAAATTGTGGCTATCACAATGTAGGTGAGATGGCAACCAAAGAGTTTGATATTCTCGTTCTTGATGGTTCCAATTTCCCTGCTTGGGCGATGGATCTCAAAGTAAATCTGTCGACAAATGGACTATACAGATGTATAGATGAAACAACTGCGGACAACATTACCCCCTCTAACATGTCTAAATTCTCCGCCTTAAAAGTAATAAGGAATCATATCCATCAAGATTTGAAAATGGAGTACATGTATGAGGAGGACCCACGTGCTTTATGGACAGCTCTCAAAAATCGATATGAACAACATAAAGCTATCCTCCTCCCAGAGGCAACGCATGAGTGGAACCACCTACGCCTACAGGATTTCAAAACTGTAGACGAGTTCAACCATGCTGTTCATAAGATATGCTCTAAGCTCCGGTTTTGTGAGAAAGAACCTTCTGAAGCGGATAAAATTGAAAAGACTTTGTCTACAATGCTCCCATCAGAACGGATCATTACTCAACAATACCGTGAGAAGAATTTCGCAGTCCACTTTTTACTCATTCAGACATTGAAACAGCCAGAAAAGAACCATGAACTCACTGTATGGAACTCGAACCAGCGCCCGTTGGGCACTGCACCATTGCCTGAAGTACATGTGAATGTAAAGAAGAATGTCCCGAATGGGAATAAAAAGACTAAAAATTCCTTTGGCAAGGGCAAGCGCAAGAGAACCAAAAAGCAACGTGGTAACGCCCAAAAGGGAAAAGGCATTTCTAAGCCCAAAAATGATAGTGGCAAAAAGACCACATGTTTCAGGTGTGGTTGCTACAATCATATTGCTAAGAAGTGCAGGACCCCTAAACACCTTGTTGATCTATACATGAAGTCCATGGGTCATACACAGAACACTGAGAAACATGAAGCACACTTCACCTCTCAAACACTGGAGACTGGAGCTATGGACCCCTCCCTTGATAGAGCGGGACCGAGCAAAACCAAGACTCCACCAAGTGAAGAGGAAGGCTCTATGGGCATCGACAACATGCTCGTGGAATATGCTTCCAACGACATTTTTGGAGACCTCAAATAGGCTCCATAGCTTTAATTTAAATTTGCAAAAGTAATCATTGTAATAAAGATATGATGTTGCCACACCAACTATCAGTTGTAATAGCACTCATGCTACCTTAATATATGCTACCTAAATCACCCCTATTCATATGGATTGATGATGTTTTATGTATTTGTAACAGCCACAATTAGTTGGCTAAAAATCTCCCTATATAAGGAGAGATTTTGATCAATGAAAAGATGAGACAAGTCTCACTATTCAGCTCTCTACCTTTTTGTCTCAATCTCTCGATTTCTAACAGATGCAACGCCTGTTCAGGATGAGCGACCTTGGATTGCTGTCCTACTACTTGGGCATCGAAGTGAAGCAGTCCAAGGCGGCCATCACACTCAGGCAAGCAGCATATGCACGCAAGCTGCTGCAGAAGGCGAACATGGCCGGGTGCAATCCCTGTCAGACTCCGATGGAAACACGTCTCAAGCTGTCGAAGGATGGGACGACGGCGTTGGTTGATGCCACTGAGTACCGCAGCTTGGTGGGCAGTCTCAGGTATTTGGTTCATACCCGCCCAGACATTTCATTCGCGGTGGGTTTTGTAAGCCGCTTCATGGAGAAGCCGAGGCAGGAGCATATGGCAGCAGTGAAGCATCTACTCCGGTACATAGCCGGAACAGTCGAGTTTGGTCTCGTCTACCCCAAGCTGACAAGCGGCGACAACAACCTGATCGGCTACAGTGATAGCGATTTGGGGGGAGACACTGACGACAGGAAGAGCACGACGGGCATTATCTTCTTCCTGGGACAGAAGGCGGTGGCCTGGCAGTCCCAAAAGCAGCGGGTGGTGGCGCTCTCTTCCTGCGAGGCGGAGTACATCGCGGGCGCCGGAGCAGCGTGCCAGGGGGTGTGGCTCATGTCACGCCCCGATTTTCGATCGGGATTAAAAATCGTTAATTAATACATTTTCTAGAAATTTAATAACAATTTAAAGTAATTTATCAAGTGAAATTAGCAAGGAAATTAAAATTTTCCTTTAAAAATCATGGCCGGAACTATTTTTGTAATATTCACCGTGCCCTAAAATACTCTCCAAAATTTTTCGTGAATTTTTGGAGCTCAAGAAATAATTTTAAAGTCACAAAGTTCATTTAACAAATTTATTAAATGGAAAAAACAACTTAAATCTCCTTCCCTCACTTTGGGCTTCTTTCGGCCCAAAGTCCTCTCTCCTCCCCGGCCCACGCGGCCTCCCTCCCTCTCCATCCCACGCGGCCCACGGGCCACTCCTTCCTCTTTCCCTCCTTTTTCTCCCTCCGGCCCAGCTCGGCCCGTTCCGTTCGGTCCGCCTTTCTCCCTCTCTCTCTGGCCCAGCCGGCCCGTTTGCCCCTCCTCGCCACAAGTCCGCTTCGCCTCCCTCCTCCTTCCTCCGGCCGGTCAAGCCGGCAACCACCCGTCGCCTTTTCCGCTGCCGCCACACCCCCACTCCGCCGCGATTTTCGGCCGTCCCTGGCCACGATCCTCCACCCCGCGCCGATAAAACCCCGCCCTGGGCCGCTCTCTCTCTTTTCCCCTCTTTCCGCGAGCGCGCCGCCTCCCCACGCCGCCGCCGCCCCCAAACCCTAACCCTAGCGCCGCCGCGACGCCGCCGCTTCCGCCGCCCGTGCGCCGCCGTCGCCCCCTTTTTTCCCTCCTGGCCACCGCTGTGCTCGTCCGCCCGGCCGTCGCTAGATCGCTGCCTCGCGCCGCCGCCCGCGTGTGCCGGCCGCCGCATCCGGCCGCGGCCGCGCCGCTGCTTCCCGGCCGCGCCTCCGGCCGGCCTCCGTCGCCGTTGCCGCTCGGTGAGCCCCTCTCTCTCTCCCTTTCTTTCTTTCTCCCTCGGTGTGGCGCCCCGCCCGTGCGCCACCATCGCACGCCGCCGCCGCCACAGCGCCACCGCCGCCGCCGCTCGCCGGCCATTCCCACCGGTGGCCGCGCCGCCGCCTCGCCATGGCTCGGTCCGGCCGTCGCCACCATGCCATGGCCGGGTCGGCCTAGGGTTGGCCGAACCCTAGTCGCCCGCCCGGCCGTAGAGGCCGCCCCGGGCTGGCCCACCACTTCCTCCGGCCCAGCGACTGTTGAGCGTCCCTCATCCTTTCTTGGGTCGTCGGCCCGATTGGCGCCGCCCATCGCGAGAAGTCCAAATTACCTCCTCGGCCGATCATCTCTCTCAACCCATTTTGTCCCTTCCCTCAGCAAGTCCACCTTACCTCCCTCGGCTCATTCCCTCCTTTTTCCCGAGGAAGTCCAGTTTACCTCCCTCAGCCTAATTTTTTTCCTTTCCCCTGCAAAGTCCATTTTACCTCCTTTTCCTCCCCGGTTCGCCGACTTTTATGTCGCCAACGCGTGGGCCCCCTTTGTTTAATCCGGTCCACACCTAGACCACGTGGTCGCCCGCGGCTTCGCCACGTTGGCGTCCACATCGGCGCTACCTTCCCCCGTCCATCCGCCGTGGCCGCCACGTCAGCGCCACGTGGTGCGTCCGCACCTGTGCGTGCCTGGACTTGGTCCACCGTGGATCAGCCGCCCTTGACCCGTTGACACGTGGGACCCGCTGTTCCGGCACCGATTCCCTTTGATGATGTCAGTGTAGTCCTTTCCTTTGTAAAATTAATTAATAATTGCGCAATAAATCGATTTAATTTCTAGAAATTCATTTAGATGGCTCAAAACTTCTAAAATTCATATCTAATTCATACGAACTCCAAATTGAGCCATTCAAATTGCAAAATTCATCTAAAATAGAGCTCTACATGTTTGTTTACTTTTTATGTACTATTTACTTGGTTTTTATTAGCGTTTTTCCTCGTTTTGCGTGCCAGCGTGTAGATTCCGCCGTTTCGGAAGTTTGCGCTCGTGAGGAAAAGAGTTCGGAAGATTGTTTGAAGAAGCAAGGCAAGTCACACATTCCCCCTTGAGCATGTTGTACCTATTTTACGAAATTTTTTACGTTTGCAAATAAAGTGCATGTTTTGCTAATTACATGGGAATAGGGTTTACCTAACCGTTCGCTTGTGCCATGTTTACTTGTTAACCGTCCTTTGTTAACTGTGGGTGATAATTTGACTAGCGTAAGTCACTTATGTTGACTTTGCTAGAATTATATATGCTTAGCCATGTTTAATTACCACTAGCTCATTTGATGGGATAATTATGCCTTTACTTTTAGCTTCTGGCTGAGCTGTGAGCTCAAAACATCTGACCATGTTTTATTGGTCGTAATTATCTAACTAAAATATGACTTAATGGTGGGCTGTGGGTGCATGGTTTTGCTTGTCGCGCCCATGGCAATTAAGGACCGGTTCATGGGAAACCCTGGAAGACTTACAGTGCTTACCACAAGCAAGAATGGGCAACTGCTGGATCTGTAGCATAACCCGTCTCTAGCTGACGTACCAGACTAGGGTGGGCGTGATGGAGTTGGGTCGGCGGGGGACTTACCCGTTGATCGGCTGCCGGATTCACCGTGGCACGAGGGGGGGCTGCCTACCTTGGACTTAAAGGTGGGGGTGAAACCCGTGGTGGGAACGATTGGTTAGGGAGGGTTATGTGAAGGATCTTGTCACGATCACTCGCATGGTAACGTGTCAGGCATGGCACGGTGACATACGGTGGATCGTGTCTTGTGGGTACAGTTGTGCACCTCTGATCAGAGTAAAACTATTCGAATAGCCGTGCCCGCGGTTATGGGCGATTGACCAAATTCACCATGATTAGTCTCACCCTTAATAATTTGTCTCAATGAACTGGTGTAGTTCAGGTGGATTGGTTGGGCCTGTTCAACGTGGGGTAGCGTTGTTCAGTGGAGAATTAATATTGCCTTAATTAAACAACTGTTTTACTGTTTTAAAGTGTAAAGGTTTTCAACCGCTTTTCTGCAAATAGCCACAAGCCTCCCTTTGTCTCCCCTGTGCACGTCTGCACCATTGGTGTGGCTTGTTGAGTACGGTGGTTGTACTCAATCTTGCTATTTTTCCCCCTTTTCAGAAGTTTAGTACTTCTGAGTTGAAGATGAAGTTAGAGGACCAAGGCTCAGACCCCAGTTGAGTTTGCCTGTGGAGTGGAGCTGAAGCCCCGCTAGGATCGCCTCTTTCCGCTGCTGTTTTCTTTTCGGTGTGAGGACTAAGTGCCTCTGTTGTAAGTATTTATCGCTTTATTTACGTTTGGGTCTGTTTATTGATTTGTCGTTTTGTGTACCCTGGTTGATGCCTGGACAGGGACTTAATACACAAAATGGTCTGAAAATTTGGGAAAATTTCCAGGCGTGACAAGTTGGTATCAGAGCCATCTTGACTGTAGGTCAAGCCAAACGGTCGAACCCCTAAGGACAAGTTTTGTGAAAACCTTATCTGCGAAAATATCTCTTCTCTTCCTCAGGAGTTCTTTGCAAAACGGTTTATCAAATTTCTCCCCTTTCCCCTCCAACTCTTTAGCTGTTCAGCCGGAGCACCAATTGAGAGCTTCTTGAAAAACAAGCCAAGAGTCAAGCTCCAAGCAAGGATCAAGACAAGCTGTCCAGAGTCGGCGTTTCTCGAGTCGACCGAAGTTTTCCCGGAGCTTACCTAAACCCAATCCTTCCTGGAAGAGTAGTATCGGTAGTGGGTAGATCGTGTGTTGTTTGCTATGTGTAGGTGTATGGTTTACATCAGTGGTGGGGATGTGACCATACTAGGTTGTTTGCCTAATCAACTTGAACAATAAGAGTGTACTCACATCAGATCAGTAGCTAAGTGGGTTAAGGTCTTGCCTTTAGTTCAACCTATCTCACTTCCCTCCTCTACCTGCAACAGATGGTCAATGTCAGAAACAATGGCAGTGGATCAGGACCGCAACAGTTTCATGGAGTAACTCCAAGCAACCCCATGGACATTCCGCCTCCACCGTCCGGAGACCCAACCCTAGCACAAGTGGTGGCTAACCAGACGCAACTATTGGCTATGATGATGCAGCAGATGCAACGACAGTATCAACAACAACAAATGCAAACTCAGACGCAATCCCAGAGTCTGAATCAGAGCCAAAGTCAGTACTTTCCAATACAAGCACCTACACCTCCTGCCGGTATGCCACCGAGATCCCACCAGACAAGTGCACCTCTATCACTCTCATACCGGAGCGAAGCAAACGTCATCTGCGAGGATTGTGTGGAACAAGGTCATTGCGCGACCAACTGTCCCTGGAACGTGTATACCAAAACACTAACCGATGATGAGGCGCAGTGCCAAAGAGAAGAAAAACGTCCAAGTCAACTTGCCTGCATAAACTATGGTATGCCACCATCAAACTCTAAGAAGAGGAAGACATTAGTGTGGAAGATGGACGATGGCAGGAACATGATCATCACCGGTTCAGAATTTACTCCAGAAGATGCAGCAAAGATACCCAAGTGTCTGAGAAAGAACACCTTTCATGGTGCCCGTCAGTTAACTCAACACCAAGGTGAGGCACCGCCGCTGCCCCTCCCCCTGTTGGCGCTGGCCGTCAGCCGTTGTCGTGAAGAGAAATGGGAAAGTGGGGAGAGGTGGAGACTGGAGAGTGACTGGAGTAGAGCCGTAGAGGGGAGAGGAGGATTGGAGGAAGAAGAGAGGGTATCCCCTGACATGTGGGTCCGGTCAATAGTGACTCAGCAAGGTGCGCCCGGTCAACTTGCCATGTAAGCAAAAACAACCCTCTATGCTGCCAGTGTCATTGGGATCTACTTCGCGAATTTTTAGCATTTTTAATTTTATTTATTTAAAGATTTGCAAAAATAATTTTTCGTTTCGAAATATTGCAAAAATAATCTCCTCTCGCCCTCTGGAGGATGAGTTTTAAAAATCGCCCTCCCACAGAGCGATTTTTCCGACGTGGCAGACGGCCATTGGGCGCCGTCTGCCGCGTCGCGGTATTTTTGCGTTTTAGTCCCTTGCCACCCTCGGCAAGGGCGTTTTTTACTGTTCATCAGGGGGCCGCCTACAAAAGGGCGGTCGCCCTGGCAATTTTGCAGGCGGCCCTCTTGCCGCCCTTATAGAGGGCGATTTTTGCCCCTCCCCTATAAAATCTCATTCCAACTCCGCGGCCGTCATTCGCAGTCGTCGAGACTCGAGGAAAAAAATAGAGGGAGGGGTGAGGAAGAAGGAGAGTGGCGAAGCCCTGTCGGTGTGCGTACTCGATCGCAGGTTAGTACAATATCCCGATGTATATATGTTTGTGTTATTTATTTTGTGTAGAATATATAAGAAAAGAATTTTTTTGAATATTTGAATAGTTGTTTAGTAAGATATTGATTTATAAATTAGGGCACGATTTAATTTAGGGAGTTTGAACTAGGACGAACCGATTTAGATGAACCTACGTAGAATACATTCTGATCTATGTCTATGTTATTTAAATAGTTGTGTAGCACTATAATATGGATTTAAAAATTAGGGCATGATTTATTTTAGTCAATTTGACCTAGGACAAACCGATTTAGATGAACATATGTAGAATATATCCTTACCTATGTATACATTTCTTTGCATAGAATTTTGTTTAATATTTGAATAGATATGTAGCACTTAGTTATTGATTGATATGTAGCACTTAGTTATTGATTTATAAATTACGACATGATTTATTTGAGGGAATTTGACCAATTTGAATGAACATATGTAGAAAATAAGTATGATTGACGGTACATCTAGATGAAAAAACCAATTCGGTATATTTTAAGATCTAGAACAGAGAACATAATGTTATAGAATTTAACTTAGGCACAGATTGGTCTAGGCAACATATTCGTAGCACAAAATAAACTTAGTTTGAATCTGTTTATCAGGCGCAATGGCAAGCAAGGTCATATTTCAGATAGTTCACGGTAAAGGCAATGTTAGATATGGTCGAGATGGTGTTGATCTGTTAGAATTTAGTATGAAATCGAAGGGCATCGATAGGCCAGCCGACAAAACATTTGAGTCAATCTATAGTTGGTTACTACGTGGATTTAAAGTGGATACAAGAGTGAACACAATGTCCCTATCCGTTGTAGTCAGTCGTGCAACAGAAGGATATTATTGGGAACTAATGGCTATAGATAACACTAAGTCCTGGAGACGTTATGTGGAGATGTGCATCCACAGGTTAGTTCCGTACCTTCTCACTATGCGAAACCTTCGCCATGTTATTACAAACTGAATGTCTACTAGGTCTGACGCTGCCGATAGGACACTCTGCTGGAGCGAGTGGATCGTCGATCCCTCGGCCGTTCGCGACTCCGCCCAGCACGTCAGCCTTTGTTTGAGCGAGCGGTTCGTCTGTCCCTCCTCCCTTCAGTCAGCCGCCAGGTGAGCAAGCGTCTTCTGATGAGTACTACAAGCGTACTATTTGGGCTGAATGTTGCTTAACTTTTGACATCTGCAGGAGGATACTACCAGGCGGGGATTTTCCGTTCGGGCGCGTCTTCGTCGCAGGCGGGCGGGTCCGGTGCGGGTGGGTCTGGTGAGGGCGACGACTTCGACGACCTGGAGGACCCAGAGCAGGACGTTCTTGGCGCCTCTCAGCTTGGTGTAGCACCACCACCACAGAGCCAGGAGCAGCCACAGCACACGCCCGCACCAGATGTCCGCGCTGGTCGTGCCGTGCCCGCTGAGAGGCTGACGTACTCTCAGGGGCACATTAGGACGCAGGCTAGGAGGAGTAGGGGTAAGAGGCCTCGCCAGTAGGCTACAAGTGCTACCTGTTTGTAATATTTACAGTTAGTAACTTTGTGTTACCTCTTTGTATATAACTCTATTCGGTCGCCGCACTCATATGTCACGAAAACATTTCATGTCATTCGCTACATCTACTCAACGAAACGACGAAAAACTTTCGGCGCGTAACAGAGGGCTACGATTGGTTGCTATCAGTTTTTGGCCAGTGACAGACGTTTACGATACGGAGATCCCATGAAGGAGGTGCGGATTCAGTATGTGGATCGACAATGTCATTCCCCAATATAACGGCTTCAAAGTAACTGAATGCGAAACACAAACGGAGTACAACGGCGAGAAGGAAAGGGAAAATGGAAGACACGCTTAACGTCGTAGAAGGGTTCCGTAGGAAAGCCGAGGATCGACTCGTCGAGTCCGATTAATTTGTATCATGTATGCATGGGATAGGTTCTGTGGTTTAATTACGTGCAATAATTCTTACGAAACATATGCCATGTATTGTATCGTTCAGATTTCAACTACTTTATGACAAACTAAATAACATTTTAAGTTCGTTAGTTCGCTACACGTTACGAGGTTGTAATGTACGCAACATTATTCATCGATACACCATACAACTACCAACTCGTGCATACTACTGAGTGCAACGAGGCCACTTTCCCTTCCTCTGCGCATCGGGATTCTCCTCCATTGCTGTCTTCGCTCGCTGCGCACACTCAAGCTTCCGCTCCCACTCCTCCCTGTACGCAGCAACACACCTCCTTTCCGCCTCAGCCTTGTGCTCTTTTTCTGTGGCCTCCTCCTTACGTCTCTGCTCTATCTTCTCCTTGCGCTCTGCATCCCATCGCCGCATGTACTCCAACCGCTCCTTGTTTTGCGGCTTGATCTCGGTGTCGATCCACTGCTCAAAATCACATAACGGTGGAGGGGTCTGCAACAAATGCAATGTTTACTAACCAAATAAGTTGTTCAAGACTACTTAATACACCAAATAATTATTACAAAACATCAGTTCCTCACCATTAAGTTAATGCGGCGTATCTCAGGTGTTGGCTCAAACTCAAAATTGGCACACATCCAGTATCTCTGCATGTACATCTCATCTTCATCGGACTTGCTACCTTGCAAGGATCACCGCACCAGCACATGGGCACTGGAACACCGCTAGGCAAAGGCAATGGGTTGAAGGCATTTCCAGTCTTCGGGCGATAACTACAAGTCAACAATAAATGAAACACCCTAACCCGTTAATCTAGGATTCCTCATTTCATGCGCAACGAAAAACACATAATATCACAGAAACGATTTATGTTACCTTGAGTTGGTAGCTTTTTCACGCCTTGGCATCCTACAGTTTAAAAAAACAACTATCAAATATTGTAAACACCCTTAATACTTCTCATTGTACGGTTAAATATAGTACTACTACAAACCAAACGTGTGCACAACAAATCTAGCCTAAAATTATTCACACTTCTAAGTGCTACAGATCTACTCACAAATTTCAACATATCTACTCACAGTGCTACAGATCTACTCGCAAAAAATCTAGGGTCCGCATCTAAGTGCTACAGATCTACTCACAAATTTCAAATACATGGTAATTACACTAGTATGCGACACAAAATATAACCATACGTCGGGATATTGTACTAACCTGCGATCGAATAAGCACAGCAACAACGCTTCGCGGCTCTTCTCCTTCTTTCTCACCTCTCTCTTTTTTTCCTTCAATTGTGACCGGTTGAAATGAGCACTTCCTCGGGCCGTTGGGGCTTTATGGGATGCCGACCAAAAATTGCCCCTGCAGAGGGCGAGATTAGGCCAAAAATCGTCCTCTGCAAGGGCGGCGAAGGGGCTGCCTTTAAATTTGCCGCACCCCTCTATAGTTGTAGTTGCACTTTTTCCATATTCTCATCGAGAACACACAACTTATCAGCTTTGATGTGTTTCAGTAGCAAATTACATGGAAATTTGTTTTCTTGTAAAAAATACTACAATTTATCTGTTGCATGTTTCATATTACAAGTCGTTTTGATTTTTTTCAATCAATCTTTTTAAAAGTTTAATCAAGTTTATAAAAAAATATAGCATAATCAAGTTTATAAAAAATATAGCAACATTTATATTATCAACTTAGTTTTATTATATTTAACGTTACATATATTTAGATAGTTTTTTATGTTACAAATATTGTTATATTTGTATAACCTTACTTAAATAAAGTTAAAATAGTTTAACATAGGAAAAATTCAAAAATCATTCTTTTTGCAGGCGGCCCCCTATCGCATAGGCAAAAATCGCCCTCTGTAAGGGCGGCAAGGGGGCCGCCTGCAAAATTGCCAGGGCGGCCGCCCTTTGGCAGGCGGCCCTGTACATGGAAAAATCGTCCTTGCCGAGGGCGGTGAGGGACTTTTTTGCATAAATGCCGCGACGCGGGCAGACGGCGCCCAACGGCCGTCTGCCACGTCAGCAAAATCGTCCTCTGGGAAGGCGATTTTTAAATCTCGCCCTCCGAGGGGGTGATTGGAGATTAGTTCTGCAATATTTCGAAACGAAAAATTATTTTTGTAAATCTTTAAATAAATAAAATTAAAAATGCTAAAAATTCTCTACTTCGCACGGTTTAAAATAGTTAAAGGGTGAAGATTTTTGGCATTAGAGATTTAGGATGTTTCACGTAAAGTTAAGGGACGGCGGATGAACTTATTCCCCGTAATCAAATCCCGGCCCAATAGAAACTGAATACCACCGTTCCATTCCATCCCACGCGTAACGGAGCTCTGCCCGGCGCTCCTCCTGCCTCGCTAGTGCCGCCGCCGCCGCTGCCGCTCACCCGCCCCGCGCCCATCGCCGCCGACTCTGCTCCCCCAGCCTCCTCCACCTCCCCTCCCCACCCCGCCCGCGCGTCGCCGCCACCCCGGCGTTCCGCCCTGACGACCCGATCCAGCGGGAAGAATATTTGTTGGGTTTTGAGCCCTAGATGCATCCCGTGGAGAATATTTGGTACCGTTGTTGTGCAGGGCTGCATCGCGCTGCTGGCCCACCAAGCGAAGGCAAGCCTGATCTGTTTGTGCACTGCAGATGCTGTGCTATTTACCTTGATCTGTTTGTGCGCTGAATCTTTTCTCTTTCCATTTTTCTGTTCAATGGTGTCTTTCATTCTTCTTCTCCTCGTCTCTGTTTTTTTCTCTTCCAGCGAGGGAACGGAACTTTTTTTTTTTAGTTATTGGTAGTAGTTCTGGTTTATTAGATGAAGCTCAAAGGACAAAGAGTAGCTCAGTACTCCAATTTTTCAATTTCTTGATGCATACGTCCTACATTTACCTCTGAAATTTGTAATGCCATATGCCCATTTTATATATCAACGATGCTTCATGACAATGGCTCTGTCTGAAATTTGTAATGAACCTGTATGCTAAGCACTGCTCAGTTAAGTGGCTTTCCATACATAGTCTAACCAAACGCCGTAATGCAAATGGATAATGTAACCAGACACATTTAAGTGGCTTTGGACATGTAAACAAAGCTATTAATCAGCTCCATCTGATTAAATTTCTGCCGCATCTGATTTCATTAATGTCGTCACTGCAGGAGCCAGCCAGTGAACATGGCGGGGATGGACGGCAGCGGTGTGCCAGAGGCCACCGGAGTGGAGGCAGCCTCCAGCTCAGATGCCTCCGGGGACAACCGCCACATGCCGTCTGAGGACTGCATTGCTGGCATCAACTCGGCTCTCCAACGTATGAGCGCGTCACAGAATATGTGTTTGCCATATAAGGTTACTTTTTTGTTTCTTTGAAGAATTCCTTATTTGCGTTGTGAACCAGATCCGACGGTGCGGTTCCTGAGGGAGCAGATGGAGAAGGCCGGTTGCCTGGTGCTACCGCGGATGATCAGGGCGATGAAATGCATGTCTACCAATCACAATGGTTCCTACGGTAGCGGGCTGGGGGTATGTGACTCTTTCCTCTTCATTTTATCCTTCCAAACAATCAAGGCGTGGCACTGACGAGACTTTGTTATGGCAATTTGCATTGCCGATATGGTTGGATCTAGGAAGTGTGTATACATGCTTGTGTTCGGTAATTGGTGGTAGCGAAGTGTGTTTTTGCCTAAAATTGTTTTCTTCAGTTTGGTATCAAGAATACTGAAAGGGTTACTTTGTTGTTTTATGTAGGTAGATAGAGTTCAACTTAAAATATGCAACTATGTTAGGTTTAAATTTGCACCTCATTTGGAAACAGTTAAACCGACATCCCCATGGCCCCACCCTCTGTTAGTGCCAACCTGTGTCTCAATGGTCCATTCTTCCTAAGCTAGACCCTTGTAAAAAAGAAGAGAATGCTTGTCTTCATTGTGTTTCTTGATTGGCTTTACGTCTGCACTAGGTTCTATTTCAAGTCATATGCCAATAAGAGTTTTCCTGATTTCGCAATTATTTATGTCCAGATAACTGTGTGCTGTGATCACATGCGGTTTCAAGATGAGATAAATCAGCTATTAATTCATGAATTAATACATGCCTATGATGACTGTGTTGTCAAGAACATGGATTGGAAGAACTGTGCTCACCATGCTTGCTCTGAGGTAACAGAATACTTACCATGTAAGCTGGAGTTATCGGCAATTTCGCATGCTAGCATTGAGTACAAACCTTATGCTCAATTATGGGTTACATTGATAATTGACAGTGCATTTTTTTGTTGTTAGATTCGAGCTAATCACCTTAGTGGTGACTGCCATTATAAACGTGAATTGTTGCGTGGCTTCATGAAGATAAGGGGGCACGAGCAAGTAAGTATTTTCACTGTCTTACTTTTGAGCTTGTGCCACATATGACATTGGTTCTTTAGACTTTACATGTCAAGCTTGGTATAGTGTCCTTTTCTGCTCTTAAGTGCATTCACATGTTTGTAATATGAACTACCCAGTTCAGATGAGGGAGAGAAAAAACAAGGAACTATTTGGCCACAAATTTACAGTAGTGAAATACAGTGACATTTACAAATTGAGACTCTCATTTCAAAATTAGGTTGCGAATAATCAGTATGGGTTTGTTGACCGTTGTTTTGAGTTTCGCATGGTTACTTTGTATTTATAGCTAACTAGAAATTTTGCTCGTGCAACACACATTTCCACATTATATCTTAGCAGTAACCTATCATTTTGCAGACTCAAATGGCAAAGCACAGGCACATAGTAATATCAAAATCTAACATACTAAAAATCAGTTATGCAAATGACTAGAATGGATTAAAAGAAGTTAGCGGTGTAGACAATTAACATAATGCGACCAAGCTCATGGCTTGGTGGTAGCGCTTGGCTGTGGCCATGCTACCTGCCTGTGCTCGAGCCCTGGATCAAGCAGCGGATGTCGCACCGGGTGATTTTCCCCTGTAGCCTCTGGGTTGAGTCCCAGATGGTTAGGGTACACACACGCGTGCGTGTTCAGTGGTACTGCATGTGTCCTGTGCACCTAAGGCTTTAGGTCCTCCAAGTCTCTAGCTTAAAGCATGTGTTGGACGTGCACGCATGTGTGCACGTGTGGAGTTGCGGGGGTATGGTGTGCATCCTCAAATGTACCCTAAAGAAAACAATATTGTTGTGTTGTGTTATGAAATGAGATTCTAAAGTGTACTTGATTTAAGTGAACTTAATCCTTTTTTTCTTTTTCAGCAACTTGTGTTATATGTGTATATGCTTTCTACCCTCTATGAATTTATGTACGTTCTGACATTTTTTGCATTTCTGAAGGAATGTGTTAAAAGGCGGGCTCTCATGTCTGTCAGGAACAACCCGTACTGCTCAGGGACAGCTGCAAAAGATGCAGTTGAGTCTGTGTGGGATATATGCTACAATGAGACACGCCCATTTGATAGGGCTCCATGAAGTATATTATTACAAGAAGCCATGAACTAAGATTGTGCACCCCTGCTGGGGATAATTTTGTTTCCTTTCATGCCTTGTTCGGTTAAAATCCCTCTCATAAAAGGATTGAAGGAGATTTGGAAGGGATTTATTCCACACCTATTGTGGTGTGAAATTATTCCTCCTTAATCCTCTCCAATCTCTTTCTCTTGGGGATAAACCGAACAAGGCCTCAGTGAATTGTAGTTATGCAAACCGTGACAAGAAAAGCCAGAACTTCTTTTGCTAGAGCAAAGCTGTACTATTAGTCACGACTCGAGTTCATGAACATTGTAATGAATTAGCTCATGTGATGATTCTATTATCTTTGCATTACATAGTTGGAAAAAGTTCAATAAGCTCCTGGGAAAAAAAAACTTGTGCCACTGACTACTTCTTCATTAGGTAAACGTCGCTGTCTTGTTTAAGTTGTTTTCTGGTTTTGTCTCTCTTTTGAAATCCAAAACACGTGTAAATGCGTTCTTTGCTGGTTTTGCTTCAGCTTGTCTCTGTACTTGATAATGGTTTTGACCTTTGTGTGTACTTCTGTCCATTGACAATTTACATCATATGGTGCTGATCTTTTTTTTTCTCATCATGTATAATTGGGACTTGTCTTGTGCTCTTCAGCAAACAATGTATTTCGCTTCTTGTAGGTCGATGCATGATCTTCATTATCCGCTGCATCAGCGCGACTTGACCGCAGTCCCCTCCGCCTCTGCTGAACCGGATCGAAACACTCCACGTCCTTGACGCCGATGGAGGTCGAGGGGCTGCTTGGGCGCGCCCGGCGGTGACGCTGAGCTACGACGACAGCGGTTGAGGCTGCGGCGTGCGGTGGCAGCGGCCGAAAACAGAATTTTTTGTTTTTTTAGATTTTTTTTTTTAATATTTACAGAAATATTATAGCGCCGAAAAAATTTGCAAAACTAGACCCTGCCGCCCTTCGCAAGGGCGGCAAGCCGACGTGGCACACGCGCGCTGGACGGCCGTCCCACGGCGCGGGACGGCCGTCCTCCTGCCCTCTTGCCGCCCTGGCAAAGGGCGGCAGGACCCCCTTGCCGCCCTTACAGAGGGCGGCAGGCCTGGCCGCCTATAAGTCGGCTCGAATTTTTTTTGTTTTTAGATTTTTTTTTAATATTTACAGAAATATTATAGCGCCGGAAAAAATTACAGAAATAGATCCTACCGCTCTTTGAAAGGGCGGTAAGATGACGTGGCACACGGCGCCGTGTGCGTCTTGACGGCGCGCACGGGCCGCGGTGTGCCGAGGGCTTTCAATTACCGCGGTAAACCGCGCATTAACATACTGCCCTTTCAGTTAGCTCCAGGGTTTCAATTACCGCGGTAAACCGCGCGGTTACCGCGGTTACCGCGCTTACCGCGGGGGTACGGTAAGGGGTAAACCGCGGTAACCGCGTCAAATTCAAATAAATTTGAAAAATAATTTGAATTTTTGAAAAATTTTGTACGGTTTGTCGCGGTTTGTCACGGTTACCGCGGTTACCGTGCGGTAACCGTGCTTACCGCCGGGGCGCGGTAACCGCGGCCCCGGCGGTAATTGAAACCCTGGTTAGCTCATGTGGCAACAGACTGTGCATCATCAGTACGGTATGTGTGTGTACGTGTACGTGCATATCTTCTAGATGGATCAACGTTGAGTTCGAAAGAAAGAAAGAAGAAACTTCCTGAAAAAATACGTGTCCCATGACCAAACCAAAGCTAGCTAGAAGCAACTGATCATCGAGCAAGATCAGATTAAGATGAGAAGTAAATAAGGACATGTATAAAAATATTAGTATATGATAATTAGGTTTTATTTATTTTAAATTTGCACTGCAACTTCCCGAGTTTACACGCGTTTTTCAAAAATTCCAAAAGAGAACTACTCCGAAAAATTTCATAAACTTAATGACTACACTATCATTTTCGAAAGTTTCGAAAAATATTTTCGGACAACTCCAAAAATATACAGAATCTTATTTTGCTTCTCGAATTCCGAAAATCTTTCGGATAGCTCAGAAAATTTGCAGAAACCTAAATTTGTAGTGTATCTATACCATATTAAAAAGAAAGGAACCGTGGTGTCCGTTCTCACTAAAGCCGCTCCAAATAAAAACGCCTCCCTCTCTCTCGCTCTCTCTTATCTTCTCTCGCCTCAGCGCCTCACCGAAGCCGCCCGCGCCAGCCTCAGCGCCACATTTGGATTCTTCCAATGTGGCAACATGGATCGGGTATGACTTATGTGCTCCAATTTCTAGTACCAATTCTGAATACGCAGAACGCTAACTTGATCGTACATAATGATAACATGTTACATAGGCATATCGTTGGGTGTGCAAATTCGTTGAGTGGATAGATATGGAGATCCCACGAACCGATGGAACACGTTCCTACCCACTTAGCGAAACAAGGTTGGCCTAAACCCTAACACCATACAACTACCAACTCGTGCATACTACTGAGTGCAACGAGGCCACTTTCCCTTCCTCTGTGCATCGGGGTTCTCCTCCATTGCTGCCTTCGCTCGCCGCGCATCCAACCAAAGTTCTACAAAAATACAAGTGATATCCTAGTTAACATCATATATTTAGTCACGTATATAATCTACGAATATTACCTGAAATCGAAGTTTGAAACGCGGCAGGGCTTCGCCTCTTCTTTTCTTCTCCTCCCCTTCTCCTTTTTTTTTTTGATGTGGAGAGGTGAGGAGGGAATGGCCTCCTGAAAGCAGCCGGCTGGGCTTTATAGGCGGGCAGGCCTGCCGCCCTCTGTAAGGGCGGCAAGGGGGTCTGCCAGGGCGGCAAGGGGGCCTGCCAGGGCGGCAAGGGGGCAGAGTGCAAAACGCCCAGCTCCTCCTTGACGGCCGTCCCGCGCCGTCCAGCGCGCGTGTGCCACGTCGGCTTGCCGCCCTTGCGAAGGGCGGCAGGGTCTATTTTTGCAAATTTTTTCGGCGCTATAATATTTCTGTAAATATTAAAAAAAAAATTCTAAAAA